>JBBCBC010000016.1:29610321-30191450 GCA_037126765.1 Stenogyne calaminthoides
TCAAATTGGTCACCTTTAATTGGTCTTGACCAGCCGGTAACTCTTGGTGGGGAACTTCACACAAAAATAAAAAGTTGAGGGCGAACCTCGAATTCATGCTCAAATTGCCTCCCAAGGAAGCGGTTATAGGAACTTGGGAAATTAAAACTAGAAAATCTAACGACTAGTGACCCTAACCTCATTTTTTAAAGTAGAGACTAACTCGACGGCTAGTCGGATCATTTGAGACGGCTTCAATCATTGCATCACCAAAGCGTTTCACGACGTGGTCGCACGGGGTGATGTAGGCATCATAGTCCCCTAGCTGGTTCAGAGTTTTCTTGAAGAGGATATTGCAGAAGGCAACCCCCGCCCACCGATGAGCCAGCACCTGCATAGTCCTATGATGTTTGCTTTGATCACAAGAGGATCGACATTGGGGTATACCATTCTAGCTTTATCTTTCTCAAAGAACTTGATCGTCTTTGGTTTCTTCCCCCACTATAGACCTGACACCATTTTTCTTGGCATTCTCAATCTCCCTTATCTAAAGCTTTTTATTTTCCGCTTGGAAGAGGAGGTCGAGAGCCCCCAACTGTCCCAAGTGGGGAGAGAGTATGTATGATGCAATCTCCCGTGTCTTCGGGCATGGGCGGGATAGGTCATTCACCCTGCCCATTCTCTGGTCGGCGTTTCTAGGGGCGGGCTCCTCCTATCGGGGATGATCTGTCTATTGGCGACCTCTCTAAGCGTAATCATGGCCCCTCTGAGGTCGCTTGACAAACTCGTACAACAAACCATCTTCGTACCTCCAGAGTTGGGGGAGTAGATCCTTGCACTCGCTTGTGTAGTGGCCTACCTGTTCGTGAAAATGGCAGAACTTGTTGGGGTTTAGCTTACCTTTGTTCTTGATGGGGCGAGGCAGGAGAAGTAATTCTTGCTCTCTGATCTGAATGTAAACATGTCCGGGAGTCATGCCCCACACCTCCATCAGCTTGACAGGGGTATTCTCTTCGAATGGCTTGAAGCTGTCGGGTGCTTTGTAGTGCCCCCTGTTTTCTTGGAGCTTTTCTTTGGATCTGCGACGTCTTTGTCATCGGATAATCGGGACTCTAGAAGTTCCGACATGTGGATCAAGTCGCTGGCTCGCCTCCGGAAGTTGGCATAGCTAATCGGGTATTCGGCTGTCATGCGCCGCCACATCTTTATTCCCTTTCTGAGACCGGAGACTGCCCCAAGTAGCTTCGCCTCATCTCCTATGGGGTCCCCCTCGAGTATGAGTTTGTCGATCCTTTCAATGTAGGACCGATCTGATTCTGTTTCCCCATGCGGGTGTTCATCAACCGTTGCTGGTCGCAGGTCGAGGTGCGAGGGCCGTGAAATGAGTCAAGAATAACTTTGGCGATTGAAATGTGTCCACCGAGAATGGTGATAGGGGAGGTGAATCATTGATGGGCTTGGTGGCTTAGAGTCGGAGAAAAGTCAACACTTTGTAGTGTTGGATGCTCCCATAGAGGCCATGTACGGATTGTATTTCGCTACATGGACCCTTGGGTCAAAGCTTCCACTTTAGCGGTCTAGGGCATGCCGTCTTGATCTTCCTACGGGTGGGTGCCAAAGTGACCATAGTTCAAAATGGGGGAGTTTGGGATGGTGAGATTATTGCTATCCATGGAAGACCCGTTAGTTCTCGGCCGTTCGAAAAGTTCTTTGGACCGTTAAGACTAGTCTTGCGGCGTCTGTCGTCACGAGGTCCTTGGTAGGAAAGGTCGCGTGGTGCGCCATAGTGGATTCTTTAGAAACCTCTTGGCGATTAAATGCGTGATACGTTAAAAACCATAGCGAGGTCTCGGCTCTACGGTCGGCGTGTCGATTGATGAGATTGTCTTGTCATCGTCAATGATCATCGGGCGTTAAAACTTGGTTTCCCAGCGATTGAACACATTGTCCATGTTGGGATATAGAGCCGCGTAAAACACGTAATCACATGCATAAATCTTTAAAATTAAAGTTCACCAACAACGAATAATTAGTTGCATACAAATTACAATAATCATAACGAGAAATCTTACAGTAACTCGAGAGCATATTTCTCTACTACGGTATCCACATAATCCCCAATTATGGACTTGCACGGATTTGCCAGCTAAATCCCGAGACAGATTTGCTAGGAAAATTCAAACTCTAGATCTTATGGAGAAAATATGAAGTGATACTGTTTGTGAATCCCCATAGCTTGTATATATAGGGAGGCTTAGCTTATTTCCCAAGCCAGCCCAATTGGGGAAATAAAATCCATAATCTTGAAGTAAATTAAATCCTTTTAATTTAATTCCCTAAATATAAATCTCTACGGATTCAAATACCTTATATGAAAATCTCTACGATTTATTTCCATATACATTAAATCCTATAATTATATTCCAAATATAATTATTGAGAATTTTTATTTAATTAAATCCAATTTAATTAAATATTAATAATAATTAATTCAAAATTAATCTATTATTAATTACTTCTCCATAAATTAAATATTAAATCAAATTTAACATTTAATCAACCAACTATAATTCGTAAAAGGGAACTACTTTTTGTGTGACCCATAGGCCCTCATATCTTGGCGATTAGTCAAACTAACGGTCTTAATTGAACCCTAGTCAATAAATAAAACATCTTCTACATTAAGAATCAAACGTTAATGAATTGCGATTTTCTCCTTTTTCATTCCACGATTACTCGATTAGTCTTGAACATGATGAAGTGTCTATTCAAATAACTTAATCAATTTATCTCCAATCACTAATTGATCATTAGTGTCACACTTAGTCACAAAGTCTAAGTTGATGTTCATTGACCAATGACTTAGATCAAATTATTATGAGAAGATGAGTATTCTCTCTAAATCCACTTTGAGGAATGAATCCTTTTCTTAGCTCAACTACCACGCATTGATGACGCCGTGATGAACCCAATCAAGCCATATCTACCCATAGAAAGGTGCAAGCGTCGGTCATGGTCAAAGTTCATCACACCACACATGCCATGCGTATTGACCTCAAGTCGAAGGATATCGCATCGCTCCCACTAACAAGACACCCGTAGACACATATAGTGGAACTACATCAAAAATGTTTTCTCGGATGGGTATACCAATACCCTCTAAGGTATTTGTGCATCCATCATGAGATACCTAGTATCTATTTAGTAAGTGAGATCTTACTACACTCTCTAAAGTATGATGTCTTATCGCGCACCAATCTCCATTGCATCATCAATATCCCTTTCTTGATGATCCTCGATTAAGGATATTTAAGAATCATGCTTAAGTCATCAGGAGTTCTCACTCACTCAATGTATGTGCAAAACTCAAGGGAACACATATAAGAATAAATGTAAATAATCAAATAAAATATTCTAATTAGTGCACCATAACGCCATACATTTAATATTAAACAAATAATAATAGTAAACCAATACTTGAATATTATCCGAAAGTATTATGTCCTTACAAAGGATTGTCTCTACGACACTAACACTTACAATCTCCCACTTGAACTAGAGTCAATCACCTACATGTCTAACCCTAGACCATCAAAATGTCTAGTGTGTACATGAACACTCAAAGCCTTGGTGACAGGATTAGCCAGGTTATCCTCCATGGGGACACGTTCTAAGTTCATCTCTCCTCATGCGATTATCTCTCTTATCAAGTGATAATGACTCGCTACATGCTTGTTTACCCCATTGGATCTTGGTTCCTTAAATTGATCAACTGCACCAAAGATTTGTCACAATACAACTTTATTGGATAGCGGCACTTTCGGAACTACCCCTAGTTCATTTAAGAACTATTTTATCCAGATGACTTCTTTGGCGACAAAGACAATGTACTCGACCGGTTGTTGAGTCCGCGGTAGTTTCTAGTTTGGAACTATTTCAACTAACCGCCCCACCATTGAGAACGAAAACCATTAGCGATTGTAATTTGTAATCATCACAAATCGGATTGAAACTCAAGAGATCGAAATAGATAAATTGCAACTAGCTCTTTTGGGGAGTCCGTAGACCAAGAAATGGTTTTAGTGCGTCCTAAGGTACATAAGAATGTTCTTAAAGAATACAAAGTGAGGTTCACGGATTCCATTGGTATCCACCAAGTGCTAACTAACGGCCGAAGGCCACCCTATTCTTGTGAAAGTCATGGCGTAAATGATGGAGCCAATTCTTGGATGCATATGGTATATCCTTCATGTGTTAGAATATCGGCATAAATTAAGGACAATCCTTCTTAGACAACTTTATCCCATGATAAACGCCGGGTAGAGAACCTCTCTTTTAGTTCTCCATCGCAAATCGCTTTTAACACCTTATCTACTTAGGTTGGATAGGGACAATCCCAACATCTTCTTGGATTTATCCCTATGGATCTTGATCCCTAAGATGTAGCATGCCTCACCAAGATCCTTCATCATGAAGGTCCTTGACAACCAATCTTTAACCGACTGCATAAGAGGAATGTTGTTTCCATAATTAGTATGTCATCGACATACACAACTATGAAAACAATATTTCTCCCCTTCGCGTTTACGAAACGCATGGATCTTCCAAATTTCTGATGAAGTTAAACGATTTGACAACTTCATCAAATTGGATAGTGCAACTCCTAGAAGTTTGCTTTAGTCCATAAATGGACCGTTTGAGCTTGCACACAAGATTAGACTTTGGTTAGATACAAAACCTTCTGGTTGAGTCATAAACACCTCCTTATCAATGTTCCCGTTGAGGAAGGCCGCTTTGACATCCATCTCGCCAAATCTCATAATCTAAATGTCTTTCACATGACTAAGTAAAATTCGAATGTACTTGATCTTGGCAACGGTGAGAAGGTGTTGATCCCGTGCAAGCAGAGTCTTACACGTGTATGGGGGGGAATACACGTGTTCGATGATTTTAAAACTTTTCTTTTCTTGAGGTCAACTTGGGTCGGGTTGTCACGATGATTTGGTTACGAGAAGCACAAATCGCTCGAAGTCAAAGTCTATCTTGAATAATGATCTGAGTACAACTTTGGATACCTCGGATAATCCCAACCGAGTCTGAGTTTTCGGAGATCTGAGTTGCTTGGATCGGATAACTAACTTCTTGAACCCTCGGAAGAGTAAGTTCGGTTTGGTAACTATCTGTTCTAGCTACTTTCAGATGTCTTGAATGGTTGGCCCTAAGTTTATACTCGTTTTAAGCTTTTCTTTGAAAACCTTCCTTTTAATGGAATAGTGATTAGGGTTTGTGATTCGAATTGAGATGCAACTTCAGTGGATTGATTCCAACTGAATATCAGTGAAAATATGCTTTCAAAACAAGGTAATGCAACAGTTAAGCAAAGCAAAACAGAAAGCAAAGAACACAGCAATTTATAGTGGTTCAGAGACTCAAGCTCCTACGTCCACTCTCCCTGATCTCTTGAGAGAAATTCACTAATCACTTCCTAAGGCTTTACGACTACATCATAGTTTACTAACCTTTCTAGTTTTGAGCTTTACACTACCTCTCAGTAGTTTACTAACTCAAAAACTCACACAAACTTTAAATCATCCAAGATAGATTACCCACTTCTTCTCTAGAGCTTTCTGACTACCTCAATGTAGTTTACTCACTCTTTACAACTCCAATCTCACCAACAATCACACTCAAACTACCTTACAAAGGGTTTGGGGTTTCTTGGTTGGTTTCCAACTAGGATGAGATATCCTTTACAATAAAGAACAATGCAAAGGCTATGATATCTCAACTAAGCTTTGGATATATCTTATCAAGCTAGGCTTAGTGGAATGAGCTCTCTTCAATATAAAGCACTTGGGAAATTCTTGGTTTTTCGAGTGCTTCAACTTGCAATAATAAGTTTGAGCTCTTGAGTTGCTTACAAATTTCCCGTAACCTTACAATGTAGAGGGTCACAAGTATTTATAGGCATACACCAAGGTCACTCTTGAAAAACTATCCGGTGGAGAGATAGCTTCGTGAGTTTCCTCTTATGGTGTGTGAAGAACGACTATATTTAGGGTTTGAGACTCCCTAGCACTTTTTAGGCAATAGCCTTTTATGTAGCCGATCAACACTTTTTGCGATGCGGAACATAGTACTCTTGACATTTTTTAGGTGACACGTCATTTGTCGATTAAAGATAATGTCTGATGTTGTCTTCTTCTTATTGGTTGTTATCTCTAAAAAGGTAGACAACTTCAATGGCTCTTTTTGGTTACATTCTCGAGTGATATAACCTTAACAACACTTTGTTTTAGTTCCTTTTTCTGCGCATTTGAATGTCTTGGCAAATATCTATTTTTCTAAGGAATCGCGATCTTCTCAGTATTGCATCCTTCGGATAGATATTTTCAGTGCCTCGGAACATTCGAGGTTTATCTTGAGCATTCAATGACATTCTTGAGTCTTGATAATTCTTTGTGCCTTCATATTCTTGATCTTGATCTTGATCTTCTCTTGATGTCTTGAGTCTTGAGTCTTAAGGGTCTTCTGAGTCTTCACAGATATTACGGTGATTCTTTGAATCTTAATCTTGAGTCTTGATTCCTCGGTTTCATCTTGAGTCTTGATATCTCGATTTCATCTTTCGATTTCTCAGAGTCTTGATATCTCGATTTCTCCTAGTCTTGATTTCTCGATTTTTCATTTGAAACCTTAGAAACTTCGGTTTCATCTTGAAACTTCGGTTTCTTCTTTGAAAACTCACTTAGTCTTCGTAACTTATCGAATCTAACTTTGATCTATATCTGCTGACTATACATTTTGCAGATAACATCCTGAATACTCTAAAACTGAATCCTGACTCAACTATCAAGATTATCCTGAACATGTCATACTCAGGGGTTTTGGGATCTAATCAAAATCATATCTTTATTAAATTCATCTCCCAACAATTTCCCCTTTTTGATGATGCCAAAACCTATCTTGTTACAAACATACTTAACCTATACTCGTGTTTGAGGTTTTATCCTATTACAAGATTGGTTATGTCTCCCAACAATTTCCTAAATCGAGAAATCTCCCAACAATTAATCACCCAACAATTTCTTCAGTAATGAATCTCTCAAAGGATTCATCACTAAATACTTAATTTTCAAACAATTAATTCAGAGACATCATTCAGGCATATAAAAAATTAAAAGACATGTAAATAAGATAATGAGATATTATCTTTTGAGCATAAATGATAAGGTTTCATTGATGATAGGTAGACTGTTACAAGTTACAATGAATCTTATCTGAACAAAAACAAAAAGACAAAAGAAAGATAAAGAATTACATGAATCTTCTGAGTTCTTCATCTTGATCTTCTTTGCTCTTGACTTTTGGCTCTTGATTCGATCTTCTTCGACCTCATCAGCAGGGACTTCAAGGTTGAACATTCCATAATATCTTCTTTTCAGCGCATCTCTCTCTTTAATGATATCAGGATTGTTCCCTGTCAGACCCAACTGAATGGCGTACTGAGATATTTCTTGAGCAATGACTTTCTCATTCACATAGGCCATTCTCGATGGGAGGAGGAGGGTACACGATGGACCGGGTGGTTATCTACACCTTTCCTTCATCCATAAGATTTATCCGACTCAAAGATACTTCGGATAAAAGGTCAGGAGATAGTCGATGAAAGCCTCATTAGGATCTGAGCTCTCCCCTCTCCATTCTCTGAGCACATCATAATAGAACCAAAAAGTTCTCTTAATTTCTTCCCATGCATCGTTGAATTGGACTGGCATCCATTTATCAACATGCGGCCATTTCTGTGCTTTTGTGTTCCCTCTCCTCTTTTTGCGAACTTTTGAACCCACTCCTTCTTTTACGCTCTTCTTCTACCTTCTTTTTCGATCAACATCGGTACACGAAAAATGTAAGCGACAATCTTCTTTGCTTGTTCAACTTGGAGTGTTTTCAGAGCGCTTCTGGTATTGAAGACCTTCTTCTTTGGCTCAACCTCAGATTCTTCAATATCCAGCAACAGTTTTCTTTGAATTGGCTTAGAAGCCTTTGCTCTTTTGCCCTCAGGCTCTTCCATTGCCATAGCCTTTCTCTTGATGGGCAATTCAGCACCAGCTAGGCTTGTACCAATCCTTCCTCTACCACTCAGCTTCTCTATAGCAACTTCTTGCATTGTTTCCTCCGAAACACAGTGTAGATTAAACTTCTCCACCTTCTTGAACTTTAGTTTCTCGGTGGCCTCTATCTCCTTCATGGCCCGGCAATGATCTTCTTTTCAGCATCTTTGACAACTTTTCCTTTCAAAGTATGTTCCAATAAAACTCTGAGATCAGCTCCGGGTCTTTCCCCCTTCTTGGAACCATACTTTGGTAGAAGCCTGGAGAGTGATGTGTCCATATGGTATTGTTCTTTACTGACACTCCGCACCTCCCCTGCCATCTGATCTTGCTCCTCCTCGAGCCTCCTAAGGTGGTTCTTCGCCACTGAGAGTTCTTCAGATAAATGTGCAAATTGGCTTGAGAGAGCCTCCTTGAACATGTCTGTCATTTTGGCCATGAGCATTGAGCTCATTTCTTCAACAGCAGTTTTTACCAGCATCTCATTCTTCTCAGTCATCTTTGCTTCTAGAATTTGAGTCTGCTCCTGATGCTTCTACTTCAGCTCTGCATTAAGCTCAGCCTTGACCCCCTCCATCTTTTCTTCTAACTTTCCTTCCATGGAGGTCAACTTTTCTGTCAGAGTAGTCTGAAGTTGCACCAGTTTTGAAGAAGTACTCAATCCTTCCATCTTCTGAGTTTGGTTGGCCAAAACCTCCTCCATCTGAGCAATTTTGTTCAGGATTGGCTCAACCTTCTCCAGTTTCTCCATCATCGGGGTGAGATCAATCTCAGGAGCATATCTGATCTGTTGTGCCTCCTGAGTTGGCTGTTCATCCTGAGTCTTAGTCTGAACCTGAGCTTCAATCTAAACTGGGGCTTCAGACTCAGTCTGAGTCTGGGATTCACCCTGAGCTTGGGTGTCCACCTGAGCCTCAGTCTGCATATCAGACATTACAGATTTAAAGGTAGGGACTTCAGTAATCCTGGCATAATTAGTAATAGTGCCAAAAGTTACCTGAAGGCTAACTTCAGTCTGAGGATGTTCGACAGCAGTCTGATCAGCATCAGTTGAGTCTTTCTCGTTCTGAGATTGACTCTCATCATCCCCTTGTTGGTCCCCATCTTGAGATTTGTCTTTGGAGCTCGGGGCACCAACTTCAGTAACCATCTTCTCAGCAACCTTCCTTTTCACCAGCTCATCAAAATCAGAAGTTTTCATTCTAAGCTTGGTTTTCCCGAATCCTGAGATTTCAGTGAGAAAAGTTGTTTCCTCGTTCCACCAGTCTTCACCTCTGAAAGAAGCAATGTTGAGCATTTCTGGAAGAGTTTGGTTGAGGATGTAGACCGTTGACCTCAATCTGAAGAAGATGTCTTGGAGGTCAGGGAATGAGCTAAGCTCAGGGTAGCGATCAAGGATGAACTGTTCCCCCTTGCTTCGCCATTCGGTCTCTTCAGCTTCACCTTTCTTGAGCATCGGGCTCTCAGGTTCAGTTGGAAACTCTGCTGAAAGATCAAATAACAAATCACTCAGGAGCTCATCAACATTCATTGGCTCCTGAGGCTCAGCAAATTCTGAGGTTTGGGCAGGCAGCTCCTCAGTTTGAATCTGACTTGGTTCTGAGGTCTGAGCTGACGCCTCCTCAGTGGGAATTGTAGCTTGCTCTGAGAACTGAGTGGGCACTTCCTTAGAGGGAATCTGAACATTCTCTGAGGTCTGAGGTCCTTGGAATATTTCCTGAGAAAACTAAGCGAAGTCTCAAGAACCTCAGAGAAGACTTGCTCCTCAGTTTGATCCTGTGCCTTTGAGATAGCCTGAGCCAGCACTTGCAAAGGCGATTTCTGAACTTCCTGGCTCTCAGACTGAATCTCCTCAGTCTCACTTTCTTCTTCCTCATCAGTGAGAACCACCATTCTCTTGTGCTTTGGAGCTAGGGTCTTTTGATTCTTCAATTTCTCACCCTGCTCCTTCTTCGCCTCCAACAAATCCTTCCCCCTGGCTTGTTGGGTTTCTTCTGCAGCAGCCGCAACAGGTGATTCCACCTTTTTCTCTTTCTTCCCTTTGATAGTCCTCCTTGCAGCAATGGGCTTGAACATTACTTTGGACTTAGGGAATGGAGTAGAGTTGGCAAAAATATCCTCCTCCTCTCGGCACATTTATAAAATAAAAGCTATTTTGGTGGCATGGAGGATCATGCCTTTGATCGATATTACCCCATCCTCCTTTTTTATGACCTTGGCTTGCTCACTCACCACCTTGATCAGATACTTCAGCCAGTTGAACTCCTTGGTGGGTGAGTCCTCAATCCCGCCATCGATCGGAGTTTGGGAGTGTTGATCTGCTCAAAAGCTTCGGATCGACTCATGATGCACTTTCCCACAATATCCATCAACACTCTGTACTTCGGCTTTAGATGCCTCTTATGCAGAGTTGCCTCAAACTTAACAGGATTCTCAGCTATCCTATCAAGATACTCTTGCTCCCGTCCCAACATATATAAAGAGGGATCATCTCCCTATCGCACAACTTCAAAAACGCGTTCAAATTCTTAGGGACAATATAAAGCTCTCGAAAAAAATCCACATACTTCATTGATTGTTCAAGATGTGAAACAGAAATCTTGGATTCTATACAATCATCCTCATCTATTTCCATATTTGACACAAACTCTATTACCTCGCGAGTATACTCCGCCTCCGGTCGGTTTGCTACAAGATTCGTCGGTTTTAGCCAACCGAATCAAGTGGGCGCCCTCTTCTTCGTGCTTGGCATTTGAAGTACTCTCCAAAGAAACCACGTATTCATACCATGGCTTGTTTGTTTCGGCCAATTTTTCGAATATGGTTGGAGCCATTTTGAGATTTGAAGATTTAGGGTTTGGAGTGATGAAGCTTTTCTGGATAAAAAAGGATTTTATTTTGCATAGGGTTTTGGGAATGAAGGGTTTAATAAAAATTGGCTTGAATGGCTTCTCAAAGAATATATAGTTCGAGATTGTGGGAATTCGTACCGGTTTGGTGAAAAACAACGGTTAAGATTAATCTACGATTAATCGGGTATGCGAAAGGTCGATCTCCGAAAAGTAAGCCGCCATTTTAACCTCATTGGTGGATAAATGTAACAGAGCATTTAATGACTGTTGACCTTCTTCGGAATTCAAAGATCCCACCCAAAAACATTCTTCAGGTGTTTTGTATTTATTGCAAATGATTATTGAGTTTCATTTAAGCAATAAATGAGTCGCATGAGTCATTACTTCCTCAGACTAATTTCCCTCTATCAGTCTTACTGAGTATTGACCTTGATAAAATGTCAAGATGATCTTTAAATCTTGAATGGGTTCAAGATAATACTAAATCTTGACCTTCGATGAAATCGTCTGATCCGAAGTTTAAGAGACTCAGTTCAGTATTTCCAATTTTATCCTGAGTTTCTCAGTAGAATTCTGAGAAAACTTCATGCATCTGAAAACCTTCTATTTTTCAGATTTACTCTATACACATGGATCCAACATCCCTAATTCAACTGATAGTTCCTGAAATCTTGATTCAGCCAAAGGTTTAGTCAAGATATCAGGTCTCTGCTTATCAGTATGAATTTTCTCCATCCTGATGTCCTTTTTCTCGACATGATCTCTGATGAAGTGATGTCTGATATCCACATGCTTGCATCTGGTGTGCAATACCAGATTTTGTGAAATAGCAATGACATTATTATTGTCACAAAATATTAGTACTTCATTGGCTACAACTTTATAATCCCTTAATTGTTGTGCGAGCGAAAGAATCGAAACCTGACTGACTTCTCGCAAAATGCATGTATTCAAATTTCGGTAATCTTGGTTGCTCTTGAGGTCCTGCTTCTTCTAAAACCAAGATATCGACTTACTTCCAAGAAATTGACAAGTTCTGTAGTGGACTTCTGTCAATCCTATGACCTCCATAATCGACATCGAGTAACCCGGTTAATTCAAGGTTATCATCAGCTGGATACCATAATCCTCTATTCACTGTACCTTTAAGATACTTCAGTATCTTTTTGGCAGCCTCCATGTGACTAGCCTTAGGATTAGCTTGGTATCTTGCACATTTCCCAACAGCAAATGTTATATCCGGCCTACTTGCTGTGAGATAGAGCAATGATCCAATGATTCCTCTATAATCAGTATGACTTACTGATTTGCCTTCAAAATCGGGGATCCATCTTGTAGTTAGTATTCATAGGAATTCTAACTCGCATTGCAATCTGTACACCATACTTGCTTGATCGGATCTCTGGTGTACTTTGCCTGGTTGATGAAGATTCCTTCCTTTGATTGTTTCACTTGAAGACCTAGAAAGAAATTTATCTCTCCCATCATTGACATCTCAAACTTGCCTTTCATCAGTGTTGAAAACTTTTCACACAAATTGATGGTTTGGAGATCAAAAATGATGTCATCAACATATATCCTGAACTAGTAAGATATCTTCCCCATCTTCTATCCCGAATGAGTTCTATCAATAGTTCCTTTGACAAAATCATGGTCAAGAAGAAACCGAGAAAGAGTATCATACCATGCTCGGTGCTTGCTTAAGACCATACAAGGCTTTTACGAGCACAGAAACTTGGTCATTCTCGTTCGAAACCGGGAGGTTGTTCCACATCAACCTCTTCTTTAAGCACACCGCTCGTAAATGCACTTTTCACATCTATTTGATAGATCGTGAACTTCATGTGTCTGCGATATGCAAGAAACAATCGATGGCTTCTAGTCTTTTTAACAGTGCAAATGTTTCATCATAATCCAAGCCTTCTTCTTGGGAATAACCTTGTGCAACTAGCCTTGCCTTGTTTCTTACAATGTTGTTGTTCTCATCTCTTTTATTCTTAAAAACCCACTTGATTCCAATAACATTGTGCCTTTCAGGTCTATCCACTAGCTCCCAAACCTCATTCCTTGAGAATTGATTCAGCTCTTCTTACATAGCAGTAATCCAATGAGAATCTTGTAGAGCTTCTTCAATCTCGATGGCTCATTCTCGATAGGGAAGCGTGAGAATAGTGCACTCTCACCATGGAACCTTCTTGTTTTAACACCTTCAGTTAGATCACCCACAATCTGACTTGTAGGATGACTATCTAACCATTTCCTTCTAGATGTTCCCCCTTCAATAGTATCCACAACATTTGAAATGTTAGGTTAAGTTAGTTCAATAAACTCAGGGAACAACAGAAAAGGAGAAAGGGAATCATCTTCCTCGGGGAAATTCTATTCAGAACATTGTCAGTGACATTTGTTCCCCTTTGGTTGATAGATTCAGAAATTGCCTCATTTGTGACCACATCTTCATTGGCATCACATACACGAATGAATCGGTGTTTGTTCAGATTGGTCACCTTTGGTGTGTTGGCTTTCTTGAGTCTCACCATCCTGAATTCCATCCTGAACTTCTTTATCTGAGTCTGAGTCACTCCAATCATAGAAGGTGACTGACTTCTTCTCTTCAGGTTCAGTGGATGATTTGTCATTCTTTTTCAGGCTTAGTCTGGTGATCCTCTTGGTCAGTTCATCTGCGTCATGTTCCTGTTTCTTCTGAACACAAGTAGATTCATCAAAAACAACCTTGAGGTGTTTCCTCCACAATAAGAGTCCTACAGTTGTAAACTCGAAAGCTTTTTGACTTCGAATATCCTAAGAATATTCCTTCATCGACTTTTGCTATCAAATGTTTTCAACTGATCTTTACCATTATTGTGTATGAAACACTTGCAACCAAACACACGAAAGAAAGAAACAAGAGGCTTCCTTTCATTCCAAAGCTCGTAGGGTGTTTTGCCTTGACTCTTGGTCAAACATGGATCCGTTTACGTGAATAGCATGCGATGTTGACAACCGATCAAAACCTTTTAGGAATATCGACCCGGTATCATTGTCCTTCGCGAACTTCTTTCAGAGTCCTGTTCCTTCTTTCAGAAACACCATTTTGTTGAGGGGTCCTTGCAATTGATGTTTCATGAGTAATTCCATTTGCTGCACAATAATCATATATAATATGGTTTATAAATTCAGTTCCTTTGTCAGATCTGATTTTGACCACACTCAGATTTTTCTCAATACTGAGCCTTTTCAAGAACTCGAGGCGACTTTATCCGAGTCTCTTTCTTCTTGAAAAGAATATGATCCAAGTATATCTTGAGTAGTCATCAACTACTACTAGTGTGTATTTCACGCCATTAGTGCTCATTTGGTGTTATTGGACCAAAAAGATCCATATCTGACAATCAAGTATTCTTCGGTAGAAACATCTACTTTGCTTTTAAATGATGCTCTAATTTGTTTTCCTTTTTTGGCACGCATCACAAACATGTTCCTTACTGAACACTTCATTAGGCAACCCTCTCACAAGAGCTAATCTTGCAAGCTTATTCGGGTTTTTTGAAATTCGGTGATTCATTCTTTTATGCCATAACCAATTTGGTATCTGTGGAACTTTTGCAACCAAACATGTATCTTTAGGAGTTGAACTCCAATCGAAGAAGATACACATTTCCTTTTCTAGTACCCGTCAAGAATATTTTATGTGAGATATCATCTTTCACATAACATAAGTTCTTAGAGAACTCAACATTAAAACCCTTATCACGAAATTGGCTTATTGAAAATAAAAGTTATGCTTCAATCCAGATACATATAAAACACCATGGATATGAACTCAAATCGATTTCCAAAGTTCCATATCCTTCAATCATCCCTTGGAGTTATCTCCAAAAGTGATCTGAGGGTCTTTGTTCAACATAGTCCACCGAGTATCTTCTTGAATCTCTGTCATATGTCTTGAGCATCCACCGTCAAGATACCATCTGTTGAGGGCCTTTTTCATCTCTACTCATCAGTGCTATGTGATCTTTAATCAGCTTAATGCCCTTGTTTTCCTCCTGAAAAACAGATCAATTCTTAGGTACCCAATTTTATAGGGTCCTACAAGGTTAAATTTGTACCTTTGAATCCAAATCGCACGACAACTCTAATCACTTTAGAGTGGGTGATATGTCTTCCATAAACATCTACATACACATTTACTACTCGGGTGCCTTAGCGGTTTCACGTGTATGAGTGTTAGCCTTAGCATGAACATGAGCCTTAGAGTTTTTCTTTGGTTCGGCCTTTGTTCATTTGCCTTGGCTTCATGCGGTGATCCGAATCTTTGTTGACTCGGGTTTAGGTAACCTTACCCTTAGGCAAGTGGGGTTCGGGTTACTGTCTTTGAAATTTGGGTCTTTTAGATATCTTGGGACTTGGTTTCTTGATTGAGAATGTCTCTGAAAGTGTTTCTCTTCTCTCAAGATTCCTCGATGGTTCGATCTTGAGATCCTTTCAGTTTGCAATCTTAGCTTTGGGCTTGAAGTACTTGCTGAAATTTTTCAATGAGTGCTCGGGTTTTCTAGCCTTCACCGAGGTTAAGAACTTTCTTACGATCATTCATTTCTTCTGAACCATAGGTCATTTTCCTTGTCTAACACCTTGGGCATTTCTTGATTTGAAGTGTAGGTGCCATTTGATTTAACAAAGATTATCTTTTTTACTACTTGATGCAAGATTCGATGACCTTGTGAGGTTCCCCTGAATGTATCACAATCCAGATTTTATAGTAGCGGTCTCGATAACTCAAATTTCATCTATTACTTTAGATCACGATATTCAATAGAGTTAACTTCTTCTCACAGACTATCCTCACAATTTTCAGTAGAGTTTCATGCTTCTCGGAGGTCATTGAACTTAGTTCTGATCAGATTGAATCTCTTCAGTGGATTTCTCTAGCTTTTCAGTTAGGGTCACTATCAACTTCTCTTTCTCTGAGAGTTGTACTTTCAGAACATCCAGTTCATCAGTAGCTCCCATTAATTGAGAAGTGATTTCAGTATTGCTAGAGTCTTTCCTCTTAAGATTTTCAAATTTGATTCCTTATTCGCTCTTGAGTTTCATTTAGCGATTCTTGTAAAAGCAAAGATAGTCTTTCATCAGACTCTCAAAAGAATCCATCAGGTAAAATTTATTGTTTACAGTTGAACTTGACTACTCTTGTGCTAGTGTAGGAGCAACAACAGAAAAGAAGAGTTTACCTCCTCAATAGCCATTAGACAAGAGGTCATCACTTTCACGGCTGAGAGAAGATTTCATCTGAAGAGCTAGCCCTTCCCTGAAAGTTCTTCTTCTGCAACCATGGCCTTTTTGCTAGAGAACTTCTTGTCTCTTTTAGCTTGCCTTTCTCTTCTCTCCTTAGCACTTTCGGTCGACAATCATCTTTGAAGTGACCTTTCTTTTGGCAATTGTAGCATCTATTGGCATCATTATCCTGATCACTCTCTTCTTTGGACTTGGAGTCCTTCCTTTTGGATGAAGATCCTTCAGCTTTCAGGTCCTTCTTCTTCTCAGTTGATTTGTCCTCAGCTTTCTTTTGGTACCTGTGATTCCTGTAATAGTTTTTGTATTTTCCATATCGACTATTAAGTCTTTCAAACCTCCTTGCCATCAGTGCTAGCTTATCCTCAAGCTCATCCTGATTCTTAGCAAGGGAGTTCGCAGACTCTCTAGTTTTACAGGTTTTATCCTTGGCTTTGAAAGCCACATTCTTACTAGATGATGAATCATCTTTGTTGTCAGCCTTTTTAGATTTCTTATCAATTACGAACTCATGGGCCTTCAGCTCAGAGAAGACTTGTTGATAGGGCATTGAATTAATGTTTTTGGTGTTTTCAATCACCACTGCATGTATATCCCATTTCTTAGAAAGACCTCTAAGAATTTGCAATGTAACTTCTCTCTGTGGATATTTATTTCCAAGTGCATTTAGATCATTCATAATGCTAGTGAATCTGACTTCCAATTTGTCAATTGATTCACCTTCTTCCATTTCAAAACTATCAAACTTTCCAATTGCAACTGAAAGTTTGTTTTCCTTGATATGATCTGTGCCTTGGCACATTACAGCTAGTGTATCCCAGATTTCTTTTGCAGTATTGCAGTGAGAAATCATTCCCATCACACCATCATCAATTGTACTGTATAGTGTGTCTTTAGCAATATAGTCTAGATTGACCAACTTTCTCTCCTCAGGAGTCAGTTGGTCATCAGACTTAGGAAATTCTGCTCTAGGATCATTTCTCTCATTTTATGTTCCTCTGGGATTCACCACAGTAAATTGGAATGGTCCTTCAGAGACCACTCTCCACATACGTTCATGTTTGGAATACAGATGAGCCTGCATTCTCAGTCTCCATAAATCATAGTTCTCTACTGAGAACATAAGAAGTTTCTTAGAAGACATTTTATCTGAGTCTTTTAAGAGTTCAGCAAATAAGATCAGTTCAGATAGACCACAAGTATTTTAGCAAATAAGACTTTGGTCAAAAAAGCAGGTGGTCAAGTTGAACCACTGCTCTGATACCACTTGTTGGTCCCGGTGCAAACGAGTCTTACACGTGTATGGGGGGAATACACGTGTTCAGTGATTTTTAAAACTTTTCTTTTACTGAGGTCAGCTTGGGTCAGGTTGTCCTGATGATTTGGTTCTGAGAAGCACAAATCGCTCTGAGTCAAAGTCTATCTGAGACAGTGATCCTGAGCTGCTTTCAGATACCTCAGATAATCCCAACTGAGTACTGAGTTTTCAGAGATCCTGAGTTGCTTGGATCAGATAACTAACTTACTGAACCCTCAGAAGAGTAAGTTCAGTTTGGTAACTATCTGTTCTAGCTACTCAGATGTGCGGAATGGTTGGCCATAAGTTTATACTCGTTTTAAGCTTTTGCTGAAAACTTCCTTTTAATGGAATAGTGATTAGGTTGTGATTCAATTCAGATGCAACTTCAGTGGATTGATTCCAACTGAATATCAATGAAAATATACTTTCAAAACAAGGTAATGCAACAGTTAAGCAAAGCAAAACAGAAAGCAAAGAACACAGTAATTTATAGTGGTTCAGAGACTCAAGCTCCTACGTCCACTCTCCCTGATCTCTTCAGAGAAATTCACTAATCACTTCCTAAGGCTTTCTGACTACCTCTGTAGTTTACTAACCTTTCTAGTTTTGAGCTTTCTGACTACCTCTGTAGTTTACTAACTCAAAAACTCACACAAGCTTTCTGTCTATCCGAGATAGATTACTCACTTCTTCTCTAGAGCTTTCTGACTACCTCAATGTAGTTTACTCACTCTTTACAACTCCAATATCACCAACAATCACACTCAAACTACCTTACAAAGGGTTTGGGGTTTCTTGGTTGGTTTCCAACTAGGATGAGATATCCTTTACAATAAAGAACAATGCAAAGGCTAGGATATCTCGACTAAGCTTTGGATATATCTTATCAAGCTAGGCTTAGTGGAATGAGGCTCTCTTCAATATAAAGCACTTGGGAAATTCTTGGTTTTTCGAGTGCTTCAACTTGCAATAATAAGTTTGAGCTCTTGAGTTGCTTACAAATTTCCCGTCACCTTTCAATGTAGAGGGTCACAAGTATTTATAGGCATACACCAAGGTCACTCTTGAAAAACTATCCATTGGAGAGATAACTTCGTGAGTTTCCTCTTATGGTGTGTGAAGAACGACTATATTTAGGGTTTGAGACTCCCTAGCACTTTTTAGGCAATAGCCTTTTATGTAGCCGGTCAACACTTTTTGCAGTCTGGAACATAGTACTACTGACATTTTTCAGTGACATGTCGCTATCAGTGTCAGTAAGGTACAGTGTTGTCTTCTTCTTATTGGCTGTTATCTCCAGTTAGGTAGACAACTTCAACGGCTCTTTTTGGTTACATTCTCTGAGTGATATAACCTTAACAACACTTTGTTTTAGTTCCTTTTGTCTGCATTTGAATGTCTTGGCAAATATCTATTTTTCTAAGGAATCGCGATCTTCTCAGTATTGCATCCTTCAGATAGATATTTTCAGTGCCTCGGAACATTCAGGTTTATACTGAGCATTCAGTACATTACTGAGTCTTCAGTAATTACTGTGCCTTCAGTATTCTTGATCTTCAGTCTTCTGTCTTCAGTGTCTTCAGAGTCTTCAGGGTCTTCTGAGTCTTCACAGATATTCTGACTGATTATTGAATCTTAATGCTGAGTCTTCAGTTCCTCAGTTTCATACTGAGTCTTCAGTATCTCAGTTTCATACTGAGTCTTCAGTATCTCAGTTTCTCACTGAGTCTTCAGTTTCTCAGTTTTTCACTGAAACCTTAGAAACTCCAGTTTCATACTGAAACTTCAGTTTCTTCAGAAACTTACTGAGTCTTCAGAACTTATCAGAATCTAACCTGATCTATATCTGCTGACTATACATTTTGCAGATAACATCCTGAATACTCTAAAACTGAATCCTGACTCAACTATCAAGATTATCCTGAACATGTCATACTCAGGGGTTTTGGGATCTAATCAAAATCATATCTTTATTAAATTCATCTCCCAACAGAAGGTCTCATCATAGTCAATGCCTTCGCGTTGACTATAACCTTTTGCCACTAACCTAGCCTTGTAGGTTTGTACCTTGCCGTTTGCATCAGTCTTACGCTTGTAGACCCATTTGCAACCTATGGGTTTTACCCCTTTCGGCAACTCAACCAAGTCCCAAACTTGATTGGTGTACATCGAGTCCATCTCGAATTTCATGGCTTCTTCCCACTTCTCTGAGTCAACGTCTAATGTTGCCTCAGTGTAAGTTCTGGGATCGTCTTTGTCCGGAATATCCACATCATCATGTTCCTCTACGAGGAAACCATAATATCTAGTGGGCGGATTACGAATCCTAGTAGACTTACGGAGATGTGTTTGTGCAGGCTGTACATTCTGATCATGAAAATTTTGTGGTGCATCGATTTCATCAATGTCCGGAGAGTCCTCAAGAGAAACACTTTCTGATGCCTTTTGGGCGGGAGTTTGAACTATGTTGTTCTTATTCAGCCCACTTGGAGTTTGTTGCGAAGTCAATGCAATTCCAATTACGCTCTAACTGGCTGAAAGAGGATTACTAAGTGATAAACTTCCACCATGTGAGCTACTGAATGTTCCCACTAATTCATTGTCACGTTTCTTTGACAAGATATCAGTCTCTTGATTATCTTGCGGTTCTTGAATTTCTTCAAGTTCTATCATCTTACGACCTTGGTCCTTGAAGACATAGTCTTCTTCGAGGAACCTGGCCTTCCTAGAAACAATTATCATTTGTTTCTCATGTAGATAAAAATAATATCCTCTCGTTTCCTTAGGATATCCCACAAGGTAACCCTTTTCACCTTTGGATTCCAACTTATCAGTGATCATCTTTTTCACAATCGCGGGGCAACCCCACGTTTTGATATGTGAAAAAGTTGGCTTCTTGCCCCACCATAGTTCATATGGCGTATGCTCAACTGATTTGGATGGAATCCTATTCAGAATGTAAATTGAGATTTGTAACGCGTATCCCCAAAAGAATGTAGGGAGAGAAGAAAAGTTCATCATGGACCTTACCATGTCTAACAAGGTTCGGTTTCTCCTCTCAGATACTCCGTTCATCTGCGGTGTTCCGGGAGGAGTCTGTTGAGATTGGATTCCATGTAACTTCAAGTAATCCATGAACTCGTGGCTAAGGTATTCACCTTCTCGATCCGATCGAAGAGTCTTTATACTCTTACCAAGTTGCTTCTCTACTTCAGCTTTGAACTCCTTGAATTTCTCAAAAGATTCAAATTTGTGTTTCATAAGATACACGTATCCATATCTTGAGAAATCGTCAGGAAAGGTGATGAAGTAGGCGAAGTGACCCCTAGCTAGAGTGGGCAATGGTCCACAGACATCACTGTGGATCAAATCTAGAACTTCTTTGGCACGAATCCCTTTACCAGAAAAGGGTTTGTTGGTCATCTTGCCCTTGAGACATGATTCACAATTTTCATAAGACTCAAAGTCGAATGGGGTTAAGTAGTCCAACTTTCTTAACCTTGCAATCCTATTCTCATTTGCATGACCAAGCCTACATTGCCACAAGTAAGTCGGGTTTTCATGATTACTAAATTTAAGTCGTTTGTTTTGTATATTAAAAATATCATGTCCATAATGCAACAAATATAAACCATTCGATAAAGGAGCATTTCCATAAACATCACCATTAAGCAAAAAATAACAATTATTATTTGTAAAATGGAAGGAAAACCCTTCAATGTCTAACATAGGAATAGAAATAATGTTGCGAGTAATAGAAGGAACAAAATAACAATTATTTAGTTCAAGTCTAAAACCAGAGGGTAAGTCTAAAACATAAACGCCAGCACGTTCAGCAGCAACTCTTGCTCCATTCCCAACGTGTAGGGTGACTTCACCCGGCCTAACTGCTCTGCTATGCTTGAGACCCTGCACATTAGTACAAATGTGTGAGCCACAACCGCTATCCAATACCCAACAGTTAGTATCATTTGTGGACATGTTTATCTCAATAACAAACATACCTGTTCCAGTGGCTGAGACACCTTGTGCCTTCTTTTCAGCTGCTAGAACTTTACAGTCCTTCTTCCAATGCCCCTTCTGCTTGCAGTGGAGGCATACAACCTTGTCCACCTTCTCCTTCTTTTGAATTCCACCTTTGGGCTTAAGGAAGTTTGGCTTAGAGCCTTTTGTTTGCCTTGCCTCTTCGCTTCTTTTTTCCTTTCGGAGCAGAAGAAGTAGAGGCACTCACCATGAGCACAGGTTTTTCCTTAGCAGTGGAAGACTCAAAAGTCTTTAACATGTTATGCAGCTCGGGCATAGTCGATTCCGTCTTATTTATATTAAAGTTTACAACGAAACTCGAATTTGAATCGGGAAGCGACTGAAGATTGGCATAAACAACAATGTTGGTTTTGAGCTCAATGCCCAACCGAATAAGTTTCTCGATTAGCCCTATCATCTTCAACACATGAGGAGAAACCTTCCCTCCTTCAGACATCCGGCATCTAAATAGATCTCTCATCACTTCATAAATCTCGGAACGAGATTCAGAATCAAAGAGATCCTTCAGATGCTTGATCATCTCGAAGGGAAGCATTCTCTCATGTTGCCTTTGCAACTCGGGAGTCATCCCGAGGAGCATGACACACTGAGCCTGGGAAGCATCATCCTGATGCTTCTTCTGAGCTTCGGCGTCAGACGCCTCGGCTCCTTCAGTACCAGCCTCCTGGGTAGCAGGGATTGGCGTGTCCAACACATACTCAATCTTTTCTTGCCTAAGCACCAAACGCATGTTTCGGTGCCAGTCGAGAAAGTTTGGCCCAGCCAATTTGTTCGTTTCCAAAATGCTTCTCAGTGATAAGTTATTCATTTCAACAATCTTAGAGAAATAAAATATAACGGGAATTAAAACACATAATTCCTATTATCAATATTCAGCAATCAAAATAAACATGGCCTTTCAAATTTATTTTGTCTCCATTATTTTCTCATATTCAACGACCTCATCGGAAGAATACGAATTTATATCTAATATAAATCATAATGGACTAGGATCCACATTCCTACTATCATAATATTTGCTTGGGCCGATTACTATGACAATATAACTGGTAGGTCTCCAAACCAATTGCAAAAATTTGAAACTCCTAGTTGATTGAACCTAGTTCAATCTGATGCCCCTTGACTTTCATTTCCCTGCTTGGGCTGGTGAAACAAAGTCAAGTTGATTTACAACCATCAAGCGGCGACACTGCGTGTCCCTATAAAAGTTCCGTTAGATGTAGATCCAAGCAAAAGACTTGGGCCTTAAATACTCATTGGAACGAAATCTCCGGTTTACTTTTAATTTCGATAGAAGGCATCGTTCAAATTAATGAAAATCATATTTTATTGAGGAACATTTTCAAAGGCGGGGTATTAATTGCTTAATCGAGATCCAACATGTTAATATATATCACATCTAAGCAATTATTGGGCGCCGCCTACCCAGACATGATTTTACACGGACTAACACTTATATGGGTGTCGTCTACCCAAAAATAAATAGGTCCGACAGTTATTGGGTGCCGCCTACCCAAACAGTTATAATGCGGACTGTAAAAGCGCTTAACGAATTAATTTTAGAACAGTTAAACAGTGGGATTTAATAATTTCTTTTAAACCGAATTTGAAAATCCAATTTTAATTCGATTTTAGGTTATTAAAACAATAATTAATCTAATTAATTTTGAATAAAAGTCCAACTTTTATTACTATTTTAAATTTAATCCAATTAAATTTTCAAATAGATTTTATTTATTTGTTTGACGAGGGCTCATGTGCAAATTCTAAAATTGCATGGAGAGGCATGTCCTAAATCCAATTTCGGCACAGTCCTTCCCCTCATCATCGCCCATCCAATTCAGATCCAATCTGAAAATTCCAAACAACCCAAAACCAACTTCCAAACCCATGAACAGTTCATCACTAGAATTCAGTTTCATCATTCACCCAAATTAGTCCAACCAATTGAGGGCATACGAAAACAAACATACGGTGGTAAGTTGCACAGAATCGGAACAAAAAAGGTAACAAACAAAACATCCAACAAAACGAACGACATCAATTAAGTGCCATGACCGTCGCGCGCGAGTCGCCGCCGCCGCTGGGAGCGTGCGGGCGACTCGCCATCGGGATCGGTAAACAGAGAAATGCACGGGCTGCAAATCCCTCTAAGAGGTGGAATCGACACGAAACCGGTGGTTTGTCACCACAAATCGAATCGAAGCGTGGCGCGCCACCTCGAAACTCAGAAGAAACGAAAGGGACCATCTCAAAATGCGTCGAATCGGCGACGCCAAGTATGGTATTCGGTCAAATCTGTAACGCGCCATCGAACACGCGCGCGATGACATCTGCATGGATCAAATCCACCGATGGCCACACGGGCTCGCGCGAGAAGCACGAGATGCGGCGCAAGGCCGCCTTCTCAAGTGCCATCGCGGTTCACCCGCATTGCCGGAGTTGCATGTCCATCGTGAAGGCGGCGACGATCTGGGTTTCCAGGAAACCCTAAGAAGACGAACCAGAGACGGGATGAATTGGGGTGTGTTTATCTAATAAACATATCCCAGCCCTTTTAGCCAACAAATAAGTGTGGTGCGGTCAAAACAAGAATCGTACCACCAGATTTATAAAAAATTTAATTTTATAAATATTAATTTATGCAATCAATTAAAGAGCCTGGAGCTCTGATACCACTGTTGGGATATAGAGGCGCGTAAAACACGTAATCACATGCGCAGCGGAAATTAAAGTTCACCAACAACGAATAATTAATTGCATACAGATTACAATAATCATAACGAGAAATCTTATAGTAACTCGAGAGCAGATTTCTCTACTACGGTATCCACGTAATCCCCGATTACGGACTTGCACGGATTTGCCAGCGTTGAATCCCGAGACAGATTTGCTAGGAAAATCCAAACTCTAGATCTTATGGAGAAAATATGAAGTGATACTGTTTGTGAATCCCAATAGCTTGTATATATAGGGATGCTTAGCTTATTTCCCAAGCTAGCCCAATTGGGGAAATAAAAAATCCCTAATCTTGAATTAAATTAATTCCTTTTAATTTAATTCCCTAAATATAAATCTCTACGGATTCAAATGCCTTATATGAAAATCTCTACGATTTATTTCCATATACATTAAATCCTATAATTATATTCCAAATATAATTAATGGGGATTCTTATTTAATTAAATCCAATTTAATTAAATATTAATAATAATTAATTCCAAATTAATCTATTATTAATTACTTCTCACAAATTAAATATTAAATCAAACTTAACATTTAATCAACCAACTATAATCCGTAAAAGGGAACTACTTGTTGTGTGACCCATAGGCCCTCATATATCGAGCGATTAGTCAAACTAACGGTCTTAATTGAACCCTAGTCAATAAATCAGACATTCTCAATATATGAGGTACGTTGCGAGAAACATGCAACTACCTGTAACTGAAACGTGGGCAATTGCGATTTCCTCCTTTCATTCACGATTACTCGATTAGTCTTGAACATGATGAAGTGTCTATTCAAATAACTTAATCAATTTATCTCAAATCACTAATTGATCATTAGTGTCTCACTTAGTCACAAAGTCTAAGTTGACGTGCATTGGCCAATGACTTAGATCCAATTATGATGAGAAGATGAGTATTCTCTCTAAATCCACTTTGAGGAATGAATCCTTTTCTTGCTCAACTACCACGCACATGCAGTTCGTGATGAACCCAATCCAAGCCATATCTACCCATAGACGGGTGCAAGCATCGGTCAAAGTCAAAGTTCATCACTCCACACATGTCGTGCGTATTGACCTCAAGTCAAAGGAGTATCGCATCGCTCCCACTAATCGAGACACCCGTAGACACTTACAGTGGAACTACATCAAACGGTTTCTCGGATGAGTATACCAATACCCTCTAAGGTATTTGTGCATCCATCATGAGATACCTAGTATCTCGTAGTAAGTGAGATCTTACTACGCTCTCTAAGAGTATGATGCAGATCGCACACCAATCTCCATTGCATCATCAATATTCCTTTCTTGATGATCCTCGATTGGGGCTATTTAAGAATCATGCTTAAGTCATTCGAGTTCTCACTCACTCAATGACAACAGTGACTCAAGGGAACACATATAAGAATAAATGCAAACAATCAAACATAATATTCTAATTAGTGCAACGCCATACATTTAATATTAAACAAATAATAATATTAAACCAATACTGAATATTATCAGAGTATTATGTCCTTACAAAGGATTGTCTCTATGACACTAACACTAACACAACGGCCTAGAGATGTCGACAGCTATGGGCGTCAAAAGATTGCAAGTTCACACAGACTCCCATCTTGTAGCCTACCAAGTCTCGGGAGAATATGAGGCACGGGACGATAGGATGGCATCTTACCAAGAGATTGTAAAAATATTATGCCAAAAGTTAGAACATATCCATGTCAAGCTAATCCCAAGAGAACAGAATTCACGAGCTGACGCCTTAGCCTAGCTAGCGACTTCCGAAGGATCACCAAAAATAAAGGATGTCACCATCACGACACTATCCCACCCATCCACCACACACGCGAGAGTCGCGACCTTAGAAACCCCTACGTCGAGCTGGATGACACCCATCATTGAATACTTTACAAGTGGTCTCCTGCCAACGGATCGAATTTAAGGCCGGCAACTACAACTGCGTGCCGCGCGACACACAATGATCAATGACGAATTGTACAAACGAGGCTTCAGCATACCCCTACTTCGATGTATCACACTAGAGCAAGGGCAAGTGGTCCTACGCGAAAATACACGAAGGGTATGTGGAAACCACGTCGGGGGAGAATCGCTGGCCCACAAGACCACAAGACAAAGATATTTTTGGCCTACACTAAGGGCCGATGCCATCATCTTCGCCCGCAAGTGCCATAGATGTCAAATCTATGCCCCTTCCATCAAAGCTTCCCCAGAGGAACTTACAAGAATCCTCAGTCCTTGGCCATTCACAAAGTGGGGGATAGACATCATTGGGCCACTCCCAACAGCTCCAGGCTCGGTCAAATACGCCCTGGTAGCGGTAGATTACTTCACAAAATGGGCCAAGGCTGAGGCGTTGGCGATCATAGATCAAGATCACGTCATCAAATTCATATGGTGGATATCTGCAGATTCGGATTACCACAGGCGATCATATCTGACAATGGTAAATAGTTTGACGGCCTCAAAATAGACACTTTTTAAAAAAAATAAAAGATCACGAAGCTCTTCTCAACTCCATACCATCCCCAATCGAACGGCCAGGTCAAAGCCGTGAACAAAATCATTAAACACACTCTCAAAGCCAAGATTGAGGGAGGAAAAGGGAAATGGGCTAGCGAGCTTCTTGATGTACTATGGTCATATAGGACGACCTGCCGGAACTCGACAAGAGAGACCCCTTACTCATTGGCTTTCATAACTGAGGCGGTCGTACCCACAGAAGTCAATTTTCCCAATCTCCGCACAAGACAGGTCGCCTTCGACCACAACGACGAAGCCTTGGCCAGAAATCTAGACCTACTCGAAGAGAAGCATCTAGAGGCGAACATGAGAAATGAAAGATACAAACAACGGTCGGAGAGATACTATAATTCTAAAGTGCAACTTCGAAGTTTCAAAGAAGGAGACTTGGTACTGAAAAAGGCACTCGGAGAGTCAAAGGGATCCCTCGGTCCAAATTGGGAGGGTCCATTCAAAGTCTCAAAGATCCTACCAAACGGAGCCTATGAGCTCGAAAGACCAGACGGTACCAAGGCTCAGTATCCATGGAATGCGACCCACCTGAAGAAATATTATCAGTATGTTCACATCCTTGTAAAAAAAATTGTATCAATCAATAATAATGATTTTCTCCCTTTTCAAAATTCCTGTGTTAAAACCAAGGGGATCACATATAAAAAATGTGAATCACCCGAGGTGTGACTTTCGACATACTGAAGGCGAAGTCACAACCCAGCGAGGTGTGATTTCCCCCGACTTTGTAAGACAACTAAAAGTAATATCCGAACAAGAAGACACATAAACAGTAAGACGACGAGGATTAAGCAAAATTAAAGGTTGCATAAGGAAATCAAGTCGACACGATAAAGGAATAGGAAAGAGAACTTTCATTAATAAGGTGAAGGCCCGAAGGCCGGTACATAAGAAGATCAACAAACAAGAAAAATTACATAGAGTTTGTGCAAGCAAAACAAGAAAAACTTCATCAGGGCTCAGCCGGGCTAGCTCTTGGGCCTTCAGCGGTCTCCCCTCCGGCGAAGGTCGGGTCATCCCAAATGGGGTCTCGAGGATCGATTCGGTAGAGCTCACCCAAGCCTCATCAAGATCAGGAATGGGATGCACAATTCGGCTCGGGTTGGCGAAGAAGGAGAGGTCGATGCCCATGTCCTCCAGGTCCTTAATCTCTAACAAGACACTGGGGGCAGGAGGGTTGTCGCGAACATAGTCGGTCAGCTCGGTGATGAGGCCGCTGAGGTCGCCAGTAGGATTTACACGGTGACAGATCCTGATGGCCCTGACAAACGCCATCACGAAAGAAAAATTGGCTTTCAACTCCTCGTTCCTCTTGAAGAGCTCCTCCTTAACAACCAACTCCTTCTGGGCTTCCGCCAGTTCGCCCTCGATCCTAGTCGCCCTCGCCTTCTCCATCGAGAGCTCCTTCTCAACGCCCGCCAGTCGACCCTCCAAATCGGAGATCCTTCGAGTAAGCTCAGAGTTGGACGTCTACAACTTCTTCTGGGTGTTGGTCGCGGAGAGGATCGCCTTGGCCTGGTCAGCGACCCTTGCCTGAGCCTTCCTCAACTCCCCAAGCTCCGATTCCAACTAGGCGCTGGACTTCTCCAAATAGAAGGCCGCCTTCTGGGAATGGACAAGAATACAGATTGCCTGTCACTTTCTGGAGACGGGCGTTGGCATGATCCGTTTGCATCCACCCCCGAGGCAGATTTTGCAGGCCTTTGGAGAGATAGGCGGGCCAGCCTTCAGGGACCCCGGCCGGGACGAGCTGGGGCAACTTCAGGAAGCTCAACACTTCAGGAGAGAATTTGTCCGGCGTGAGCTCCGAGCTATGAAAAAATGCAAGTTATCAGTGGACAAGGATAAAGACGAAAGAAAATAAGAAAACACAAAACCAGACTTACTTGTTCACCCGATCCGCGTCCCAGCCTAGCCAAGAATCGTCCTCCGGATGGCGACCTTCTTCGGGAGCGGGGGTAGGCTGTGAGGTCGGGCGAATAGGCGACCTCCCGAGTCCCCGGTTGATCTCCGACCGATAGGTGCTTATCTCCTCCCTCACCTTCTTCCGAGCAGGCTTGGGCAATCGGCATCATCACATATGCAACCTCACCAGGAGTCGGCAGCCGATTTAGCCTGGCCAGCCCCCGAACGGTCATAGTTGCAAGGATGTAACTCCAGCCATTCGGGGTGATTTTTGTGAGGCTCTGATTCCAGGCCGCAAGAAGATGGGAGATGGTCGGATGCAATGGGAGGCGAATTCCAGCCTCCATGGTATGCTCGTTGACAGCAATCATACCAGGCAGCGGCTGGCGACACTCTCATCGGAGGTCGCCCCGTAGAAATGCACGTCTCGGGACACTTTGTACAAACGATGAAGAGAACGCACGTACCGGTCAGACAATGGTGACCTATATTTCGGATCGGATGCGACAAAATCCAACTTGGCCGACTTCCTATAGCCCCGCTCTAGTCGCTTGTAGGGGGCTCGGTGTTGGAAAATAGAAGCACGTAAACACGTAATACATGCGCAGTGGAAATAAACAGTTCACCAACAACGAACATATAATTGCATAAACGATTACAATAATCATAACGAGAAATCTTAAAGTAACTCGAGATCAGATTTCTCTACTATGGTATCCACGTAATCCCCAATGACGAATTTGCATGGATTTGTCAGCGTTGAATCCCGAGATGAATTTGCTAGGAAAATCTAAACTCTAGATTTTATAGAGAAAATATGAAGTGATACTGTTTGTGAATCCCAATAACTTGTATATATAGGGAGGCTTAGCTTATTTCCCAAGCTAGCCCAATTAGGGAAGTAAAATCCCTAATCTTGAATTAAATTAATTCCTTTTAATTTAATTCCCTAAATATAAATCTCTACGGATTTAAATGTCTTATATGAAAATCTCTACGATTTATTTCCATATATATTAAATCCTACAATTATATTCCACATATAATTATTGGGAATTCTTATTTAATTAAATTCAATTTAATTAAATATTAATAATAATTAATTCCAAATTAATTTATTATTAATTACTTCTCCATAAATTAAATATTAAATCAAATTTAACATTTAATCAACCAACTTTAATCCGTAAAAGGGAACTACTTGTTGTGTGACCCATAGGCCCTCATATACCGAGCGATTAGTCAAACTAACGGTCTTAATTGAATCCTAGTCAATAAATCAGACATTCTCAATATATGAGGTACGTTGCGAGAAACATGCAACTACCTGTAACTGAAATGTGGGCAATTGCGATTTCCTCCTTTCATTCACGAATACTCGATTAGTCTTGAACATGATGAAGTGTCTATTCAAATAACTTAATCAATTTATCTCAAATCAGTAATGGATCATTAGTGTCACACTTAGTCACAAAATCTAAGTTGACGTGCATTGGCCAATGACTTAGATCCAATTATGATGAGAAGATGAGTATTCTCTCTAAATCCACTTTAAGGAATGAATCCCTTTCTTGGCTCAACTACCACGTACATGCACTTTGTGATGAACCCAATCCAAGCCATATCTACCCATGGAAGGGTGCAAGCATCGGTCATGGTCAAAGTTCATCACTCCACACATGTCGTGCGTATTTACCTCAAGTCAAAGGAGTATCGCATCGCTCCCACTAACCGAGACACCCGTAGACACATATAGTGGAACTACATCAAACGGTTTCTCGGATGGGTATACCAATACCCTCCAAGGTATTTGTGCATCCATCATGAGATACCTAGTATCTCGTAGCAAGTGATCTTGCTACACTCTCTAAGAGTATGATGCAGATCACACACCAATCTCCATTGCATCATCAATATCCCATTCTTGATGATCCTCGATCGGGGCTATTTGAGAATCATGCTTAAGTCATCTGAGTTCTCACATACTCAATGACAGCAGTGACTCAAGGGAATACAGATAAGAATAGATGCAAACAATTAAACATAATATTTTAATTAGTGCAAAACCATACATTTAATATTAAACAAATAATAATATTAAACCAATACTGAATATTATCTGCGTATTATGTCCTTACAAGGATTGTCTCTAGGACACTAACACTAACAATCTCCCACTTGAACTAGAGTCAATCACCTACATGCCTAACCCCCAGACCATCAAAATGTCTAGTGTGTACATGAACGCTCAAAGCCTTGGTGAAAGGATCATCCAGATTATCCTCCACGGGGACACGTTCTAATTCTATCTCTCCTCTAGTGATTATCTCTCTAATCAAGAGATAAAGCCTCGGTACATGCTTGTTTTTGTTATTGGATCTTGGTTCCTTAGCTTGCGCAATTGCACCAGTGTTGTCACAATACAACTTTATTGGACTGCTGGCACTCGGAACTACCCCTAGTTCATTTAAGAACTGCTTTATCCAAATAGCTTCTTTGGCAGCTTCCGCCGCAGCAATGTACTCAGCTTCGGTTGTTGAATCAACGGTAGTATCTTGCTTGGAACTATTCCAACTAACTGCCCCACCATTGAGAATGAAGACATAGCCCGACTGTGACTTGTAATCATCACAATCAGATTGGAAACTTGCATCAGCATAGCCGGTTGCGACTAGCTCTGACTGACCTCCGTAGACCAGAAAGCAATCTTTAGTAAGTCTGAGGTACTTAAGAATGTTCTTGACAGCAATCCAGTGTGGTTCACCCGGATTCTGTTGGTATCTACCAGTAGTGCTGACAGCGAAGGCCACATCTGGCCTAGTTCAAGTCATGGCGTACATGATGGATCCAATTGCAGATGCATATGGTATATCCTTCATGCGCTGGATATCAGCTTCTGTAGAAGGACAATCCTTCTTAGACAACTTTATCCCATGTCGGTAGAGAACCTCTCTTAGAGTTCTCCATCACAAATCGCTTCAACACCTTGTCTAAGTAGGTGGACTATGACAGCCCCAACATCTTCTTGGATCTATCCCTATGGATCTTGATCCCTAAGATGTAGTAGGATTCTCCAAGGTCCTTCATCATGAAGGTCCTTGACAACCATTCTTTCACGGACTGCATGAGTGGGACATTGTTTCCCATAATGAGTATGTCATCAACATACACAACTATGAATACAATATTCTTCCCACAGCATTTCCGATAGACGCACGGATCTTCCGAGTTTCTGATGAAGTCAAATGATTTGACAGATTCATCAAATCGGATATTCCAACTCCTAGAAGCTTGCTTCAATCCATAAATGGATCGTTTAAGCTTGCACACGAGATTAGATTTTGGCTTTGATATAAAACCTTCAGGTTGAGTCATGAACACTTCCTTATCAATGTTGCCATTGAGGAAAGTTGTTTTGACATCCATCTGCCAAATCTCATAATCTAGATGTGCTGCTATCGCGAGTAAAATTCGAATAGACTTGATCTTAGCAACTGGTGAGAAAGTTCGTCATAGTCAATGCCTTCGCGTTGACTGTAACCTTTCGCCACCAACCTAGCTTTGTAGGTTTGTACTTTACCATTTGCATTGGTCTTCCGCTTGAAGACCCATTTGCAACCTATGGGTCTAACCCCTTTCGGCAATTCAACCAAGTCCCAAATACATCGAGTCCATCTCGGATTTTATGGCTTCATGCCACTTCTTTGAGTCAACATCTAATGTTGCCTCACTGTAAGTTCTAGGTTCATCCTTATCCGAGATCTCCACGTCATCATGCTCCTCTAAGAGGAAACCATAATATCTCATGGGTGGGTTACGAACTCTAGTGGACTTACGGAGTTGTGGTTGTTCAGGCTGCACATTTTGATCGTCAAAATTTTGTGGTGCAGCGATTTCATCGTCGACTGGGGAGACCTCAAGAGCGACACTTACGGATGCTCCTTGAGCACTTCCGGATGCCTCTTGGGCGAGAGTTTGAACTATGTTGTTCTCATTCAGCCCACTTGCAGTTCGTTGCTCAGGCAATGTAACTCCAATTACGCTCTCACAGGCTGAAAGAGGATCACTTAGTGATAAACTTCCACCATGTGAGCTGCTGAATGCTCCCACTGATTCTTTGTCATGTTGCTTTGACAAGACATCAGTCTCCTTGTTAAGTTGTGGTTCTTGAATTTCTTCAAGTTCTATCGTCTTACGACTTTGTTCCTTGAAGACGTAGTCTTCTTCAAGGAATTTAGCCTGCCTTGAAACAATCACTGTTTGTTTCTGAGGTAGATAGAAATAATATCCTCTAGTTTCCTTAGTATATCCCACAAAATAACCCTTTTCACCTTTTGCTTCCAACTTGTCAGTGAGCATTTTCTTCACAAACACGAGGCAACCCCATGTTCTAATGTGAGAGAAATTTGGCTTCTTGTCATGCCATAACTCGTATGGCGTATGCTCAACTGATTTGGATGGAATCATATTCAGAATATAGATTGAGTTTTGGAGTGCATATCCCCATAAGAATGTCGGAAGGGAGGAGAAACTCATCATGGACCTTACCATGTCTAACAGGGTTCGGTTTCTCCTCTCGGACACTCCATTCATTTGGGGTGTACCGGGAGGAGTCCATTGTGATTGGATTCCATGCAACTTCAGATAATCAATGAATTCATGGCTAAGCATTCTCCTCCTCGATCTGATCGAAGAGTCTTAATACTCTTACCAAGATGTTTCTCTACTTCAGCTTTGTACTCCTTGAATTTCTTAAATGATTCGGACTTGTGTTTCATTAGATACACGTACCCGAATCTAGAGAAATCGTCAGTAAAAGTTATGAAGTAGCCGAATTGACCCCTAGCTAGAGTGGGCAGTGGTTCACAAACGTCACTGTGGATCAGTTCTAGAACTTCTTTGGCACAAACCCCTTTCCCAGATAAGGGTTTGTTGATCATATTGCCCTTGAGACAGGATTCGCAATTACCATAAGACTCAAAGTCGAATGGGGTTAAGTAGTCTAACTTTCTCAACCTTGCTATCCTATTCTCATTTGCATGACCAAGCCTACAATGCCACAAGTAGGTCGGGTTTTCAGGATTACTAAGTTTGAGTCGTTTGTTTTGTATATTAAGAATGTTATGTCCACAATGCAACAAATATAAACCATTAGATAAAAGAGCATTTCCATACACATCACCATTAAGCGAAAAATAACAATTATTATTTGCAAAATGGAAGGAAAAACCTTCAATATCCAACATTGGAATAGAAATAATGTTGCGGGTAATAGAAGGAACAAAATAACAATTATTTAGTTCAAGTCTAAAACTAGAGGGTAAATCTAAAACGTAAACGCCAACACGTTTTGCAGCAACTCTTGCTCCATTTCCAACGTGTAAGGCGACTTCACCCGGCCTAACTGCCCTACTATGCTTGAGACCCTGCACATTTGTACAAATGTGTGAGCCACAACCGGTATCTAATACCCAGCAGTTAGTATCATTTGTGGACATGTTTATCTCAATAACAAACATACCTGTTCCAGTGGCTGAGACACCTTGTGTCTTCTTTTCATCTGCTAAAACCTTACAGTCCTTCTTCCAATCCCCCTTCTGCTTACAGTGGAGGCATACATCATTGTCCACTCTATCCTTCTTTTGAATTCCACCTTTCGGCTTAAGGAAGCTAGGCTTAGAGCCTTTCTTCGCCTTGCCTCTCCGCTTCTTCTTTCCTTTCGGACGAGAAGAAGTGGAGGCACTCACCATGAGTACGGGCTTCTCTTTAGCAGTGGAAGACTCAAAAGTCTTGAGCATGTTATGTAGCTCGGGCATGGTCGATTCCGTCTTATTCATATTAAAGTTTACTACGAAACTCGAATATGAATCGGGAAGCGACTGAAGAATGGCATAAACAGCAACGTTGGTCTTGAGCTCAATGCCCAGACGACCAAGTTTCTCGATTAGCCCTATCATCTTCAATACATGAGGAGAAACCTTCCCTCCCTCGGACAATCGGCATCTAAACAGATCTCTCATCACTTTATAAATTTCAGAACGAGATTCAGAATCAAAGATGTTGGGAGATGAATTTAATAAAGATATATGATTTTGATTAGATCCCAAAAACCCCTGAGTATGACATGTTCAGGATAATCTTGATAGTTGAGTCGATTTCGGTTTTTTAGTATTTCGGGGATAATATCTCGCAAAATGTATAGTCGTGAGATATAGATCGATAGGATCTCAAGATTTCAAGAACTCAAGATAAGCCAAGAAATCGGTTTCAAAGATGAAACTAAAGTTTCAAGACTCAAGAAGAAATCGAGAATCAAGACTCAAAGAGAAATCGAGAATCAAGACTCAAAGGCGAAAATGAAATATCAAGACTCAAGATGAAATCGAGAAATCAAGACTCAAGATGAAGACTCAAGATATCACCAAGATATCCGTGGAAGACTCAAGACCAAGACTCGTAAGGCTCAAGACTCGTAAGACCACAAGACTCGTAAGACCCTCAAGACTCAAGACCTCAAGACTCAAGACTCAAGACGCAGAAGATGTAAGATCAAGAATCAAGATCAAGAATATCAAGGCACAAGAATTATTGAAGACTCCAAGAATGTATCAATGCTCAAGATAAACCTGAATGTTCCGAGGCACTGAACATATCTATCTGAAGGATGCAATACTGAGAAGATCGCGATTCCTAAGAAGAATAGATATTTGCCAAGACATTCAAATGCAGACAAAAGGAACTAAATAAGAGTGTTGTTAAGGTTACATCAACTCAAAGTTTGTAACCAAAAGAGCCGTTGAAGGTGTCTACCTTTAACTGGAGATAAAAATCAAAAAGAGGAAGACAACACTGTACCATACTGACATTGACAGTGACAGGTCGCTAAAAAAGATGTCAGAAGTACAAAAGTTCCAGACTGCAAAAAGTGAAGACCGGCTACATGAAAGGCTATTGCCTAAAACGTGTTAGGGAGTTTCAAACCCTAAATATAGCCGTTCCTCACACACCATAAGAGGAAACTCACGAAGTTATTTCTCCAACGGATAGTTTTCAAGAGTGACCTTGGTGTATGCCTATAAATACTTGTGACCCTCTACATTGTAAGGTTATGGGAAATTTGTAAGCAACTCAAGAAGCTCAAACTTATTATCACAAAGTTAAAGCACTCGAAAAACTTAGAATTTCCCAAGTGCTTTAATATTGAAGAGAGCTCATTAAACTAAGCCTAGCGTGATAAGATATATCTGAAGCTTAGTCGAGATATCCTAGCCTTTGCTTTGTACTTCATTGTAAAGGATATCTCATCCTAGTTGGAAACCAACCGAGAAACCCCAAACCCTTGAGAAGGTAGTTGGAGTGTGTTTGTTGGTGAGAAGAGTTGTAAAGAGTTAGTGAACTACGCGGAGTAGTCAGAAAGCTCTAGAGGAGAAGTTAGTAAGCTACAGAGGTAGTCTGAAAGGTTGTTTGTGTTTGAGTAAGTAAACTACGGAGGTAGTCAGAAAGCTCAAGGTCGGGTTGAGTAAGTAAACTACGTGGAGTAGTCAGAAAGCTCAGGGCCGAGTTGAGTAAGTAAACTACGCGAGGTAGTCAGAAAGCTCAGGAAGTGATTAGTGAATTTCTCTGAGGATCAGAGAGAGTGGACGTAGGAGCTTGAGTCTCTGAACCACTATAAATTGCTGTGTTGTTTATTGCTTTCTTTATCTGTGCTTAACTGTTGCATTGACTTAAATCTGAAAGCATATTTTCACTGACATTTCAGTTGGAATCAATCCACTGGAAGTTGCATATAATTGAATTACAGCCTAATCACTATTCCATTAAAGGATGGTTTTCAGCAAAGCTTAAAATGAGTATAATCTAAAGGACCAACCATTCCGCACATCTGAGTAGCTAGAATAGATAGTTACCAAACTGAACTTACTCTTCTGAGGGTTCAGTAAGTTAGTTATCTGATCTAAGCAACTTAGGATCTCTGAAACTCAGGACTCAGTTGGGATTATCTGAGGTTTCTGAAAGCAGCTCAGGATCACTGTCTCAGTAGACTTTGACTCAGAGCGATCTGTGCTTCTCAGGACCAACTCATCAGGACAACCTGACCCAAGCTGACCTCAGTAAGAAAAAGTTTTAAAAACACTGAACATGTGTATTCCCCCCCATACACGTGTAAGACTCGTTTGCACCGGGACCAACAAGTGGTATCAGAGCAGGTACTCAACAGATCACTAATTTCAAAGTGATCGCCTGAGCAGATCTATTTTAAAACCTGTCTCTTATCTGATACCAACAAGTGGTATCAGAGCGGGAGTTCAAAAGATCACTAATTTGAAAAGTGATCACCTGGACTGATCCAAAATTTTAAAACCATGTCTCTGCAGTGGTTCACTTGACCACTAGCCTTGTTGACCAAAGTCTAACTTGCTTAGACTCCCGTGGTTTTCTAAACAAAAATAATTTCTGAAATTTTATAAATCTCAGACATCATGCCTTCTACGAAACTCACAATGTTCTCAGTTGAGAAATATGATTTGTGGAAATTAAGAATGCAGGCTCATTTGTATTCTAAGCATGAAAGAATGTGGAGAGTGGTTACTGAAGGACCATTCCAATTCAATATTGTGAATCCCAGAGTTACAGAAGATGAGAGAAATGATTCCAGGACTGAATTGCCAAAGTCAGACGATCAACTTACTTCTGATCAAAGAAAGTTAGTCAATCTTGACTATATTGCCAAAGATACAATCTATAGCACTATTGATGATGGTGTTATGAGGAAGATCTCTCATTGTGAGAATTCAAAGGAAATATGGGATACTCTTGCTGAGATTGCTAAAGAAGAAAAGGAGTCTGAAGAAAGTTCCAGCTCCTCAGTAGAAATGTGCTCAGAAAGTGACAGTGATGACATCTGTCTCATGGCTGTAGGAGAGGTAAGTTCTTCTATCTCTATTGTTGCTCCTACACTAGCACAAAAGTTGTCAAGTTCAACTGTAAACAGTCATTTTGACCTGATAGATTCTTTTGAGAGTCTAATGAAGGACTATGCTGTTTTACAAGAACTGCTAAATGAAACTCAAGAGCGAAATAAAGAACCGAAAATTTGAAAATCTAAAATGGAAAGACTCTAGCAATACTGAAATCACTTCTCAATTAATGGGATCTACTAATGAACTGGATGTTCTGAAAGTACAACTCTCAGAGAAAGAGAAGTTGATAGTGACCCTAACTGAAAATCTAGAGAAATCCACTGAAGAGATTCAGCTAATCAGAACTAAGTTCAATGACCTCTCTGAGAAGCATGAAACTCTACTGAATCGTGAGGATAGTGCATGTAAGAAGTTAACTCTATTGAATACTGCATCTAAAGTAATAGATGAAATTCAGAGTTACCAGAGATCTGCCACTATAAAATCTGGATTGGGATACATTCCAGGGGGAACCTCACAAGGTAATCTGAAATCTTTGCATCAAGTAGCAAGAAGACAATCTTTGTAAAACCAAAGGGCACCCACACTTCAAATCAAGAAATGCCCAAGGTTGTAGACCAGGGAAAAGGACCAATGGTTTCAGTAAAACTGAATGATCAGGTAGGAAAGCCCAAACCTCGGGTGAAGGCTAGAAAACCTGAGCACTCAGTTGGAAAATTTCAGGCAAGTACTTCAAAGCCTCAGGCTAAGAATGCAAACTTGAAAGGATCTACATCGAACCATCGAGAGAATCTTCGAAGAGAAACACTTTCGTGAGAGATATTCTCAATCAAGAGACCAAGTCCTCAATATCTTGAAAGACCCAAATTTCAAAGATGCATAACCCGAACCCCACTTGCCTAAGGGTAAAGGTTATCTGAACCCGAGTCAACAAAGATTTAGACCGGCTGCACAAAAGCCAAAGCAATGGAACAAAAGGCCTGAACCAAAAAAGAATTCAAAAGTCCATGTTCATGCTAAGGCTAGCACTCATACACAGGAAACTGCTAAGGCACCTAGAGTAGTAAATGTGTATGTAGATGTTTATGGAAGATGATCGACCACTCTAAAGTGATTAGAGTTGTTAAAGCGATTTGGATTCCTAAAGGCAAAAACTAACCGAGATAGGGGCCCTATACCAAATGGGTACCACAGATCTAATTTGTTTTTCAGGAAAACAGAAAAGGGCACTGAACTGAATGAAGATATCATTAGCCCTGTTGAAAGAAGATCTGAGATGTCATTGTTGGAAGATGAATTTCCTTCATGGACTTCAAGAGAAATCAAGCTGAAGAAGGAACTTCATCAGAGATCATATTGAAAAAGGACATCAGAATGGAGAAAATTCATACTGATAAGCAAAGAGCTGATATCTTGACTAAACCTTTGGTCAAATCAAGATTTCGTGAACTTTCAAATTGAATTAGGGATGTTAGATTCAGTGTATAGAGTAAAATCAAAAAATTGAAGGTTTTCGGATGCATGAAGTTTTCTCGAATTCTCTTGAGAAACTCGGGATAAAATGGAATACTTGAATCGAGTCTCGTGAAACTCAGATTCTTGATGGTCAAGATTATTGTCATACATGAACCCTTTTCAAGATTTTTCGATATAATCTTGACATTTTATCAAGGTCGATTATCAAGAAGACTGATAGAGAGAAATTAGTCTGAAGAAGTAATGACTCATGCGACTCATTTATTGCTTAAATGAAGCTCAGTAATCATTTGCAATAAATACAAAAACACCTAAGGAATGTTTTTTTTGGATCGATCGTTTGAAATTCGAAGAAGGTCAAAATCATTTAATGCTCATACATTAATGACCAATGAGGATATTTTGGCGGCTTACTTTTCGGAGGATCGACTGTTCGCATACCCGATTAATCGGAGATTAATCTCAACCGTTGCTTTTCACCTAACCAACGCGAATTCCCACGATCTCGAAACTATTTATACCCCAAGAAGCCATTTCAAGCCAAAATTTATCAAACCCTTCGTTCCCAAAATCCTCTGCAAAATAAATCCCTTTGCCCAGAAAACCTAAGCCCTAAATCTTCAAAATCTCTCAAATGGCTCCTACCATTTTCGACAAATTAGCCAAAACCAATAAACCTTGGTACGAGTTCGTTGTCTTGCTCGATAGCACAACCAACTCTAAACCAGAAGAGGAGGCTCTCCATATGATCCGTTTGGCCAAGCTTACCCAAAATTTCGCCGCAGTTTAAATCGGACCAAATCTACGCGAAAAGAGGTAATCGAGTTCATCTATAATATGAAGATAGATGAAGAGGATGGTATACATTCCGATATTACGGTATCACATTTAGAACACTCATCTAAACACATCGATTTTGAAATGGAATTGTACATTATTCCGAAAAATTTAAATGATGTGTTTGAGCTTTGTGATAGAGGAGAGGATCATGTTGTGTATATGTTGGGTAGAGAGCAGGAGTATTTAGATAGGATTGCTGAGAATCCTGTAAAATTTGAGGCTACACTGCATAAGAGGCATTTGAAGCCACAATATAGAGTGTTGATAGATATTGTGAGCAAATGCATCATGAGTCATTCGGGGAGTTTTGAGCAGATTAGTACCCCGAAGCTCCGAATAATGGCGGCGATCGAGGCTTCACCCACCACCGACTTCAACTGGCTCAAATTCTTGATTCAGATGGTGAGTGAGCAAGCCAAAGTCATAAGAAAGGTTGACGGGGCTATCTCGATCAAAGGCAAGATCCACCATGCCACCAAAATAGCATTTATTTTGGAGATGTACAGAGAGGAGGAGGACATCTTCGCCAATTCGACCCCATTCCCCAAGACCAAGGTGCTCTTCAAGCCCATTGCTGTGAAGAAACAGGCCATCAGGGGGAAGAAAGAAAAGAAAGCAGAATCACCAAGCGCTGCTGAAAAAGAAACCCAACAAACCAGGGGGAAGGTTTTGTTGGAGGCCAAGATGGAGCAGGGTGAGAAGTTGAGGATGCAGAAAACTCTCGGCCCCAAGCGCAGAAGATTGGTGGTTCTCACCGATGAAGATGGCAGTGATTCTGAAGAGATTCAACCTGAGAGCCAAACCGCTCAGAATTCGCCATTACAAGTCTTGGCTCAGTTATCTCTAAGGCACAGAATGATCGAGGAGCGGAGTCTTCTCTCGAGGTGCTTGAGACATCGCTCGATTCGCATAAAATTTCTCGAAAATTTTTAAAGGAACTCGAGACCTCAGAGATTCCTACCAAAGATGTGCCGGCTCAGACAGAAGAGCCAACTCAGAGTCAATCTGAGGACGTGCCAGCTCAGGCTCCAAAATCTACTCAGATGCAAACGAGGACTGATCGCACAACACTCGATCTTCTTTGAGACTTCAGAGCATCTTATTTTGATGAGCTCCTGAAAGATCTACTTCTTGATCCTTCAAATTGATGCTTCGATCGAACCAGAGATAGCCCGAGATGGAAGAAGGGCGGTCAAGAAACCGAGTGGGAGGAGCAAGGAGAACGGTTCATCCTTGACCGCTACCCCCGAGCTCACTTTATACCCCGATCTGCAAGATATCCTCTTCAGATTAAGGACGCCGGTTTTCATCCTCAATCGACTCTTCCGGAGATGCTTAACATTGCTTTGCATTCAGAGGGGGAAGACCGGTGGAATGAGGAGACAAAGATTCCCCGACCGAGTTCTCGTGATTCGGAAGACAAAGCTCAGATGAAAATTTCCGATTTTGATGAGTTTGGTTCAGAGGAAGATAGCCGAGAGGAGAGCTATCGGGTTGGTGCCCCTAGCAAATGAGACAAATCTCAAGATGGGGACCAACGAGGGAGATGCCGAGGATCGATCTCGGATGGAGAAGGAAACTTCTTGTCGATCAACTTGAAATCATTCAACCTCGGATCGAAAGCTAGCACTCTTGGTGCCTTTTGGCACTATTAACAATTATGCCAAAGTTCTTGGGGTTTCTAACTTTAACTCAAATTGTCGATGAATGGTCGAGGCTCGATTGGGAGATCGGAGCTCGGGATGAAGATGATGCTCAGTCGACCGACCCTCGGTTGGTCTCGAACCTCGGGAAGATCAATCAAGACAGTAGAAGGTGCAGAATGTTCCCGAGATCGACCTCCTCCCCCATCCTGGAGAAGCTTGAGAAGGTTGAGCCAATGATGAACAAGATCGATCAGATGGAAGAGACATTGGCTAGCCAAACTCAGAAGATGGAGAATCTGAGTTCATCTTCAGACCTGGTGCAACTCCAAAACACTCTGACCTCAAAGATGACCTCCATGGAAGAAAAGTTGAATGAAAAGCTTGAGGGAGTCAACGCCGAAATGAAAATTGAATCAAAATGTAAGCACCGAAAGAATATCAATTTCTAGAGGTGAAACTGGCAGAGAATAATGAAGTGCTGATCAAGTCTGCTGTTGAGGAAATGAGCTCAATGCTCATGACCAAGATGACAGAGATGTTTAAAGATGCTCTCTCTGGCCAGTTTGCCCATCTCTCTGAAGAGTTTTCTATGGCTAAAAACCACCTCAAGAGGCTGGAAGATGAACAAGATCAGTTAGCAGGAGAGGTGCGCTGTGTAAGCAAAGAACAATATCACATGGACACAGCACTCTCCAGACTTCTTCCAAATTACGGTGCCAAGAAGGGGGAAAGACCAGAAGAAAACTTCAGGAAGTTATTGGCACGTACTTTGGAGAAAAGGCACAAAAAGAAGCTGAAATGAATATCCTATTCAAAGCCTTGAAGGAAGTTGAAGCTCTTTGGCTCAAGTTCACCAGTGGAGAAGCCGATCTACACTCGTGTTTAGAGAAACCATGCTTGAAGTAGCAAGAGAGAAACTGAGTGCTAGAGCTAAGGTTGGAACAAGCCAGGCTGCTACTGAATTGCCTATGAAGAGAAAAGCCTTGGGCATTGTTGAACCTAAGAGCAAACGAGCTAAGGCTTCTAAGCCAGTCCAAAGGAAGTTGATGGTTGAATTAGAAGAGTCTGAAGGTCAACATCAGAAGAAAGTCTTCAACACCAGGAATGCTCTGAAGACACTCCAGATAGAACAAGCTAAGAAAGTTGTTGCTTCGGTCTCAGGCGTGCCAGTGATCAGGAAAAGGGCCGAAGAAGAGCAGAAACGAAGGAGTATTTACAAAAAGTTTACGAGTAAACGGAGAGGGACATCAATAGCACTGAAATGGCCACACACTGACAAGTGGATGCCCATCAAATTCAACGACAGTTGGGAAGAGCTCAAGAGAACCTTCTGGCTCTATTATGAAGTGCTCAGGGAATGGAAAGGGGAAAGCTCAGATCCAATGAAGTTTTTATTGAATATCTCCCAACCTTCTATCCTAAATATCTCCAAAGCTGGATAAACCTTGCGGATGAAGGAAAGGTGCAAATAGTAGCCCCCGGCCCATATACCTACCCTCCTCCAAGACTTGATAATGGCCTGGTGAATGAAAAAAGCCATTACTCAAGAAATTGCTCAATATCTTTGGATGATTAGGTCCGACAGGAATCGATCCGGATATCATTAAGGAAAGAAATGCACTGAAGAAGAGGTATTTCGGAATGTTCAACCCGGAGGTACCAGATGATGAAATTGAAGAAGATGCAAACCGAAGAGCAGAAGACTAAAGAGCCAAATCAAGACAAGAAATTGTTGAATAAATAATTTTCCTATCTTTTTGTCTTTATTTTTGTTGGGAAACATTCTATTCAGAAAATTATTTGAGACATAAAATTTAATTTATGCTCAAAAGATAATATCTCATTATCTTATTTACATGTCTTTAGGTTTGATATGGTTGAATGAATGATAGGTTAATTGTTTATATCAGTATTTGGTGATGAATCCTTTGAGATGAATTTAATAAAGATATATAAATTTGATTAGATCCCCGAAATTGTTGGGAAACATTCTATTCATTATTTGAGACATAATCTTGAATAGGATGAATCGAAATTGAGTTTAAGTTATATGGTTGTAACATAATAGGTTTTGGCAAAATCAAAAATAGTTGGGAGATGAATTTAATAAAGATATATGATTTTGATTAGATCCCAAAAACCCCAATGACATGTTCAGGATAATCTTGATAGTTGAATCTGATTCAGTTTTTTAGAGTATTGAGGATAATATAAAAGTATAGTCTTCAGATATAGATCGAGATAGATCAAGAACTTCGATATGTTTACAAGAAACCGAAACCGATGAAACTAAAGTTCAAGAAGACTTCGAAAGAAGAAATCAAGACTCGATTATGAAATCGAGAAATCAAGACTTCGGCATGAAGACTCAAATATATATCAAGACCAAGATATCTGGAAGACTCGTGAAGACCACAAGACTCGTAAGACCGTAAGACTCAAGACGCAGAAGATGTAAGATCAAGAATCAAGATCAAGAATATCAAGGCGGCACGAATTATCAAGACTTCGAGAATGTCTCGAATGCTCGAGATAAACTCAATGTTCCGAGGCAATCAACATATCTATCCGAAGGATGCAATCTTGGTAAGATCGCGATTCCTTAGAAGAATAGATATTTGCCAAGACATTCAAATGCAGACAAAAGGAACTAAATCAGAGTGTTGTTAAGGTTATATCAAGTCAGAGTTTGTAACCAAAAGAGCCGTTGAAGGTGTCTACCTTAAACTGGAGACAAAAATCAAAAAGAGGAAGACAAAGATCGCACCATACCGACAATCGACAAAGGATTGTGTCGCCAAAAAGATGTCGGTACAAAAGTTCCAGACTGCAAAAGTGAAGACCGGCTACATGAAAGGCTATTGCCTAAAACGTGTTAGGGAGTTTCAAACCCTAAATATAGCCGTTCCTCACACACCATAATAGGAAACTCACGAAGTTATTTCTCCAACGGATAGTTTTCAAGAGTGACCTTGGTGTATGCCTATAAATACTTGTGACCCTCTACATTGTAAGGTTACGGGAAATTTGTAAGCAACTCAAAAAGCTCAAACTTATTATCACAAAGTTAAAGCACTCGAAAAACTTTAAAATTTCCCAAGTGCTTTAATATTGAAGAGAGCTCATTAAACTAAACCTAGCTTGATAAGATATATCCAAAGCTTAGTCGAGATATCCTAGCCTTTGCTTTGTACTTCATTGTAAAGGATATCTCATCCTAGTTGGAAACCAACCGAGAAACCCCAAACCCTTGAGAAGGTAGTTGGAGTGTGTTTGTTGGTGAGAAGAGTTGTAAAGAGTTAGTAAACTACGCGGAGTAGTCAGAAAGCTCTAGAGGAGAAGTTAGTAAGCTACAGAGGTAGTCTGAAAGCTTGTTTGTGTTTGAGTAAGTAAACTACGGAGGTAGTCAGAAAGCTCAAGGTTGGGTTGAGTAAGTAAACTACGTGGAGTAGTAGAAAGCTCAGGGCCGAGTTGAGTAAGAAAACTACGCGAGGTAGTCAGAAAGCTCAGGAAGTGATTAGTGAATTTCTCTGAGGATCAGAGAGAGTGGACGTAGGAGCTTGAGTCTCTGAACCACTATAAATTGCTATGTTGTTTATTGCTTTCTTTATCTGTGCTTAACAGTTGCATTGACTTAAATCTGAAAGCATATTTTCACTGACATTTCAGTTGGAATCAATCCACTGGAAGTTGCATATAATTGAATCACAACCTAATCACTATTCCATTAAAGGAAGGTTTTCAGCAAAGCTTAAAACGAGTATAATCTAAAGGGCCAACCATTCCGCACATCTGAGTAGCTAGAACAGATAGTTACCAAACTGAACTTACTCTTCTGAGGGTTCAGTAAGTTAGTTATCTGATCCAAGCAACTCAGGATCTCTGAAACTCAGGACTCAGTTGGGATTATCTGAGGTTTTTGAAAGAAGCTCAGGATCACTGTCTCAGTAGACTTTGACTCAGAGCGATCTGTGCTTCTCAGGACCAACTCATAAGGACAACCTGACCCAAGCTGACCTCAGTAAGAAAAAGTTTTAAAAACACTGAACACGTGTATTCCCCCCCATACACGTGTAAGACTCATTTGCACCGAGACCAACAAAAGAGATCCTTCAGATTCTTGATCATCTCGAAGGGAAGCATCCTCTCATCCTGCCTTTTCAACTCGGGAGTCATCCCGAAAGTAAAGCATAACACTGTCGAGCACAGGAAGCATCCTCTTGATGCTTCTTTTGAGCCTCGGTGTCAAACGCCTCATACTCTTCAGTACCAGCCTCCGGGGTAGCAGGGATTGGCGTGTCCAACACGTACTCAATCTTCTCTTGCCACAAACGAACATTTCGGTGCCAGTCGAGAAAGTTTGGCCCAGCCAATTTGTTCATTTCCAAAACGCTTCTCAATGACAAGTTATTCATTTCAACAATCCTAGAGAAATAAAATGGGAATTAAAACACATAATTCCTACGATCAATATTCAGCAATCTAAATAAATATGGCCTTTAAATTTATTTTGTTTCCATTATTTTCACATACTTAAAGACCTCATCGGAAAAGTACGAATTTATATCTAATATAAATCATAATGGACTAGGATCCACATTACTACCATCATAATCCCAGCGAGGGCTAATCATTACAATGGCATAACTGGTAGGTTTCCAAACCAATTGCAAAAATGCAATTCCTAGTTTGTCGAACCTAATTCGACTGATGTCACTTACCCTTTGTTCCCCGCGAGGGCTAGCGAAACAAAGTTAAGTTGGTGTACATCCATCAAGCGGTGACATTTCATGTCCCTATAAAAGTCCCATTAGATGTAGATTCGAGCAAAAGACGAGGGTCTTTAAGTACTCATTGGTATTGTGGCATGAAATAAACCACTTCAATCATATTCTATAAGTACAGAAGAAAGGAGCTGGCCTACACCAATACACAACCGAAAAGAGAATCTTTGGAATAAAGACCTCCAAGTCGCAGAAGAGAGCAACTCGTATGACGACCTCATTTAGAGATCGGAAGCCTCACATCGGTGACATGCCAATACCTTTCAAGTCGGAACACGACTTGAATGGTATTAAAGACACTTAAAAGCTAAATCAAGAATGCCGTTCCCCAATCCGCCCCCATTAAAGAGGCAATCTCCATTCAAGCCATAGGGACAGGCGACTCGCGAGATTGAAGGCGTGAAGAGTGTAGTTTCCTTATGTAAAATCTAGCCTACAAGGCGGAATAGCAAGTATAAATAGACCTAAGATGTCACATGAAAAAAGGTGGAACATCTTAGCATTCTAGGCATAAATAATATACATCCATACCTAGCTTGGAGCCCTCGGATGTAGTCTGATTCAAAAGACGAACCGGGTCACCAATTCTTCGTGTTTTTCTTATTTTTCACATGCAATACTTAACTCAATTATACATAAATTCATTGCTTAACTAGTCAATTTTATCTAGTCCAAATAATTGGCGCCGTCTGTGGGAACACCAATCTTTTTCTTGAAAAATTAATCCAATTCTGAGAAAAGCCCACCCATTTTCTAAACGAAAGAGCAATGACAATCAACCAAGGCAACACTCCATTGTTCAATGAAACGGACGGATGCGATGGTGTTGAAGCGTCGCAGAGTTCCCACCATACTCATTGGGCCGCCCCGGCGGGCTTACCTGATTGGTGGAATTTGATCCAGACCCCGGAGGATGCCAAGGCGGTCATAACCGTTCTTAACAAGAAAAGCCTATTCATGGAAGGCGAGGGGAAACAACCCCCGCCCAAAAAGACTGTTCATGATGCCGGGCCATCCAAGGGCAAGGCAGTCATGGCCTCAAAAGGACGATCCACTGGGCAACTGGCATACAACACGGCCAAGCATACCATCATCCGGACTCATCTGGCACGAGAAAGGTCGGCGGCGTCGAACAATGTGTTCACCCATTTAGGAAGTCAGGCCGCCCGGAAGGCTCGGGCGGAGGATGGTGATGAGGCCCACTCTTAGCCGCATAACGCGGAACAAATGGAATAGGATCTGGCTATGGCTTTGAGCCTGCATCATGACAACATCCGTGAAGGTTCAATGATCCATCAAGGCCAAGGACACATGATAGGGACATCACGCGACGCGCAGGTCGCGGCCTTAGCCAGAACTGTCCAACAGTTTGTTGGAAAAGGTGGCAAACCAAAATGGTTCTGCCAGCGGGAGTGATGACCTCGCTATACCGAATTCCCCCTGGGAACGATGGTTACTCTAGCACCTACCCAGAGAAAAATCAGCATCGTGGCCTTAGACCGTTACAATGGGAGTACCGATCCCAAGGTCCATGTGGCCAAATACAATTCATATATGGCCTCCATGGGGGCGGATCTGGATGCAACGGCGTGTGTTATTCTCCTTGACTCTCGAAATTACCAGGCCCATAAATGGTACACTTCTTTGCCTACTTTTTCGGTCGACACTTTTGAGCAATTAGCCCAGTCATTCCTGACCCATTACACTGCCATGGCGCCCTGGCCTGCGACCAAGCAGCGCCTCATGAATCTCCATCAAGAAGAGGCTGAATCAGATCGATCCTATGTCAAGATGGTCGATCAAGTCATTATTAAAGGCGAACCCATTGGGGACGAGGCTAAAATAATGGGTGTCGTCACAGGCCTCTGGAAGGGAACCAAGTTGTGGCGGCGCATGACTACCGACTTCCCAATAAGCTACGCCGACTTCCGTTGATGCGCTAGCGACATCATCCATACCATGGAACTCCTCGAATCAAGGCTTTCAGAGACCAAGGAGGTCGTTGAACCGAAGAAAGGTTCCAAGAAAACTGGGGGACATTACAAGGCACCCGAGAGCTTCAAGCCGTATGAAGAGTCCATTCCGGTAAAGCTCATGGAAGTGTTGGGTATGACTCCCGGCCATATATTCGCCCAGATCTAGGGAAGGGACATGTTGCACGCTCCTCGCCCGATGAAAGAGAAAAGTAAGCAGAATCCCCACAAATTATGTCACTATCATGCCCAGAATGGTCATTATACTAGTGAGTACAGGGACCTTTTAAAGCAATTGTGGAAGCTTTATGAGGATGGACGCCTGAATGAGTTTGTCAAAAACCCCCTCCCAAAGGGGAACCAGTCCAGGGGGACCCTGCTCGTGGAGGAGCTCGTGGCGAGCTCCTAATACCTCCAATGCCTGAGGGTGCTGGAGGTCGAGGTCATCCATGCCATATCACCTATGGCCACAATCGGGGGCTCTCCCCAGCAACAACATCAAAACGGCGCATGAAGGCCGAAGTCAGGGAAATGGAGAACGCACGAAAGATGGTCCTTCCCATACTTGTTGTAGCCAAAGAGACCAACAAGATTGAGTTTGGGGAGGTCGATAAAGTTGGCATAGCCTATCCCAACGTCGACCCACTGGTCATCAAGGCAAATATCATGGGGACTACGGTGTGCCGCCTGTTAGTCGATGGCGGGGCTTTTTGCAACACTGTTCAAAAAGACCCTGAATCAACTCGGTGACTACGAGACGTACATCACCCCCTGCGACCACACAGTGAAAGGTTTTGGGAATGCAACTATTCAGCCCCTAGGAATGATTCGTCTGTCTGTGAAACTGGTGTCCACCATTGATGAAAAAGTTAGGAACACTAGGCTTCTAGATTTCTATGTAATCGACCTCCCGAGTACCTATAATGGCTTTCTCGAAAGGCCTTTTGAGCATGAATTTGAGGCTGCGACCTCCACTTACTAATTCTGTGTAAAATTTCCCACCAAAAGTGGGACTGTTGGCACCATAAAGGGTGACCAAGTTGATGCTAGAGGATGTTTGCTTTACTCTGTGTCTTATTTCAATTCAATGCATGCACCAAATCATCAAGTAATGATGTTAGATAATGAAGAGTGTGTTGGGGAATTAATTGCCCGGATCTATTCGGGATAAATATTTAAATACAAATTTAATTCTAACAATTATTACTAGCATGAATTAATCCTATATTAATTCAAATAATAATCCAACAACAAATCATGCATATAAACAGTTCAAGTAAATCCTACGCATGCGAAATTACTATGAGTTTACGTGAACTTACCTCTTGGAATGGCAATGGTCTCGTCGATGAAAACACAAAAAGATCTTCCCAAGTATTCCCTAGTCCTTGCTCGACAATCCGGTGGAAGGAAGCTCGCGAACAATTAACAAAAGGGAAAATAAAATTTGTTGCACCACCTTTGTGGATTTACTATTTTTCCAGCACATGGAATTGTACACTCACAATTGACGTTTTTCGAAAATACACAATCTGTCGACGTTTCAAAATTTTTGATATTTTATCGACGCTGATATTTTTCCAAAAAACTAATTTTCGTGTTCACATGGGGATGAAACATTCATCCCCTATTTATACTGAGGAGGTGCTCGAAATTTTTGCATGGAATAGGAGGAAGAAAATCTTTTTCTTGATCTCCAAGAAATCTTGAATATATCTCATATATTCTTTTCTCCATAATTAAAATATTCCACAAAAATTCCACCTCCTCTTGTTATGGGAATTTTCGAAAAATAAGGATCAAGATTCCAAGATTTGGATCTTCTTGAATTTATGAGATATACTTGTATTTTAAGAAATACATATCTTCCATAATATCTTTTCAAGAAAATCAAGAAATTCTTTCTTTCCCTTTTATTTCAAAAATTTCGAAATTTACATAGTAAATAACCAAGTGGGAGATTTCTTGAATTTAATGAGATAATCTTGTATTCCAAGAATACATATCTTCATTCCATAACAAAATTCAAAGAAAATCTTTCTCCCCTTTTATTTACTATTTTTGAAAAAATGAGGAAAAATAAGCAACAAAATTTATTTTATTTTTAAACACCTTTTTCAGTTATTGGACTTTATGTTGGGCTACTTGAGGGGCCTTTAGGAGAATTAAGATTGGACGTTCCAATGGACTTTGAATTATCAATATTGAGCCACAATATTATTCAAGCCCATAAATATTAATTAATCCCCCTACATAATTAATATTGCACTATCCGTCTTAACCCATATTACAGTTAATATGGCTCCCGGTTATTATTTCCCGTGTTTAAGATTATCTAGCCCATTAATTAATTCAAGCCACTGAAATAGCTTTCCATTAATTAATATCTTTTATCATTGGTAAAGGAACCGTTCAACATTATTATCCATACCGGAAACTAGTTCCACTTGCAAGATTTGGTATGATAAAACTTATGAACCTCCCAAGGGGGCAAATCGAACAAGCGTACTTTCACACGATTCTCCGTATTAAATCTTAGCAATCGCATGTGACCAATAATATTGCCCAAGATATAAAGTATTGAATCTCCTTGATTCTCTACCCGTAATAGGTCAAAGCAATAATTACTAACCACACACGATCGTATTTAAGGGACGAAGATTAAGAAATAACTAACCACTGAGGTCTAATTCTTCCTAGTTCAGTTCTGAAGAATTTGTCCTCCTATAGGTCCTCTTCAGTGCATCAGTCATGCACTAGCGTAATCTCTTGGTCAAGACAAACCAATCTGAGCCTTACACTTCAACCTTTCACGATGGATTGTTCATTTCCATCTAGGTCTTGAATGGTGTACTTTTAGTTACAAGGGACTGTTAATTTAATCTTCTGTGATCTGGTATCACTAAATTAACTACAATTGTAACACGTACTATTTATTGAACAGTTATGCAGTAAATATATGTAATATTCGATGATATTTAAAGCATCAGTGATAAACAATTTATTTCAGTAAATAAGTTCAAAATTCAGTCTGATTATACAAAGTAAAAGCATACTTTTCAGTATAATCCCAACAGAGTGCAATGATAAATTAACCACTGTAAAGGCAACCAAGAGGAAGCGCGAGGATTTTGACCCAAGGTTAGGACCTGAGCCAGAGGAATTCGTGCCCGAAGAGGAGATAGATGATCCAAGAGTTGAAGGACCCCGAGCTGAGCCGGGGGAAGAGCTCGAAAGGATCCAAGTAGATACAACTCGGCCCGAGCTGGAGGTCATTATCAGGTCCAGAATCCCCAGCTACCTTAGGTTGGATGTGATTGATTTCTTGAAAAAGAATCTTGACGTTATCGCTTGGTCACACAAGGATATGGTGGGAATTGATCCAGAGATCACATGCCACCGACTCCTCATAGACCCGATAAAGCGACCCATAGCCCAAAAAAGAAGGAAGTTCGGCCCAGAAAAGTATGCAGCCCTCGCGGAAGAAGTAAAGAAGCTGTTAGACAACGACTTGATCATGCAAGCGGATCAACCCCGATGGGTGGCCAATGTCGTGCTCGTAAAAAAGTCAAATGGTACTTGGCGACTTTGTATCGACTTCACCGACCTCAATGAGGCATATCCGAAAGATTTCTTCCCAATGCCACACATTGACCATTTAATCGATAACACAGCGGGCCATGAAATGATGTCGTTCATGGATGCATTTGCTGGATATCATCAGATAGCCATGCACGAACCCGATCGACAACATACATCTTTCTTAACCGAAAAGAATATGTATTGTTGGAAAAGAATGTCATTTTGCTTGAAGAATGCTGGGGCAACATACCAAAGACTGGTCAATCACATGTTTGCCGATCAAATTGGCCAGTCGGTGGAAGTATATGTTGATGACATCGTCGTCAAAAGATTTTGAAAGGAGGATCACCTGATGCATCTCGCGCAAACCTTCGAGGTGCTCAGGAGATTTAACATGAAGCTCAATCCGAAAAAGTGTAATTTTGGGGTTGAGTCGGGAAAATTTCTGGGTCACTTGGTTAGAAAGCGAGGAATTGAGGCTAACCCAGCCAAGATACAAGCAATTTTAGACATGGGGGCACTGCGAACAGTCAAGGAAGTCCAAAAGTTGACAGAATGCCTAGCCGCGTTGAATAGGTTCATCTCCCGAATGGGGGATAAATGCAAGCCCATGTTTGATACGATCCGACGGAGGTCGAAATTTGAATGGACTACGGAAGGTCAGGAAGCCTTTGATAAAATCAAGGCCTACCTGGCCGATGTCGGGATCTTAGCCAAACTAGTCCCAGGGGAGAAACTTTTCTTATACTTGGCCGCCTCAGAAACAGCTCTGAGTGTTGTTCTCGTGCGAGCAGAAGGTCAATCCCACCTCCCCATATATTTTGTAAGTCAGACTCTCAGCAAGACTGAGCAAAGATATCCCCGGATGGAGAAATTGGCTTACGCATTGGTCATGAGTGTAAAAAAATTGAGGCCATACTTTTTTGACCATCAGGTCGAAGTTCTCACCTCGTTACCTCTCCGCAACATTCTGCACCGACCTGACACCAGCGGGCGTTGCCTCAAATGGGCAATTGAAGTCGGGCAGTATGGTGTAACTTATGCACCGTGACCTGCCATAAAAGTACAAGCTCTGGTCGATTTCATCGTTGAGCTAACCTTCCCACCAGAAACCAGCGGAAGCAACGGTGTCCCTTGGGAGATATATGTGGATGGATCCGCTACAGCAAACAAATCAGGGGCAGGCGTGGTACTGATTAGCCCATATGGCACTGCTTTTTAGAACGTTATCACCTTTTAAATTTCCAGCTACTAACAATGAAGCAGAATATGAAGCATTGATCAGTGGTTTGGAGATGTCCATGTTGGGGAATATCCCAACAGTCCATAGCCATGGGTATTAAAAGACTACAGGTATGCACCGACTCTCAACTTGTAGCATGCCAAATGTCAGGGGAGTATGAAGCCAGAGATGAGCGAATGTCCGCTTATCAGGAGGTCGTCAAGACATTATGCGTAAAGTTTGAACAAATACACATCAAGTTGGTACAGAGAGACGAGAACTCGCAAGCCGATGCTCTAGCACGACTGGCAACCTCGGAGGGGCCAATAGAGATGAATGATGTCACCATCACTAAGATCTCCCACCCTTCCACTACACACACAGTGGTCGCTACCCTTGATACCCCAGCTGTGAACTGGATGACACCAATCATCGACTACTTGATGATGGGGATATTACCAGAGGACAGGATCCGGGCAAAACAACTACAATTGCGTGCGGCTCGTTATGCTCTTATAAACAACGACCTCTACAAGCGGGGCTTCAGCATACCCCTACTCCGATGCATCACACCAGAACAACGTCAAACTATTATGCATGAGATACATGACGGAGTATGCGGAAACCACTCTGGGGGGCAGTCACTCGCTCACAAGGTGATACGGCAAGGGTAATTTTGGCCTGCTCTACGGGCCGACGCGTTAGTATTTGCAAGAAAATGTCACAAATGTCAAATCCATGCACCTGCAATCAAAGTCTCCCCCGAGGAGCTCTCTAGCATTCTCAATCCATGGCCTTTTGCGAAGTGGGTGATAGATATCATCGGGCCGCTTCCGACAGCCCCGGGCTCCGTCAAGTACGCCTTGGTCGCTGTGGATTACTTCACAAAATGGGCCGAGGCTGAAGCATTGGCGACCATAGATCAACAACATGTCATCAAATTCATCTGGCGAAATATCATTTGCCTATTTGGCCTTCCCCGAATTATCATATCGGATAATGGAAAGCAGTTCATGGGTCCAAAATTGATGGTTTCTTCGGAAAATGGAAGATCACCAAACTATTCTCCACCCCATATCATCCTCAATCCAACGGACAGGTCGAAGCTATTAATAAGATCATCAAACACATCGAAGACAAGAAAGGGAAATGGGCCAATGAGCTGCCAAACATGTTGTGGTCATATCAGACGACCAGCCAGAACTCGATCGGGGAAACCCCATACTCGATGGCTTTCGGCACTGAAGCGGTAATCCCCTCGGAAGTTGAAGTTCAAACACTCCGGACCTTGCAAGTCAGAATCGATTATAACGATGAAGCCCTAGATAGGAACCTAGATCTTCTGGAGGAAAGAAGATTAGAGGCTAACTCGAGAAATGCTAGACATAAGCAGATGTCAGAAAAGTATTACAACTCCAAAGTTCGAGTCCGGCAGTTCAAAGTCGGCGACTTGGTGTTAAAAAAGACATTGGGGATATCCAAAGGAGTTTTAGGTCCAAATTGGGAGGGTCCCTACAAAATCACACGGGTGTTGGCTAATGGAGCTTATGAACTAGAACATCCAGATGTCACTCCTACTCAATACCTCTGGAATGCTTTACACTTGAAGAAGTATTATCAATAAGTAGAGGTCGATTTGTTCCATGTAACGATTTCTTCCATGCCTATTTATAATAATGTTATCTCATTTCGTGTTAAACCTAGGGGAGTCGCATGAATACAAACATCGACCTCCCCCAGGAACGATTTTCGACATACATGCGGTGAGGTCTCATCTTTAACTGGTGCCACCCTCCCCTAACTTTGTAAGACGACTAAACCTGAGTTCACTATATCATTTTTATAAATAAAACTTAAGAATGATAATGCTCACAAATAATTAAAGTCACAAAAGGAAATCAAATCGGCACATTGAGATGAAAACAACATTCATTAATAACAAAGGCCCGAAGGTCATTACATCAGGAAGTCGAATCAATTACATGAAGGAGCCCAGAGGTCGATTGCATCAGGAAATAAAAGATAACATTCAGACTGAGTACTGATCACAAGGAGTTCACCAATGCCAAAGTATTATAGGACTAAGAAGACGACTTCGAGATACATGGATAGCTGGTCAAAGGGATTGTTGGCGATGGGGTTCAACAACTTCTTAATCTCCTTTTTCTTATCAGGATTCTTGAAGTTATCATTCTTCAGGACCGCCAAAAATCTCATCAGCAGCACCACTGACTATGTTCAAAGGCTGCCCACCTAATTGCTGCTGAATAACACTGATGAGCGTGGGGGCAGCCCGTCTCCTTAGTTTTTGGCTGGTAAACACCTCCCCTATTGTGTGGGAGGTGCTCCAGCCGACGTCCCAGCAGCCTCTTACAGAGGATCGAACTCACCCGTCTGGGTCTCAGGGACCACTTCAGAGTCGCCCGGCTGCATTTCTTCAGGATCGGGAGTGGGGAGCACGATCCGACTCTGGTTAGGAAAGAAGGATAGGTCGATGCCAAGTCCCTCTAAATCCTTGATTTCAAGCATGACGTCGGGATCAAACGGGAACGCTCTGACATAGTCGGCCAGTTCAGAGATGAGGTCGGAGAAATCGGCTTCAAGGTTCTTCCTATGAACAGCCCTGATGGCCCTGGCCATTGCGCAGATAAAAGCAAAATTAACATTTTGCTCTTCGGTCTGTTTGAAGCGCTCCTCCTCGGCAGCCAGCCTATCCCTGATCTCCGAATCTTTTCCACTCAGATCCTCCTTCAGACGGGTCTCAATCTCCCTCTCTGCCGCCAACGTGCCCTTGGTACCCTTCAGCTGCTCCTCGAGCTCCTGAACCCTCTTGGCCAGATCGAACTTTTTGACCTCCAGTTTCTTTTGTTGCTCGTGAGCAGCCAGAATGGTCCTCGCCTGGTCGGAGATCGTCGTCCGAGCCTTCTCTAATTTACCGAGCTCCAGCTCAGATTGAGCACAGGCCTTCTCCAGAAATAGGGCCCCCCTCAGGGTATGCACGAGCGACGAGTACAGGTTACCCGTGACTTTCTGGCGGCGGGCGGAAGAGTGGAGATCCTGCGTCCACACTCGAGGGACATTATTGATTATCCTCGACAGGTAGTTGGGCCAATCATCCGGAATACCTTCAAAGGAAGGAAGATGGGACCTCAGGAAGCTCAATGCTTCCGGCGAGAACTTGTGGCGGGTCAACTCTGAGCTACAATCAGCAAAAAGGGATGTTTTAGAATTATAAACACAAACATATTACACAAGACCAGTGCAGAAGCTTACTTCTTCACCGACTCAGGATCCCATCCAAGCCACGAATCGTCATCAGGATGCCGACCTCCAAGCGTAGTCAATGCAGGAGGAGGAGTGGAGATTGTGGTGACTCCTCCGGTCTCCCATTGAGACCGGTGGGAGCTCGTGTCCTCTCGAACCCGCTTATGGGGGTGATCCCTAGCCCGCGAGGCAGATGCAACGACTTTCTTTTTCTTCCCCTTATCAGCGGTGGGAATTGGGGTCTGGACCAGAGAGCCGGCGGGGGGACCCGAACTTTGCTGGCATCTCATCGAGCTGAGAACCGACTTTGACCTGGATGCCATCTCAGCAGTAGAAGGTTTGCGACTGTAGATCGGGAGCTCGGGATCTACAAGAGCAATCATATTAAAAAATCGTAACATAACCTCATGAAGATAACTACCACCAGAAGATGTTCCCCAGAAACTTACAAGGGATACACAGATGGCGGGGGTATGTGTACAATCCTGCCGACAACCGATTGAGCTCGGTGTTCAACGACTCAACTTCACACCAGCTCGTAGGGATACCTCGAGCTGTCTTGAATGCCTTGTTGAAATCCTAGTAAAGGTTGGATGTCCGGGGCATAAACACTGCAAGACAAGAAGAGAATTAGATCAGTACGAGTGGAAAAGGAAAAGCACAAAAAATATACCATTCTCCACCCGGATGGCATAATCCATAGGGACTCGAATTGATAACGTGCTGGTCGGTGGAACTAATTCTCAGGCCCCTCCAACAAACCACCACTTCTCGCGACATCCATCAACTTTGTTGGGGATACCACTAACAAGCTCTTTGCCCTTGCGAAGTCGCACGGCGTGATATCCCCCTGCTTGAGCAATAGGCGACATCACATAGCCAATCTCCCCCGAGGTAGGCATCCTTTTCAAGCCGGCCAGTCCCAATACGATCATAGTCGAAATGATGTAGCTCCAACCGTTTGGAGTGATTTGAGTAAGGCTCAGGTCCCAGGCGGCCAGCAGATGCGAGATAGCCGGATGAAGCGGGAAACGAATCCCCGCATCCATGGTCGGGCTATTCACCACAATCATGCCCTGGGGAGGCTGATCGGCACTTTCATCAGAAGTGGGTGCATAAAAATGTACATCCCGTGGAACCTTGTATGTACGACGGAGAGCCCACACATAATGATTAGATAGCACCGACCTGAATCGCCGTTCGGATGATGCAAACTCCGAGGGTACCGACTTGCGATACTGGCGTTCAGGTCGCTTGTATGGGGCAATACTATGGCACATCTCATAATCAAAAATCCTTTCATAGGCCCCGATATCCCTAACAGGAGCAGAGGAACCAGCGGCCATCGATTGCCTTGGAAGATCGGAAGTTTGAAGTGGTAAATCCAATGGTGGGAGATGAGCGATTTCATCCAATTCTTCCAGAAACCGATCATCTACCAGTTCATCATTCGCATCGTCTTCTCTCCCGGCACCCACCGGCCAGGGCGACGAGCTTTCACCGTCGTGCCCCGCGGTGGAGCCAGAAACTAGACGGCGGCGCTGGGCGATCAGAATATCATCCTCATAGGATGAAGCAATCATCATGGGTTGCAGGGCAGAGCTTGAACCGGGGAAATCAGTTTCCATCGTGTAAAAGTAAGAGACGGAAGAGTATGTTACCTGATGAAGAACGGGAGAAGCAAGCAAAATCCAGGCGTTTTGTTGAAGAAGAGGATGAATTTTGAAATTGCTCGAACTCTCGGAGGGGGAATAAATGAATTTTGAAAACCTAATTCCCCGTTTTTTTATAAAGGGGAGGGAAGGACCAAAACGCAAATAAGCCATAAATCAAGCCTCTACCGGTAATCAAAGTCTCAGAGTTAATGCGTGGGGGTCACCGCAGAATCCTATTGGTTTTTCCAGCAGCACCTCACGTCAGCGGCCTGGCAGGCCATCATTTCAAATCTCCAAAAACCGAGGAAATCAGATACGCCTTTTTGAAATTTCGAGGTGACTTTTCGGATACTCAGGGCAAGAAGTCGTAGTCCATGCCGGTCAAAGAGTCAAGTCGATGCCCCAGTAAACAAACATGCTACCTCGACTTGAGGGGCAATTGTTGTGGCATGAAATAAACCACTTCCATCATATTCTATAAGTACAGAAGAAAGGAGCTGGCCTACACAAATACACAACCGAAAAGAGAATCTTTGGAATAAAGACCCCCAAGTCGCAGAAGAGAGCAACTCGTATGACGACCTCATTTAGAGATTGGAAGCCGCACATCGGCGACAAGCCGATTAATCCGCAGGAAATTTCATTCCCCAATCCGCTCCCATTAAAGAGGCGATCTCCAATCAAGCCATAGGGACAGGCGACTCGCGAGATTGAAGGCGTGAAGAGTGTGTTTTTCCTTATGTAAAATCTAGCCTACAAGGCGGAATAACAAGTATAAATAGACCTAAGATGTCACATGAAAAAGGGTGGAACATCTTAGCATTCTAGGCATAAATAATATACATCCATACCTGGCTTGGAGCCCCCGGACGTAGTCTGATTCAAAAGATAAACCGGGTCACCAATTCTTCGTGTTTTCCTTGTTTTTCACATTCAATACTTAACTCAATTATACACAAATTCATTGTTTAACTAGTCAATTTTATCTAGTCCAAATAATTGGAACGAAATCTCCGGTGTACTTTTAATTTTGATGGAAGACATCTTATCAAATTAATGAGAAAACCATATTTTAGTGAGGAACGTTTTCAAAGGCGGGGTATTAATTGCTTAATCGAGATCCGTCATGATGTCTAAGTCATATTTAAGCAATTACGGGTGTCGCCTACCTAAACATGACATATGCGGACTTACAAATATTTGGGCGCCGTCTACCCAAGCATTTAACACGGTCCGACAAATATTGGGCGCCGCCTACCCAAACAGTTATAACACGGACTGTAAAACGGGTTAACTAATTTAAAATGATTAAACAAGTTAACAGTGGGTTTTAATAAATCCTTTTGTAAAAGAGATTTAAGTCCAATTAAAGTTTCAGTTTTAAGATTATTAAAATACAATTAGTCCAATTAATTATTTATTGGTCCAACAAATTTTAATTTCAGAATTAAATCAAATAAAATTCTAAAATTTAAGTTTTAATTTCATTTGTTTTCGGGGGCTCAGGTGCAAATTCCGAAATTTGCACGGGAGGACATGTCTCAAATCAAATTTGCAAAACAGCCTTCCTACATCATCACCCTCCAATCGAATCCAATCCGAAAATTTCCAAACACCCAATTTGACCAAAATTACAGAATCCAATTTCATCATAATTAATCAAAATTAATCAACCCATTATTCTCGAAACAGGAACCCAAAATTCAGATTCGTCGTTCAAAGAAAAACAACGGGTTCGACGAAATTGGCCATCAGCGACACGGCGGGGCGCACAATCGAGCCTACGCGAGCCGCCAGCGTCACGCCCAGTATGCGGGCGGTTTTTCATTGACAACGAGGCGGCGGAAGGGGGTCGCGCGGAGCCGCACCCCCTTGAGCAAAATCTGGTTCAAAACCAGATCGTAAAATCGACGGGGAAGGGAAATCGAGACGGCGGCACGTCGCAACTGACTCTTCCCAAATCCGGCGATGTGTCGTCTTGAATCGAATAGAGACGAGCACACCGGCCAAGTCCCGAGTGACAACAAGCGACGAGAGTCGAAGTCGGAGAGAATCTGCGGTGAACCACCAAGAATCGAGGCGGAGGAGTTCGTCTCCAAGACGGGTCACGTCGGAGACGATGGTGGAGGCACAAATCGGACCGCGGGCTACCGCGCGCAACGCAAGGCACGGTGCCTAGAACCGGCCTTCAGCGATGCGGTGTAGCGCCGCCGGACGAGAGTGGCCTGAATCGCAAGTGGGGGCGGTGAATCCCCATCAAGGGGAAACCCTAGGAATCGGTGGGGATGAACAAAACAAACAACCGAGCGCAATAATGACACAAAAGGGGTACGGTATCTAATACCGTGCCCCAACAAATTTTAAAAAAGAATCCTTTTAATTAAAATCAGTTTTTAATGCAATTATAAACAAGATCCTGGAGCTCTGATACCACTGTTGGAAAATAGAGGCACGTAAACACGTAATACATGCGCAGCGGAAATAAACAGTTCACCAACAACGAACATATAATAGCATAAACTATTACAATAATCATAAAGAGAAATCTTACAGTAACTCGAGAGCAGATTTCTCTAATATGGTATCCACGTAATCCCCAATGACGGATTTGCACGGATTTGCCAGCGTTGAATCCCGAGACAAATTTCCTAGGAAAATCCAAACTCTAGATTTTATGGAGAAAATATGAAGTGATACTATTTGTGAATCTCAATAGCTTGTATATATAGGGGGGCTTAGCTTATTTCCCAAGCTAGCCCAATTAGGGAAGTAAAATCCCTAATCTTGTATTAAATTAATTCATTTTAATTTAATTCCCTAAATATAAATCTCTACGGATTTAAATGCCTTATATGAAAATCTCTACGATTTATTTCCATATACATTAAATCCTTCCAAATATAATTATTTAGAATTCTTATTTAATTAAATCCAATTTAATTAAATATTAATAATAATTAATTCTAAATTAATCTATTATTAACTACTTCTCTATAAATTAAATATTAAATTCAATTTAACATTTAATCAACCAACTATAATCCGTAAAAGGGAACTACTTATTGTGTGACCCATAGGCCCTCATATACCGAGCGATTAGTCAAACTAACGGTCTTAATTGAACCCTAGTCAATAAGTCAGACATTCTCAATATATGAGGTACGTTGCGAGAAACATGCAACTACCTGTAACTGAAATGTGGGCAATTGCGATATCCTCCTTTCATTCACGAATACTTGATTAGTCTTGGAAATGATGAAGTGTCTATTCAAATAACTTAATCAATTTATCTCAAATCACTAATTGATCATCAGTGTCACACTTAGTCACAAAGTCTAAGTTGACGTGCAGTGGCCAATGACTTAGATCCAATTATGATGAGAAGATGAGTATTATCTCTAAATCCACTTTGAGGAATGAATCCTTTTCTTGGCTCAACTACCATGCACATGCACTTCGTGATGAACCCAATCCAAGTCATATCTACCCATGAAAGGGTGCAAGCATCGGTTATGGTCAAAGTTCATCACTCCACACATGTCGTGCGTATTGACCTCAAGTCAAAGGAGTATCACATCGCTCCCACTAACCGAGACACCCGTAGACACATATAGTGGAACTACATCAAACGGTTTCTCGGATGGGTATAGCAATACCCTCCAAGGTATTTGTGCATCCATCATGAGATACCTAGTATCTCGTAGCAAGTGAGATCTTGCTACACTCTCTATGAGTATGATGCAGATCGCACACCAATCTCCATTGCATCATTAATATCCCATTCTTGATGATCCTCGATCGGGGCTATTTGAGAATCATGCTTAAGTCATCTGAGTTCTCACATACTCAATGACAGCAGTGACTCAAGGGAACACAGATAAGAATAGATGCAAACAATCAAACATAATATTCTAATTAGTGCAACGCCATACATTTAATATTAAACAAATAATAATATTAAACCAATACTGAATATTATCTGAGTATTATGTCCTTAGAAAGGATTGTCTCTAGGACACTAACACTAACACTCAGGCCTCATACGTGTGGTAGTTGAAGGCTCATTCATAAGCCCCATAGTTACGGGCCGGGTTAGAAGGGCCCGTGGATGTCCCTGTCTCTGGTGTAACGGAATGTGGAGGACTAATGTTCAACGGAGGAAGATGCGTGATCTCCCCCAATTCGGCCAAAAAAAATTTGTCATCGCCTTCGTCATTTCCTCCGTCGTCCCTGTTATCAATTGGGGGATCAGCGATTGAAGATCACATTGTGGGCAGCGGAGCTAGAGCCATCTTGGCGACGGAGGTGGGCTATTGCCACATCATCGTCGTCCGAGGATGATGAGATCATAAGGCGAGATGGAGTGGGAGTGGATGGAGAATTTGAAGCCATGAGAGGGTTTGAGAAGGGGTAAATGTGTTACCTGATTCAGCTTTGATCCGTAGTTCGGAAGTTTGCCGAAAACACAAAGCTTTAGGTTCGGTAAATGCTCGACTGAGTGAAGGTTGAGGGTAAAAGGGTTTATGCCTAAAACCCTCGCCCTTTTTATAGGAAAACATGGGGGGTTGAAGTGTAATATGAATTAAATCAAGACCCCCAAAAGGAAACAAAGTCGCATAGGTTGCACGTAACCGACACCGCGATCGCCGATTGGTAGGATTCGCGGTGCATGACATCACCTATCTGCCAAGCCATCATGACAGATGCGTCAAATCTCACGCCAATTCAAGGAATCGAGGCTATGATTCGCCTCCTCGAGGATGACTATTCACTTCGGAAACACTTCCCAAGGTCGACTTACCACAGGTCGATGAAACAACGGATCAAGTCAAGGCCCCGATGCGAGCACGCGAACTCGACTAGAGGGGCAATTGTTGTAGCATGGAATAATCCAATTATGTGAGGCGGCTTTCCACCATGTACATGTCATTAGGGACGACCTCGCTTGGGCCAAGTAGGCCGCATGGCTACTTAGAAGACTACGAAAGTCGCGAGGCGACTTGGAAGAATATTAAGATCGCACGGGGACTTGGAGGATCATATAGGTCGAGGGCGACTTCAGCCCAAAGTCGGAGAAGAGATAAATATGGAAGAGATACGGTTAGTTAGTGGTGCGGATATCGCAGAGCGTAAGCAAGGTATGTGTATCCGGAAGCGAGAATTGCGGGCTAACCCAGGAAACCCTAGCCTTGGCGGCTGGAAACCTAGCAAGCCCGCAGGGTAAGCCCATGAAGACTCTTAACCTAATTCTTTGTCTATATATACTTCATGTATCATTCATTGTGAAAAAAGAACAATTTTAGAGTTTTAGGCAGATAAAGAGTAATAAAATATTCCTAGCTTGGGCACCCCCAGACGTAGTCTCATTCAAAAGACGAACAGGGTAATCAAATTCTGGTGTTGTTTGTTAGAGTTATCGCTATTATTTCATCTTGTTTGATTATCAATATTTGTTGGCCATGAGTTAGAAACCGGGCACTACAGTAAGATGCACGGACATGGATTAATTAATTCTATATGATTTTCTTAGATTACTTTAAGAATTTAAAATGGCGATCTTGTTAATTAGATTAGTTTAAGTCTTCAAAATGTGAAACACGAATGTTTATGTGACAACTGATGACTGACGACATCACCAAGAATTTATATTAAAATTATGAACATGTTTTGTGATGATCAAATTCAAAGTGTTGAGCAAGTATGTTGGTCAAACTAAGTCAAGTGTGGTGTGTGAAGTGTGGAATCGGGTTCGGCTCATTAAGAATTGGTCTATTTCCCCTGACCTAGACTCAACTTGGATCTACTATAAAAAGCGACTCAAGGTCATTATAACTGTCGAAGCAGCAGCGCAGAGGCCATTTTCAAGGCCCAATTCACATGCTTTCCACGCCTTTTTCACCAGAATTAGTTGAGGGATTTTACTTGTCATCATTAGTAAGGTCCATTATATATCTTATCATCTTTAATTGTTCAGTTTACAGAGAGTACACAAACTTAGGGTTCTTGAGCGAGTTTGAGGGTATTCGATTCAATCGAGATGAATTGTGAAGTGTAATATGTAATTGCTTGTTTGTATAGTGAAAGTGAGGTGCCCTGATCCCGTGGATGTAGGCAATTTGGCCGAACGACATATGTCTTTTGTTTTGCCATTTTCGTTTTCTTTCGGTTTTTCAAGCTTTCATCAAATCTAGGTTGTAGCCATTGATTCAATTTCATTGTGTGATTTATTGAGTTTGTGAGTTATCTCTAACAAGTGGCGCCATCTGTGGGAAGGTGTTGAAGGATTATGGCAACAATGAAGCTATATATTAAGAAGTTTACGGGTAAAAATGACTTTGGGCTCTGGAAAATCAAGATGAAGGCACTTCTTACTCACCATGGGTTGTTAAATGCTCTGAAACCAGCAGATCAGTGGTCGACATCATCATCAACAAATGCAGCAGAAAATCAAGCCAAGAAGAATAAAACTCTTGAGAAAACTCACGCTACCATCATCTTGTGTCTTGGTGATAAACCATTGAGGGAAGTTACAAATGAGAAAATTGCTCTTGACTTGTGGAAGAGATTGGTGGAATTGTATCAAGCAAAATCTGCCTCTAACAGGTTGAATATGAAGCAGAGACTCTTAGCATTCAAAATGACAGACAGAAGATAAGGGACTAAATGAGCAGCTGGATGAGTTCTTGAAGGTCATGGATGATCTTGAGAGTTTAGATGTTAAGCTGGAGGATGATGACAAAGCTCTGATGCTACTGAATTCTTTGCCTAAGTCCTTTGAAAATTTCAAAGATACTTTGTTGTTTGGAAGGCAGGAACAACTAAAATTTCAAAGATACTTTGATATACGTGGAATCAAATCCGTAGAGATTTGATATATATGGAATTAAATTTGTAGAGATTTTACATGTGGGAAATAAATTTGAGAGATTTATTTTATTAGGATTTTTCCTAATAAAGATTAGCTTAAGATTTAAGCTGGACATCTCCTATATATATGAGCTCTTGGAAATTCATAATAAGTGAGTTCTTATTTTCTCCATAATATCTCTAAGTTAGAATTTTCTTAGCAAATTCATCTCGGAGATTCAACGCTGACAGATCTGTGCAGATTAGTAAACGACTGTTACGTGGATACCATAGTTGAGGAATCCGTGTACGAATTGCTGTAAGAATTCTATTTACGTTTACTCGTATTTAATTATGCAATTAACTGTTCGTTGTTGGTGAACTTTAATTTTTGTTGCGCATGTATTACGTGTTTACGTGTCTCTAATTTCCAACACAAATGAGATACAGATATCAAGGGAGATCTCAAGATACTGATGGAGAAATAGGAAATGATGACACATCAGTGGAGGTGGAGATGCAGGAAACTGGTGGAGATGGTGGAATCTCTGACAATCCTGAAGTAGAAGATGAAAGTGGAGCTGATGAGCATGAGCAACCTGATAACTGTTGGGGAATGTTTTGCCCGGATCTATTCGAGGTGCAATTTAAATACAAATTTAAATAAACAATTTACTACTAACATGAATTAACCTATTAATTCAAATAGCAAATACCAACAACAAACAAGCGTACAATTAATTTCACGTAAAGTCTTACACATGCAGAATCTAGGAGTTTACGCGAAACGTACCTCTTGAAGAGACAACCGTTGAGACGATGGATCAACTCAAATGCCTTCTCAAGTATATCCCAAGCCCTTTGCTCGTAATCCGGTGGTAGATTCGCACGAATAAATTTAACAAAGGTATAAAGAAAAAATTTATTGCACCACCTTTCTGGATTTCTAATTTTTCCAAGACTGAAATTGTGTTGGGGATGAAAAATTCATCCCCTATTTAAAATACATGAGGGGGAGAAATTTTTGATCAAACATGGGATATGGAAAATTTCCTTGTATCTTCTCAAGATACAATTTTGAATATATCTCATATATTCTATTTTCCATATATATCTCCAACAAAATCTCCTCCTCTTTATTATAAGATATTTTCGAAAATAACAAGTAAAGAAACAAGATTTGGGATTTCTTGAATTTGTGGGATAATCTTGTATTTCAAGAATACTTATCTTTTTCCATAAAACCTCTTCAAGAAAATATTTCCCTTCTTTTCTACATACTTTTCAAAAAAAAAAAAAAAAATAGGGCAATAATATTTTTTTTATTTTAATCACCTTTTTATTAATTGGACTTATATTGAGCTACTTGAGGGGCATTTAGGAGAATTAAGATTTGACCTTCTAATGGGCTCTGAATTCTAATATTGAGCCACAATATCATTCAGCCCATTAATATTAATTTACTCCACTATAAAATTAATATTGCACAATCCATCTTAACCCATATTACGAAAATATGGCTCCTGGTTATTATTTCCCGTGTTTAAGATTATTTAGGCCATTAATTAATTAAGCCACTAAAAAGTTTTATATTAATTAATATCTTATTTCTTGGAGTAAAGACAGCTCAACATTATTATCCATACCGGAACTTAATCCACTTGCAAGATTTGTATGATAAAACTTCTGAGCACACCAAGTGGACAAATCAAACAAGACTTTCCTTGCACATGTTTCTTTGTATTAAATCTTAGCAATTGTCATGTAATTAATAATATTGCCCAAAATACAATGTATAGAATCGCTCTCTGATTCTAAACCTAACATAAGCAATAAATATTAATCACACACAATCCTATTTAAATGACAGAGATTAAGAAATCAACAACCACTGAGGTCTAATTCTTCATCACATAAGTCAGTACAGAAGAATTTATCCTCTCTATAGGTTCGCTTCAGCGCCACAATGCACTAGTGCAATCTCTTGGTCAAGACAGGCCAATCTGAGTTTTGCACTTCAACCTCTACCAATGGAGTGTTCAATTCCATCTAGGTTGTGAAGATGTACTTATTTACAAGGAACTGTCAATGTGATCTTTGTTGAAATTTAGAGGCACATAAACACGTAATACATGCGCAGTGGAATTAAATAGTTCACCAACAACGAACATATAATTGCATAAACGATTACGAATAAACATAAAAAGTAATCTTATAGTAATTCAAGAGCAGATTTCTCAACTATGGTATCCACGTAATTTGCTAGGAAATTCTAACTCAAGATTTTATGGAGAAAATATGAACAACTGTATTATGGATTCCCAAGAGCTCACATATATAGGAGAGCCCAACTTAAATCTTAAGCTAACCTGACTGGGAAATAAAATCCCTAATCTTTATTTAAATAAATCTCTTAGATTTATTTCCTACATATTTATAAAAAAAAAAAAAAAGGGAAGCATCTTCTCATGCTATCTTAGCAATTCTGGAGTCATCCCGAGTAGCATAACACACTGAGCAAGCATCTTTTTTATGCTTCTTCTGAGCTGCGGTGTCAAACGTCTCATACTCTTCAGTACCAGCCTCCGGGGTAGCAGGGATTGGCGTGTCCAACACGTACTGAATCTTTTCTTGCCTGAGCACCAAATGAACATTTCGGTACCAGTCGAGAAAGTTTGGCCCAACCAATTTGTTCGTTTCCAAAACGCTTCTCAATGACAAATTATTCATTTCAACAATCCTAGAGAAATAAAATAAAATGGGAACTAAAACACATAATTCCTATGATCAATATTCAGCAATCAAAATAAATATGGCCTTTAAATTTATTTTGTTTCCATTATTTTCACATACTTAACGACCTCATCGAAAAAGTATGAATTTATATCTAATATATCATAATGGACTAGGATCCACATTACTACCATCATAATCACAGTGAGGGCTAATCATTACAATGGCATTACTGGTAAGTCTCCAAACCAATTGCAAAACTGCAACTCCTAGTTTGTCGAACCTAGTTCGATTGATGTCACTTATCTTTTGTTCCCCGCGAGGGCTAGCGAAACAAAGTTAAGTTTGTTTACAACCATCAAGCGGCGACATTTTATGTCCCTATAAAAGTCCCGTTAGATGTAGATCCGAGCAAAAGACGAGGTTCTTTAAGTACTCATTGGAACAAAATCTCCGGTTTACTTTTAATTTTTTTGGAAGACATCTTATCAAATTAATGAGAAAATCATATTTTAGTGAGGAACGTTTTAAAGGCGGGCATTAATTACTTAATCGAGATCCATCATGATGTCTAAGTCACATTTGAGCAATTATGGGCGCCGCCTACCCAAACATGACATATACGGACTAACAGATATTTGGGCGCCGTCTGCCCAAGCATTTAATACGGTCCGACAAATATTGGGCGCCGCTTACCCAAATAGATATAATGCGGACTTAAAAGTGTTAACTAATTCAAACGAGTAAACAAGTTAACAATGGTTTTTAATAAACCTTATAGAAAAATCGAATTTTAAATTCATTTAAAAAAATCAATTTTAGGATTATTAAATTTTTGATTAATCCAATTAATCGTCTTGGTCCAACTAATTGTAATTTCAGAATTAAATCAAATAAAATTCCAAAATTCAGTTTTAATAAAAAAAAATTCAGGGGCTCAGGTGCAATTTCTGAAATTTGCATGGGAGGGTCTGTCTCAAATCGAATTTTCAAAACAGCCCTCCTACATCATCACCCTTCCAAATCGAATCCAATCCAAAAAATCCAAACACCCAAATCAATCAAATTTTAGAATTTTAGTTTCATCACAATTAAACCAATTAATTAATCCATTAAATCGAACTAAGAACCAAAACAAAATTTATCCAGATTCAGTGTTCGAAAACAGAGGCGACGAAACAGACAATTCACAATGTGGCGAACACAGCCATCGAGCCGACGTGAGTCACCGACGCCACACCCAGCGTGCGGCGACTCGCATTTGTGAACGAGCGAAGCGGAAAGGGCGCGCGCTGAGCGGACCCTTGGTCAAAAACTGGTTCGAAACCAGATCAAAAAATAGAGGAGACGATCGAGTCGACGGCGCGCCGTCACTGATTTGTCTCGATTCCAGTGGCGCGCCTCCTTGAGACGCATCGAAATGGACATCCAGGTCAAGCCTAAAAAACGCACAAGCAACATAACTCAAAATCGGAACAAATCAGTTGCGCACCGCCGCGAAATGAACCGAGTAGAGGCAGAACAGGAAGCATCTCGAAGAAGAAATCGGAGCGGGATGGTGTCGCGATTTGCACCGTGGGCTTCCACACGCATTGTGAGGAGCGACGCCTAGCGCCGACCTTCAGTGACGCGGCGTAGCGCCGCCGGTCGAAGGTTTTCGCAGAGGGTGTGTTGGTCCCGATTAGGAAAACCCATGTTGATCGTGAGTGCGGAAAATACCATGTAATGCATATAAAACAGGGGTGAGGGCAGAGTGATTCCAATTTTTTTTTGCTTTTAAGAACGATGTGTGTTTTACTTATAATCAAATGCATATGGCAGGTAAGAACATAAAACATTAAAGAACACACGATTTTATAGTGGTTCGGAGTCCAACTCCTACATCCACTCTTCCCTATCATCAGGGGCACCAACTTAACCAACTGGACTTAGTTTAACGTGTTAGTCCAACACCCAACAAATGTTTACCGAGTTCACACTCAAACGGGACTTATCTCCCTCACGGGATTGCCTACCCTCCCTTTCGGGATTTCTAGATGTTTACCGAGTTCACACTCACCTACAAACTTATCCTACCAAACTGATTTGGGTAAGGTTTGTTTGGTTTCCAACTAGGGTGAGATTTTCCCTTACATTTGTTTAGCCTCAATGCTAAGGATGGGAAAATCTCTCTAAGCTTAGGATATTACATTTGTGCTTAGATCTAGGATAGAACACTCTTAAATATATGCGTGTATTTCTTGCTTAGTGTTCTATGGTGGAAATGCTAGATGATTTGGCTTGATGGGTGTTTCACGCATTTTTCCACACTTCCACACTGAATAATGAAGGAAGAACTTGTATTTATAGTGTGGATTTGAATGTTAGCGTTGGATGGAGTCACATTCAAATCCATACTATTCTGTAGCTTTTTGCAGCTTTTTCAGGCTTGTTGTCTTCCTCTCATTGGTCCACGTCAGCTGAATCTAACGGCTATATTCTTCAGGATTCTTCTGAGTCTCAGGATTCTTCTGAGTCTCGGGATTCTTGATTTAGCGGACTTCTCTTCAATGACCTTGTCGATCAGGCATCTTGACACTTTCGGTGCCGACCGAGTTCGATTCTTCGACTTGAGACATCCCGACCTCGGTCACTAAAGCTTTTCGAGCTAACCCGATCATCGATGGCGTTACGATTCTCGATGAACATGACTTCAGATGACTTCTCTTCAGTTTCTTCTCACCTGATCTGGTATGCAGATTTATGGTTTTCTGATATCTAATTTCTTCTCGCCTAATCTGATCAAATTTCACATGATCGGTCGATTATAAAGATCAGTCAACATATCGGTTTATTTGCTTGATTAGCATCAAATTAGCATATCGGTTAGCTTATCTCGATCTCGATCACGTCGATCTCGATCGGTCTCATCGCCCTCTTCCGATCTGCAACCTCCTCTTACGATTTGGTCATCGATCTTCGATCACCGGCTTAGCTTTTCTTCTTGATTTTGTATGCAATTTCATCACTACCTCCGGAACTCATCTTACTCATCTAATCTCGATCAGTCTCGTCTGCAGTCTCGTCTGACCTATCGATCTCGATCATCTTCGTCGATTTTGTGAGTTCCCCTCAAGCTTGTTCTCGTTCCCTCAATTTGTTATCTGTAGATTAGCTTCAAAAACACAAGTTGATAATGTTTTGGCATAATTCATCAAAACTAAAATATCCCAACACAGATAACAAGTTGAGGGGGAACGAGAGAACAAGTTGAGGGGGAACTCACGAAATCAGAAGTAGATGATCGAGATCAGACGAGGCTGCAGACGAGACTGATCAAGATCAGATGAGTAAGATGAGTTCCAGAGTTAACTAATGAGCTTAGCAAAATCAGATGATAAGAAAAGATAAGCCAGTTGATCAGAAGATAAGATGATCAGAAGTGACCTGATCAGATGACCAAGAAAAAGATAACCGCTCAGAAGAAGAGGTTGCTGATCATAAGAGGAGCAGATGAGACTGATCGAGATCAGACGTGATCGAGATCAGATAACCTAACTTGATGCAACTAACCTGATATGCTAACCTGATGTACTAATCTGATGCAGATAAACTGAGATATCGACTGATAGCATCGATCGATCGATCGAGCCGATCGATCAAAGAGAAGAAATCAGAAAAGAAGTCATCATAAGTCATATTCACTGAGAATCAGAACGCTACTGATGATCAGTTAGCGTGAGTGCTAGTTACATGAGGGTCATATTGTCCAAGTCGAAGAGCTTAACTCGCTTAAATTTCGAAAGTCAAGATACCCGACGATAAGGTCCGCTGAAGAGAAGTCTGCTGAATCAAGAATCCTGAGTAAAAGTATCCTGAGACTCAGAAGAATCCTGAAGACTCGGAGAACCCTGAAGAACTCGGAAGAATCCTGAAGATTATAGCCATTAGATTCAGCTGACGTGGACCAATGAGAGGAAGACAACCAACCTGAAAAGCTACAAAAGCTACAGAATAGTATGGATTTGAATGTGACTCCATCCAACGGTAACATTCAAATCCACACTATAAATACAAGTTCTTCCATCAAATTAAGTGTGAGAAATGTGTGTAACACTCATCAAGCCAAATCATCTAGCATTTCCACCATAGAACACTGAGCAAGAAATACACGCATATATTCAGAGTGTTCTATCCTAGATCTAAGCACAAATGTAATATCCTAAGCTTAGAGAGATTTTCCCATCCTTAGCATTGAGGCTAAACAAATGTAAGGGAAAATCTCAACCTAGTTGGAAACCAAACAAACCTTACCCAAATCAGTTTGATAGGTTAAGTTTGTAGGTGAGTGAGAACTCGTTAAATATCTATAGGTGATCCCGTGAGGGAGATAAGTTCCGTTTGAGTTAGAACTCGGTAAACATCTAAGCAATCCCAAAAGGGAGGGTAGGCAATCCCGTGAGGGAGATAAGTCCCGAGAGAGTGAGAACTCATTAAACATCTGTTATGTGTTGGACTAACACGTTAAACTAAGTCCAGTTGGTTAAGTTGGTTAAGTTGGTGCCCCTTGTGATAGGGAAGAGTGGATTTAGGAGTTGGACTCCGAACCACTATAAATCGTGTGTTCTTTACTGCTTTATGTTCTTACTTGCCATTTGCATTTGATTATAAGCAAAACACACATCGTTCTTAAAAGCAAAAAAAATTGGTAACCACCATTCCCCCACCCCTGTTTTATATGCATTACATGATTTTTCCGTATTTCATGGGTTTTCCAAAGGGACCAACAATTGGTATCAGAGCGGGAGTTCAAAAGTTCACTGATTTCAAATGTGACAATCTGAACTGATACCAACAATTGGTATCAGAGCGGGAGTTCAAAAGTTCACTGTTTTCAATGTGACAATCTGAATTGATACGAACAATTGGTATCAGAGCGGGAGTTCAAAAGTTCACTGTTTTCAATGTGACCATCTGAACTAATCTTTGTGAAAAATCCCGTTTCTTTAAAATGCATATATTTTAATGTTTTGGCGTCATTATCAAAGAGGGGGAAATTGTTGGGATATTTTAGTTTTGATGATGTTATTCAAACTAACTTACAGATAACAAGTTGAGGGAGAACGAGAGAACAAGTTGAGGGGGAACTCACAAAATCAGAAGTAGATGATCGAGATCAGACGAGGCTGCAGACGAGACTGATCGAGATCAGATGAGTAAGATGAGTTCCAGAGTTAACTGATGATCTGAGCAAAATCAGATGAGAAGAAAAGATAAGCCAGCTGATCAGAAGATTAGATGATCAGAAGTGAACTGATCAGATGACCAAAAAAAAGATAACCAGCTCAGAAGAAGAGGTTGTTGATCAGAAGAGGAGCAGATGAGACTGATCGAGATCAGACGTGATCGAGATCAGATAAGTTAACCTGATGCAACTAACCTGATATGCTAACCTGATGTACTAATCTGATGCAGATAAACCGAGATGTCGACTGATGTTATACTAATCGATCGTGAGCCGATCGATCAAAGTAGAAGAAATCGTAGAAGTCATCGGTCATATTCACTGAGAATCAAAACTCTACTAATGATCGCTAAGCGGAGTGCTAGTGACCGAAAGTGTCGATTGTTCAAGTCAAGAGCTTAACTCAGTTAGCTTGAGTGTCAGTATACCTTATCAGATAAGGTCCGCTGAAGAGAAGTCTGCTGAATCAAGAATCCTGAGTAAAAGTATCCTGAGACTTAGAAGAATCCTGAAGACTCAGAGAACCCTGAAGAGCTCGTGAAGAATCTCAAGACTATAAATGTTAGATTCAAATTGACGCGGACCAACGAGAGGAAGACAACCAAATGAAAAAGTCGCAAAAGCTACAGAATAGTATGGATTTGAATGTGACTCCATCCAACGGTAACATTCAAATCAACACTATAAATACAAGTTCTTCCATCAAATTAAGTGTGAGAAATGCGTGAAACACTCATCAAGCCAAATCATCTAGCATTTCCACCATAGAACACTGAGCAAGAAATACACGCATATATTCAGAGTGTTCTATCATAGATCTAAGCACAAATGTAATATCCTAAGCTTAGAGAGATTTTCTCATCCTTAGCATTGAGGCTAAACAAATGTAAGGGAAAATCTCAACCTAGTTGGAAACCAAACAAACCTTACCCAAATTAGTTTGATAGGTTAAGTTTGTAGGTGAGTGAGAACTCGTTAAATATCTATAGGCGATCCCGTGAGGGAGATAAGTCCCGTTTGAGTGAGAACTCGGTAAACATCTAAGCAATCCCGAAAGGGAGGGTAGGCAATCCCGTGAGGGAGATAAGTCCCGAGAGAGTGAGAACTCATTTAACATCTGTTATGTGTTGGACTAACACGTTAAACTAAGTCCAGTTGGTTAAGTTGGTGCCCCTTGTGATAGGGAAGAGTGGATGTAGGAGTTGGACTCCGAACCACTATAAATCGTGTGTTCTTTACTGCTTTATGTTCTTACTTGCCATATGCATTTGATTATAAGCAAAACATACATCGTTCTTAAAAGCAAAAAAAATTGGTAACCACCATTCCCTCACCCCTTTTTTATATGCATTACATGATTTTTCCGCATTTCATGGGTTTTCCAAACGGGACCAACACTTACTACACTCTCTAAGAGTATGATGTAGATCACACATCAATCTCTATTGCATCATCAATATATCATTCTTGATGATCCTCGATTGGGGCTATTTGAGAATCATGCTTAAGTCATCTGAGTTCTCACACGCTCAATGACAGCCAGAGACGGACGCACCTTGCCAATGGGGGGGGGAGGGGCACGTGCCCCCACAAATTTTTTTGTTGTTCACTCATATTCTTTATATTATTGACAATACTGTATAATGTATTAAGGGTTAAAGTTGTTTTAAAGTGTTGTAAGTAATAAAGCGGATGAGGATTGTTGTTCAAATCCTTGCCAAAAAGTAACTTTTACCATCTTTATTTTTCTTATAATATTTCATATTTATATTTGTTCAAAATAAATTATTTTATATTTTAATTTATAATAGTCGTAATATATTTGTAATTCCAACACTTCCTATATTTTATATGGCCTGATCTTGTATGCACCTAGGTGCACCGTGCATTCATAGTGCATTTTAGAATCGTGCAACTTATTATACTGAAAATTGTAATATTTTTACACTGAATCGTGCAACTATTAATCTGGAAAAATAGTTGCACGATTTAGTGTAATAAGTTGCACTTTTCAGTATAACAAGTTAGACTATTGTAAAATGCACTTTTAATGCATGGTGCAACTGGGTGTACATGAGACCAACTCCTTTTATACTTGAATTTGTGCCCCCGTTATGAAAATCTTCTAGATCCGTCCCTGATGACAGCAGTGACTCAAGGGAACACAGATAAGAACAAATGCAAACAATCAAACATAATATTCTAATAAGTGCAACGCCATATATTTAATATTAAATAAATAATAATAATAAACCAACACTGAATATTATCTGAGTATTATGTCCTTACAGTGGATTGTCTCTAGGACACTAACACTAACAATCTTCTGTCATCTGCTATCACCACATTAACGACAATGCAATATGTACTACTATGAACGATTGGCAATAAATAAATAACATTCATTCATATTTAAAACAACAATGATAAAAGATTTATATATTCAGTAAATAAGAGTACATTAGTCTGTTCTACAAAGTAAAAACATACTTTCACATATAACCCCAAGAATAACATCACAGATTACAGTCTAACTAGAGATAGATGTAGAAGGAACATCAGGTCACCTACCAGATTTGGTCATGGTGACCTTGTCTATTATGCTCTAGTCACAGCAGAAGAAGTTGAATATCAAGAACCAAAGGATTACAGAGAGGCCATATCAAATACTGATAGTGAGAAATGGATAACAGCCATGGAAGAAGAGTTTCAGTCTCTTGAAAAGAATGGTACTTTGAAGTTATTTGATAAGCCTTTGAATCATAAACTTGTAAGTGGATTTTCAAAATAAGGGTGGAGATTAGAGCCACTGAGCAAATCAGATTCAAAGCAAGACTTGTAGCAAGATGTTTTACACACAGAGAGATGGAATTGATTTCAATGAGGTGTTTTCTCCAGTGGTGAAACATTGCTCAATCAGGTTACTGTTTGCTATAGTGGTTCAAGAAGGTTTAGAGCTCCAACAAATGGATGTTAAGACTGCTTTTCAGCATGGTGACCTTGTAGAGACTATCTACATGCAACAGCCTGAGGGTTTTTTAGCAGAAGGAAATGAGAGCAAAGTCTGTCTACTGAAGAAATCACTATATGGCCTAAAACAAAGTCCAAGACAGTGGTATATGAAATTTGACAGCTTCATGCTGTCTGTGGGGGTTTTTTAGATGCTCTTATGACAGTTGTTTTTACTTTGAGAAACATGGGAAATAAGTTATCACTTATCTGTTGTTGTATGTAGATGATATGCTTATAGCTAGTAAGAGTTTGACTAAAATTCAAAAGTTAAATGAAAAACTCAACTCAGCATTTGAAATGAAGGATTTAGGTGATGCTAAGAGAATCTTATGCATGGATATTTTCAGAAATAAAACTAAGAGAACATTGTTCTTATCTCAAACAGGTTATCTACAGAAAGTGCTTCAGAAGTTCTTTATGCATCAAGTTAAATCTGTTAACACTCCCATTGGTCAGCAATTTAAGTTATCAAAGGAGCAATCACCCAAGAACAGTGTTGAGAGAAAGCTTATGAGTGGGGTTCCTTATGCAAATAGTGTTGGAAGTTTGATGTATGATATGGTATGCAACAGGCCTGATCTTGCATATGAGTAAGGTCAGTAGGTTCATGGCTGATCCTGGAAGCAATCATTGGGATGGTTTGAAGTGGGTGTTCAGATATGTGAATGGTACAACAAGCTCAGGATTGTTGTTTGAAAGAATTTACAGCAAAGCATATATTATACTTGGATTTGTTGATGATGACTTTGCTGGGAATGTTGATACTAGGAAATCCTTAACTGGTTACATCTTCACTTTGTATGGCACTGCAATAAGCTGGAGGTTCATTCTTCAATCACTGGTTGCATTATCTACTATAGAGGTTGTGTATATAGCTGTTACCGAAGTTGTTAAAGAAGCAATATGGTTGAAAGGCATTCTGAAAGAGTTTGGTTTAGAACAGAAGAGTGTTGATATCATGTGTGATAATCAGAGCACCATTCATTTGGTGAAGCATCAGGTATTTCATGAGAGGTTAAAGCATATCAATGGAAAATTGCATTTTGTGAGGAATGCACTGTACACATCAAGAAAATTGGAACTAAGGACAATGCAGTTGATATGCTCACCAAGCCACTACCTGGGAACAAGTTTAAGTATTGGTCAAAGCTTGTAAATCCCGGACCTTGTGAAGTGGATTGATAATAAGCAAGGTTTTGGAGATGATGGGCACTAATTCTACACTTTGACTTGAGGTGGAGAATTGTGATGATCAAATTCAAAGTGTTGAACAAGTATGTTGGTCAAACTAAGTCAACTGTTTGGAGTGTGGAACCGGGTTCGGCGCATTAAGAACCGACCTATTTCGCCTGAGCCGGACTCAACTTGGATCTGCTGTAGAAACAGGCTCAAGGTCCGATTCACGTACTTTCCACGCCGTTTTCACCAAAATTAGTTGAGGGCTTTTACTTGTCATCATTAGGAGGGTCGATATCATATCATATCATTTTTGATTATTTAGTTTACAGAGAGTACACAAACTTAGGGTTCTTGAGCGAGTTTGAGGGAATTCAATTCAATCGAGACGAATTGTGAAGTGTAATCTGTAATTGCTTATTTGTATAGTGAAAGTGAGGTGTCCTGATCCCGTGGATGTAGGCAATTTGGCCGAACTACGTATATCTTGTGTTTTGCCATTTTCCTTGTTGGGATATTTTAGTTTTGATGAATTATGCCAAAACATTATCAACTTGTGTTATTTAAGTTAATCTACAGATAACAAGTTGAGGGGGAACAAGAGAACAAGTTAAGGGGGAACTCATGAAATCAGACAAAGATGATCGAGATCAGACGAGGCTGCAGATGAGGCTGATCGAGATCAGATGAGTAGGATGAGTTCCGAGTAAACTGATGAGCTGAACAAGAAGAAACATGTTGATTTTTGAAGAAGAAATGATGATGTAGTGCTGATGCAGCAGCTGATGCAGTGCTGATGCAGCTGACCAGATGCAGCTGACCAGATGCAGCTGACCTGATGCAGCTGACCAGATGCAGCTGACCAGATGCAACTGACCTGATGCTGCTGACCAGATGCAGTTGATCAGATGCTGCTGACTTGATGTTGTGCTGATCTGATCTGCTGTGCTGATCAGATCAGGAGACCAGAAATCTGCATACCAGATTTCTACAGACCAGATTTCTGCAGACCAGAAATCTGCATACCAGATCAGACGAGCTGAAATCAGATCCGTTAGACACACAAAAAACTGGTCAATGAGAAGATGACAACACACATATTGATGTGACATAAAGCTGCAAGGAAAAGTGCAAAAAGTGCAAAGAAAAGCTGGAAGTTATTAGTATGGATTTGAATATTACTTTCCAACGGTAATATTTAAATCCACACTATAAATACATTGCACTATCTTTAAAAGAAGATAATGGAGGATGCTGCAAAGTGAAGATTAAAGCCAAATATTCAAGCATCTCCATTCAAGAACACAGAACATTTAATATCCAAATTTACCCAAGAGTGTTCTTCATTATTTCTAAGCATAAATGTAATATCCTAAGCTTAGAGAGATTTTCCCAACCTTAGCTTAAAGGCTAAAACAATGTAAGGGAAAATCTCACCTAGTTGGAAATAACACCAAACCTATACCCTTTCTTGAGAGAGAAAATTAGTGGTTAAGTGAGGTAGTTAAGAAGCAATCCCGTAAGGGAGGGTAGGCAATCCCGTGAGGGAGATAAGTCCTGTAGGCAATCCCGTGAGGGAGATAAGTCCCGAGAGAGTGAGAACTCATTAAACATCCATAGGCGATCCCGTGAGGGAGATAAGTCCCGTTGAGTGAGAGCTCTATAAATATCTGTTGGTTAAGTTGGTGCCCCATGAAGGGAATAGTGGATGTAGGACAAGTTAGTCCGAACCACTATAAAAATACATGTGTTCTTATTTGCTTTCATATTAACTGTCATACATACTTTAGCAAATCTGAATAACACACATTCGAAAAAAAAAATTAAGTCACCTCCAAGTGAGATTTTACGAGTTTTAAATCGATTTTTTCGGGACCAACATTCCTTTTCTTTCAGTTTTTCAAGCTTTCATCAAATATAGTTTGTAGCCATTGATTCAACTTCATTGTGTGATTTATTCGGTTTGTGAGTCATCTCTAACAAGTTTGAAGCACTAAAACAAAAATATGTACCTAGCTTCATAAAATATGTTTAGTTCGATATTTTCTTCTACTTTAATTATTGAGACACACCTGGATGAGACCGTCTCACAATGAGACGGTGTATAAATTGATCATTGATGCTTTAACACTTTGGGAGGGAAGAGTGTGATTTGTGCTAGATTGTACTCCTAGGGTCGATCCAAGGAATTATAGGGGGCCTTGTAATATAAAAATTGTAAATTACATATGACATAAAATATTGTAAAATATTAAAACAAAAGTTCCAATCACTTCCTCAAAACCAAGTTCATTGTCCCTTCCAATTCATCTTCTTCTTCCAATTTATTACATTTTCCTTTGTCCAATAGATTTTTCCAACCATAAAATACAAGTAGAAAAAATAAAAGGATAAATCATAATCTGTGAGAAATAAAATGACAAAATATAGGGTGAACAAGTTTCATATAGGGAATCTGTGAAACTGATTAAGGAATATGATTTATATTATTAAAATATATTAATCGTCACAACTTAAGAGTATGACTTATTAAAAATGTATTACTTGTAATACTGAAGCATATGTCTTATATTATGACATAGGTATTAGTAGTGATAACTAAAGGATATTACATACATTATAAAAAGTTATTAGTCGTGATAACTGAAAGACCAGGTCCGTAAATATGGAATAAGTTTCACAAGAGACCTACTCAAATAAAATATTACCACTATTTGTTTAAATCAGTAAAATTATACTCCCTCCATTTTTTATTAGATGTCGTTTTTGCTTTTGAAATATTTGTATAATAGATATCATTCTGGTATTTTTCTCCCTCTTTATTTTATATGTACCCTTAATATGGTAATTTCAAATTTTAAATTTCCTACAAAATGTGTTGTGTGTATAATTTTTCATCCAATAGTAATTATTGTTAAGAATATTTAAATAATATTAACTGAGGTTAGTTTTGACATAAAAATATATCATTAATTTGTCTTAAAAAATCAAAATGACATCTATTAAAAAATCAAAATGACATCTAATAAAAAAGGAGGGAGCAGATTATAGGCTCTAAGATTTGAGAAATAGACCTCCCAAGGATAATAATGTACTTTATGCCCTTGAGCAAAGTAACTGATGTGTTTAGTTCTTGTAAAATTATTTTAATATTATATATATTATATATGTACATATATACATATAATTATGGCCCCAAAAGAATTAAGAAAATTTTGGACCTGAATCAGTCAACTCATTGGCCTCAAGCGCGGCAAGGCCTTGTGTAGTGTACTTTGTAATATACATGAGACCGTCTCATATGAGTTTTTGTATTAATTATTAACTTTTATTTGGAGTCACGTACGTATAATATTATAATTTAGATATTTTTGTTTAGAAATATTTCTTGAAGAGAGTATTTTTGTTTATGTTGCGAAGGAAAATTTCATATATATACCTGAGAAGTGAGAAGTCTTTGTTAGAATTGTTCGATATCAATCGCAAATATGTTAGGAAACACACTCGTTACAGTTGAAAAATCAATCGACTATGCAAGAAAACTATAATTATCTCTCTCTAGTGTAAATTAGTTAGAGCAATAAGTACTAACTAGCAACAATAACAAATTACCACACTACAAGTTAAAATACTCTTGTTTCTTCATATTAACAATTTGTTGGTCCCGATTTGAAAACTCATTAGTGCGGAAAATATCATGTAATGCATATAAAACAGGGTTGAGGGCAGAGTGATTCCAATTTTTCTTTTTTTTAAGAACCGATGTTTGTTTTGCTTATAATCGAATGCATATGGCAAGTAAGAACATAAAGCAGTAAAGAACACACGATTTTATAGTGGTTCGGAGTCCAACTCCTACATCCACTCTTCCCTATCACAAGGGGCACCAACTTAACCAACTGGACTTAGTTTAACGTGTTAGTCCAACACCCAACAGATGTTTACCGAGTTCTCACTCAAACGGGACTTATCTCCCTTACGAGATTGCCTACCCTCCCTTTCGGGATTGCTAGATGTTTACCGAGTTCTCACTCAACCTACAAACTTATCCTACCAAACTGATTTGGGTAAGGTTTGTTTGGTTTCCAACTAGGTTGAGATTTTCCTTACATTTATTTAGCCTCAATGCTAAGGATGGAAAAATCTCTCTAAGCTTAGAATATTATATTTGTGCTTAGATCTAGGATAGAACACTCTTTAATATATGTGTGTATTTCTTGCTTAGTGTTCAATGGTGGAAATGCTAGATGATTTGGCTCTGTAGCTTCAATGGTGTTTTCACGCATTTCTCCACACAAATAATGAAGGAAGAACTTGTATTTATAGTGTGGATTTGAATGTTACCGTTGGATGGAGTCACATTCAAATCCATACTATTCTGTAGCTTTTTGCAGCTTTTTAGGCTTGTTGTCTTCCTCTCATTGGTCCCGCGTCAATTTGAATCTACTTGGCGCAAATCTTGAGATCTTACGAGTCTTGAGTTTTCTCGAGCCTCAGGTTTCTTCTAAGTCTCAGGTTTCTTGATTCAGCAGACTTCTCTTGGCCCGAGACCTTATGCAGTCGGGTATCTTGACACTCGAGTTAACGAGTTCGGCTCTTGACTTGGACAATCGACCCTCAGTCGCTGCCTTTTCGAGACTAGCGATCATCGATGGCGTTACGATTCTCAGTGAATATGACTTCAGATGACTTCTCTTCTGATTTCTTCTGCTTTGATCTCTTCTGCTTTGATCCCGATCGGATCAATCCTTGTCAATCGGCGAACCCGGATATCATTTTATCTGCCAGTTAGTACATCGAGTTAAGATATCGGGGTTAGTTGCATCGAGGTTAAGCTTATCGATCTCGATCACGTCGATCTCGTCGATCTCATCTCTTTCCTCTTCCGATCACAACCTCCTCTTCTGATCTGGTCATCTAATCTTCTGATCAACTGGCTTAGCTTTTCTTCTCTTCTGATTTTGCTCAGCTCATCAGTTAACTCCGGAACTCATCTTACTCATCTGATCTCGATCAATCTCGTCTGCAGCCTCGTCTAATCTCGATCATCTTCTTCTGATTTCTTGAGTTCCCCCTCAACTTGTTCTCTCGTTCCCCCTCAACTTGTTATCTGTAAATTAGCTTCAATAACACAAGTTGATAATGTTTTGGCATAATTCATCTAAACTAAAATATCCCAACACCATTCCTAATGTATCCAAAAATAAAAATTATTCTTAATGTAAACTATAAAAATAAAATATAGGCATAATGAATCAAAAGACCCCTGAACAATCACCTTTTGTTTTGAAAGGTTCACAAATTATTTTTTATTTTAAAAGACCTTTAAACTATAAATTTTTACTTCGCAAAACCTTTAAACTATATTTTTCTAAGCTAGCTTAATATTTTTCGTTAAAATATGAAACATCAGTTCAATTTCAATGCAATTATATTCAAATCAATCCCCAACAACAAAAAAAACGTTTTAACTAACCGTAAAATAGGGCCTTAAAAAATAAAATAAAAATTATATAGTTTAATGGCTTTATAAAATAGAAAATAATAATTAAAAGGTCTTTCAAAATTAAAGTTCATAGTTTAATGACTTTTTAAAATAAAAATAAATTAAAAATCATTCAAAACAAAAGTTAATAGTTCAGGAGTTTTTAAATACATTTCAAGAGATGGTATCCCATGAACAAATTTCATAATATCAAATTGGATTATTTGACTCATTTTACTCATTCTAACTCATTAAACTTGACCCGTATTATATCCGTATAGATTCATATGCTCGTTCACCCTAGAGTTTGCCAAAATTCAATATTTTTAAGTTCTAACCTTGTTTTCAGCCCCTTGTGAAAAAAAAAAGAAAAAAAAAACTTGTTTTCAGCCCATTTGAACTTGGTAAGATCTCATATGCACTTGGTGCACAGACTCTAAATCCGTGTATTCACTTTGATCCTGCCCATTTTTTATTTTGGATCCTCCTTTTTATTAATGGCAAAGTCTCATTTTCTTAATAAGTCACTCCTATACCTGAGTGCACGATACACTTGATGCACAGAAAACCCACTCTTTGAACTTTGGTAAAATGCCATATAGGGAAACCTCAACAGACCAAAAATTTGGTAAAATGCTATTGGAAATTGTTTAATGCACTGGACCGTGTGGTTTGCCTTGTGAACACGAGTTGACCGAGCCCTCTATACATATATAAAAATAGAATAGTCCCAAAAATTCTGTTCTCGCTCATTCTTCCCACTCTTTCTCCACTTTTCCATAACAAGCCCAAATTTAATACATAAGTCCAAAATAACCAAATTTAATACATAAGTCCAAAATTAATTTACAAGCCCAAATTTAATATGTTAAATAATTGCAACAAGCCCAAAACTAATTACAAGCCCAATTTAAATATACATCTATAAATATATATTTTTTCACTCCCATTTCTCTCCCTCCGCATTAATTAACTAAACCACTATTTAATTATAATGTGTTCAATTAATTTTTGAAAAAAATACAATTAGATATAAGAATGAGTAAACCATTACAACCAGATACAAAGTGCATAAATTTGAACTAAAGTACGTGGCACTTTAGTTCAAATTTGAACTAAAGTGCAGAAATATTCTGTACTTTGTATCTGGTTGTAAGTTTTTTGGTGACTTTGTAGTGGAATGTTTTCTCTCTTAATTTTTTTAGTGGTCTTATTTAGTTGCTTTGTATAAAATTAAACAAATAAATTCTAATTTTGCAAAACTGATATGATAAATTATTACATTGGGAAAAATCTAAATATATAAATGTTTTTAATCAACCTAATAAGTTTAAAATAATGCTTTTTTTTTTTAATTTCATTGGTTTAATAATTGTTGTTCTCGTGACACAGTATTATTTGATCAATGTAATGGGTATTTTGCTATATATTTCATTAAATAATTAATTTTCAAATGAATTTTGTTTAAATAAATTTAAGACACATAATTTTTTTTTAATTAAGCTTCACTTTTCTTTTCTTAAATATTCAATTTACTTAACTATGTATATATATATATATATATATATATATATATATATATATATTAATTTATTATATCATAAAATGTCTTACTACAAGCTAACAATACTATTGATGTTGACAAATTCTAATTTTACAAAATTGATATGATAAATTATTACATTGGGAAAAATATCAATATAAATGTTTTTAATCAACCTAATAAGTTTAAAATAATGCTTTTTTTTTTAATTTCATTGGTTTAATAATTGTTGTTCTCGTGACACAGTATTATTTGACCAATGTAATAGGTATTTTGCTATATACTTCATTAAATAATTAATTTTCAAATGAATTTTGTTTAAATAAATTTAAGACACATAATGTTTTTTTAATTAAGCTTCACTTTTTTTTTCTTAAATATTCAATTTACTTAATTATGTGTGTATATATATATATATATATATATAAATTTATTATATCATAAAATGTCTTACTACAAGCTAACAATGCTATTGATGTTGACAAACATTATATATAATTTTTTAAAGATATAATATCTAATTAAAATTTCAACGCATTAAACCTTATTTTATATATAATGAATTGACAATCTAATATTAATATACATAAATAAGAAAAATAAATTATATATAGAATTATTATATTAAAAGAGACTTTTATGTGACACACGTGAGACAAACCTTTACTTGATATTTAAATCATAAAAATACTTTTTAAATTAAATTGGAGATTTATAAATTCATAATTTATTACTTCCTCTGTCCCAAAATTATTGTCCAGTATTCTATTTTGGGCGTCCCACAATTTTTGTCCACTATCCTAAAATGGAAAGTTTCATCAATATAAACACCATTCACAATACATATAAATTACATCAATTGCCACTCACTTAACCCCTTACACTTTAACACTTTATCACTTTTTCACTTTACAATAAAGTTGATTTACCAATTCTACCCCTTACACTTTAACACTTTATCACTTTTTCTTAAAAACCGATCACACAGTAAATCGGACAATAATTTCAGGACGGAGGGAGTACATAATATTGTAACTGAGACCGAGAATCGCTCGGGTGAAATACTAGTGCCCTTTAAAGGGCTGATCGCTTAAAACTACAAAAGTACAATTGCTCAAGGCGGTATAATTATTAGATATTAATTTTTTATATTTCATTAACTTGTTATCGTTTTAAAAAATTGTTCTTGATTATTTTGACTTTTTGATCCTATAAGTTTGTAAAGAATTTTAAATAGATAAACTTTTTTTTTACGTGTGACAATATTTTTATGTTAATGTGACATTATTTATTTTACTAATTTATTAAATTAGTTAAAAAAATTACATATTCTTCAAATCATGTTACTGGATTTTTTAATAATAATTACATTATTTAAAAAAAAAATTGCAATACTATTAATTTTCATAATACATTTAAATACCCTAAAATAAATCAAAATTTTCTAATTCATTTTAAAAATTAAAGTAAAATTTTTAAAATATCTTAAAGTAAATTCATTATAAAAACTTATGACCATTAAATTTGTAAAAGTTAAGAACTCTAAGATTTTGAAAAGACTGTAACATAAATAAATTAAAATAAAATCTTAAAAAAGTTATACTAAAATCTTTCTAAAATTAAAGTTAAATTAATATTTTTTATGATTTATTTTAATTTATTTTTATTAAAGGCTTTTCAAAATCTTAAGATTTCTAATTTTACAAATTTAACGGTCATACGCTTTTTTAATGGATTTACTTTAAGACATTTCAAATAGTTTAATCTAATTTTTAAAATAATTTATCAAAATTCTTTAGGGTAATTAAGTGTTTTAATTAATAGAGTAATAAAATTAATTTTTTGATATTATGAATTTTATATACAAAAAAAATTGGTAACATAATTTGAGAATATTTTTAAAAATATTCAAGTTTTAAAATTTTTCTTCTAATTTAATGAATTATTAAATTAAATAACGTTATATTAATATAAAAAATTAATCAACATTGTCACATTTAAAAAAAAAAAAAAAAGTCAAACAAAGTGAAACATGTACATTGACTTAATAGATAACTGCAATAGCAGGTCACCAGGACCAATTTAAAATTTCTCACAAATTTAGAAGATCAAAATAAAAAAGTTAAAATAATTAGGACTAATTTAAAAACAATGATAAGTTACTTGACTACAAAAAATATAATCCCTAATTATTAATTACATATTGTTATTAATGAGTGCACTTCTTACGTACTCAAGTGCACCGTGCACTCATGTAAATGAGTGATCCATTTAAAAAAATACTGGGTCGCACATCTAATTAAATCGTTGTAGCGCTGTAAAGTTCACAAAGTTAGGATGCAGTCCAACGGCTATTAAATCTTATTTCTACCTTGTCTACAAGGTCCGATCCTGCTTTACTTCTTTTTTCCCCTAAATTTTTATTTTTTTGTCTCAACCTAGAAAAAAAATAACATAGTACTACTAATCAAAGATCATAAATAGAAAGGCATATCAAAGTAAAGAAACCTCCGGCATGTTCACAATATTTTTCCATTTCCAATTTATGAGCATTTTTATATGATGAAAAGGAAAATTTGCAATTTTGGCTAAAAGATTCTGTCGTCCATAATGATCATCTTTACAACGTAACATTATTTTTCAGTTTGCTTATATACTAAACAACATGTAACTAGCTAATATAAAAGCATATAATTATATAACACAGAAGCGTGCAAGTAGCTAATATTGAACCGTACAACTAGAAAAATATATAAAAGCTAATATTTGAACCGTACAACTAGAAAATAGAGAAACATGCAACTAGCTAATACAAAAACATACAACTATATAACACAGAAACATGCAACTAGCTAATACTGAGCCGTGCAACTAGAAAAACATAAAAAAATGCAACAAACTAATATTGTACCAAGCAACTAGAAAATATAGAAATATGCAACTAGTTAATACCAAAACATACAACTATATAATGCAAAAATACACAATTCTAGCAAATACTGAAACATGCAACTATATAACATAGAAACATCCAACTAGCTTATACTGAACCGTGCAACTAGAAAACATATAAACATGCAAATAGCTAATACTGAACCATACAACTAGAAAATATAGAAACATGCAACTAACTAATACAAAAACTTTCAACTAAATAATAAAGAAACGTGCAATAGAAAAATTGATCAATTTCAGTGAAATGGAACCACAACAAGTAATCAAGCTTAGCATTAACAGGCAATTCGTATTCCAAAATCCCACCTCCATCTTCCTCCGCCATTGTTGCTTTCCCGCAGCAGATCTTGACCTGATTCGCTGTCGCAACCCGGCTCAACGCTTCTTCGGATGGGGAAGAGTTGTACGAGCTCAATTACAAATTTACAACAACCATCGTCGCCGTAGGGGTGCGTTCCCCGACTTCGGGCGGTGTTCACGAGGTGTATATCGCAAACCCGCATCACCAATTTTATGTCACTATTCTGACCTTCGTCGCCCGAAAACATTGTGTTGGTCCCGGTGCTAACGAGTCTCACACGTGTATAGGGGGAATACACGTGTTCAGTGATTTTTAAAACTTTTCTTTATTGAGGTCAGATGAGTCAGGTTGTCCTGATGATTTGGCCCTGAGAAGCACAGATCGCCCTGAGTCAAAGTCTACCTGAGACAATGATCCTGAGCTGCTTTCAGAAGCCTCAGATTATCCCAACTGAGCCTGAGTTTTTCAGAGATCCTGAGCTTCTTGGATCAGATAACTATCTTACTGAACCCTCAGTAGAGTGAGTTCAGTTTGGTAACTATCTGTTCTAGCTACTCAAGTGTGAGGAATGGTTGGCCCTAAGTTTATACTCGTTTTTAACTTTGCTGAAAACCTTCCTTTTAAAGAATCAGTGGTTAAGGCTGTGATCAGTTGGATGCAAGTTCAGTGGATTGGTTCCAACTGAATATCAGTGATAATGCTTTCAGTGAAAAGATATGCAACAGATAACAATGCAGTACAGAAAGCAAAACAACACAACAAGTTATAGTGGTTCAGAGACTCAAACTCCTACGTCCACTCTCTCTGACCTTCAGAGAAATTCCTTAATCACTTCCTAAGGTTTTCTGACTACCTCAATGTAGTTTACTAACCTTTCTACTTTGAGCTTTCTGACTACCTCACTGTAGTTTACTTACTCAAACACACACAAGCTTTCTGACTATCCAAGATAGTTTACTCACTTCTTCTCTAGAGTTTTCTGACTATCTCAATGTAGTTTACTAACTCTTTACAACTCCAACTCTCCAACAATCACACTCAAACTACCTTACAAAAGGGTTTGGGGTTTCTGGTTGGTTTCCAACTAGGATGAGATATCATTTACAATAAGTACAATGCAAAGGCTAGGATATCTCTACTAAGCTTTGGATATATCTTATCAAACTAGGCTTAGTGAATGAGCTCTCTTCAATGTAAAGCACTTGGAAAATTCTTGGGTTTTCGAGTGCTTCAATTTGCAATAATAAGATTGAGCTCTTGAGTTGCTTACAAATTTCCCGTGACCTTCAATGTAGAGGGTCACTAGTATTTATAGGCAATCACCAAGGTCACTCTTGAAAAACTATTCGTTGGAGGAGATAGCTTCATGAGTTTCCTCTTATGGTGTTTGATGAGCCATTTATTTTTAGGGTTTGAATAGTCCCTTGCATGTTTTAGGCAATATGCTTTCATGTAGCCACTCACCACTTTTTTTGATGCTGAACATAGTACTCTTTTGACATGCTTGATGACTGTCGCTTTCGATTAATAAATAAAAGAAGCAATGTTGTCTTCCTCTCGATTGGTTCTTGTCTTCATAAAATGTAGACAAACATAATCATCTTTTTGGTCAATATCTCTGAGTGATATAACCTTAACAACACTTAGTTTTAGTTCCTTTTTATCTCGCATGTGAATGTCTTGTGCAATATTTATTTTTTTACGAGTAATCGCGTTTTTCTCGGTTTTGTAGCCTTCGATAGATATTATTCGATTGCCTCGGAACATTCGGGTTATCTTGAGCATTGATATCTTCATGAATCTTCATTAATCATCTGTGTCTTGATATCTTACGATCTTGATCTTACGAGTCTTCGGTTTCTCGGTTTCATCTTGAAGTCTTGATTTCTCGGTTTATCTTGAGTCTTGATTTCATCTTGAGTCTTGAAACTTTCGGTTTCTCGGTTTCATCTTGAGTCTTGATTTTCTTTAGTTTCATCTTTTTTGAAACGGAATCTTGATTTCATCTTTGAAACTTGATTCTTCGAAAACTTGAGTCTTGAATCTAACTTTGATCTATATCTGCGACTATACATGGTGCGAGATAACATCCCTAAACACTCTAAACCTAATCCCTCGACTCAACTATCAAGATTATCCTGAACATGTCATACTCAGTGATTTTGAGATCTAATCAAAATCTTCTTTATTAAATTCATCTCCCAACACATTGCTTTTTCAGTCAATAATCTGCATTCACTGCAAACTTTGGGGTTGAGATTTGAGGATTTTCTTCGATCAAAGAGTTAAGGGGGAAAGAAGAAGAAGGGGGAGTGTACGGGGAAGAAATTGGATGAAAATGAAATTATATATATTATATATGACCCAAATTTAATAAGTTGGGTAGGGTCGAGGCGCAGTGTATTTGGATCTTATATCCAAGCACTTGTGGGATATGGTGATTCTTTTTCGAAATGAGTCTCATATGTACACCTTTAAAAGATCGTCTTATAATAGTGTTTTAAACGCAAACTTGTTATACGGAAAAATGCAACTTATTTATACTAAATCGTGTAACTATTTTTCATATTAATAGTTGCATGTTTTAATGTACATAAATTGTACTTTTCAGTATAAGAAATCACACATTTCTAAAATACATTACGAATGCACGATGCACCTAGGTGAATATAAGATCAAACCCAAAGGATAGACTGCTAGTTAAAATAATACGCTTATGTGGCACAAAATTTACCCTGCGTCCAATTCCCAACAACACTTTAATCAAAACATTTTAATTCGTCTTCTTCCTCCCTCCACCGTTTGATACCAAAACCTACTCTATTTGGGAATGTTGTGCTGTCTATGAGATGGCTAACACAAGAAAATTAGTCCCAATTGTAATTCTCTGGATTCTTGTTCTATTTGGAACTCTAGCTTTGATTCTGGTACTATTTTTTTTTTTTTTTTTAAATTCCGATTTTGTTTCTTTCTCATTTTTAATACGTTGTTTGGTTTAGTTCTCGCTCATTTGGATGTTGTTAATCAATTTTTATCCGTAATCTTTGGATTTCAGAACCGTTTAAGCGATCCTGCGGTTTCGTTGGAGCAAAAGTCGATTAGGGATAAGAATCTAGCCAGTGAGGTTTAATCTTCAACTGCAAAATAATGAATTTGAACTCACAGTCCAGAGATTTGTCGCTTCGTAATTTTATTTATCAGTTCATGTTGGAGGAATTACATTTTTGCCAAATTTTTTGAATTTTTGTAGGCAGAAACTTCGGAGGGTGTAGATCAAGTAACACATAAAGTTTACTTTGACATTGAAATTGACGGAAAGCACACAGGTATATATATGTTTTTCCAGTGATTTTTTTAATTTTATTTTATGTGCAACCACACATGCAAAGGGGATATACAGACAGTGTCATGTTATATGTTGGCATATTTTTTCTAGTTCTGTTTGAATACTTTTATCATTTCATGTATTTCTGATTTAAATTTACATAGTTCTAGTTTTCGGCTTCAGTGGCCAATTAAGATCAAATTGTAGATAGTATCGAGAGCATTGCGAAGGAGAAGCTATCCTAGATAATGATGGAAAAGAAACTATACTAGTATCATTCATTTAAATTGAAATCCCCCAAATCCGGCTACACCAAGTCAGTTTTCTCATAAAGATTTGAATACTGTGTGTGTGCGCAGTTACTTATCGATATTCCTCTAATCGCAAAAAGAAGGAGCAAGAGACAAACCATTGGTATGTTTGTTTTGAGCTGTAGTGGGATTGAGAAATCCTTTTTTTGAAAAATCCTGAAACAGTAAAAAGGTAGATTCGACTTTTGTAGATGTTTTGTTGATAAGATGTAATTGGATACGATTGAGAAAAAGATAGTGGATAAGTAAGTGATAGTGGGATTGTTATATTGTGATTTATGAAAAATAAAGGTTTTTTTTGTTGTGAAAAGGAGAAGTAAGAGATAATATAAGAGAGTGTAGGTATTATAGGTTAGGATTTTGAAATCTAGCTTGCATAATCGTACAAACAAACATGCCTTAGGGTTTTTAAAGTAAAATCTTGTTTTGCTAAACCAGAAACAAACATACGATTCCAGGATTCGAAAACGTTTTGGTACAGTGAAAGTAGTAATTAATGGTGTGTTAGAAGTATAAAATTTAAGTTATGGCTGCCCATTATCCTATTAGTCATGTGCATGTTATAGGATTTTGTGGTATGGTTTTATTGGACGTATTTGGAAATTACAGAGGGTATATGCAAGCAATGGATATAAAGTTTATTTTTGGATTGTAGTGAACGATTAATGTCTAGATACGGTTGGTGTTAAAATCATAGCAGCCCTGCACATTATGTGGCACGCACAAAGATATCTCACTTGTTTTTAATTTAATCATTGCTCCTCCTTTTTGGTTACGCATTACACAATATTATCAATATTCGAGATTTTTGCAGCATGGAAAACAATTGTATGCACATAATATTACCAAACTTTTCGATACCAATTAAAATTTGACGTATTTGAATAAATATGATTCATTTTGCATCCCTGAGCTAAATAAAATGAAGTTTTAAATGTAAAGAACGATGGTCCAAATCTTCTCTGAAATCATTGCCATGTGGTTGAAAGTTAACTTGGTCTAAGAATGGCAAATTTTCATATTGTGTTTTACACATGTATCCTCACCAGTCACCACAGCTTGAGGAACTATATAGCTTAAGGCGCACAAAGTAAGAGTAAAAGCAAAAATACTGGAGCTTTAAAGTTTTAAAATACCTAAGGCAGGGGCAGTTTATAGCATGCTCATTAAAAACTGAACAGTAGTAGTACTAACCCCTTTTAAAAAAATGTATTTATCTTAGATTTAGTGTGCATTTTTGGATAGTAATACTATACATTTCCTAGGAATTACTGTTGATATCCAAGTTGCTGTTGGTGTAGATAAATTATGAACACAGTTTGAAATGATATAATGCACATATAACTGCAGTAACGGCAAAACACCTGCAGCGTTCATATTTAACCACATTTCTGGCATTTTCAGGTCGTATTGTGATTGGCCTCTTTGGAAAAACTGTACCAATGACAACAGGTAGACTTTCAAATGCATCAATGGCTCCTTTTATTAATATGCACTTTTTTACAAATGGGCATATTCGTAACTTCTTCATTTTTACTGCAGAAAATTTTCGAGCTCTTTGCACGGGTAGCCGAGTAACATATTCTCCCTTTTAATGCTTTCATTCCTTTTTACAAACAATGATGACAAGTAAGTTTGTTAGACCTGTTCTACACTATGGATGTGGAATTTAGAGTAACAGGATATGGCCTAGTAATGTGCATTTTTTTGGGTATAGTCTACATTTTCAAAATTTTCATGTAGTGTATTTATGCATATCTTGAATTAAACATGAGAAAATCTTAGAACCTTTTTTCACTTGGAACAACACAATATTGTTTGGCTGTAATGCTGCATTTTTTACTGGGGTTGGAGAAATCCACATCTGCATAAGTTGCGTGGAGTTTAGCAATATATTATATGCTTCTTTTATAATAGTAAAAAATAATATACCTAGTGAACATAAAGTACGTTAAGTACAAGGTACTGAAGCAGAAACTGGTATTCTTAAACCCCCTCCCCCCAAACAGTTTGAAACTTCGAGTTTCAGATTGTGGTCATCTCCTTTCTCCAAGAAAGGGTAAATTGAGGCTTCGCATGAAAAGTAATGTTGATGTGCTGTTCTATCTTTTGTCCTTTAGATATTCTGGACTTTTTTTCCCTCCATAGTCGAAGCATATGAAGTGTGAATCCTGTAAAAATACCATGCTACCTCTGTTCCTAATTATCTGTCTGATTTTTAACATTCATACAAACCAATTTTCCAATTTGGATATTAAAAGACTATTATCCACTCATTTATTACTAATTGATGAATTAATAAACTTATAACTACAAGATGGTTAGTATTTATTAGGAGTATCGATGGAAGAAAAGGGTAAATTTTTATCAGACAGATTAGGAACAGAGGTGGTAGTATATTTCATATTCGCCGAGTCAAACTTTCTTAATTATATGATTTAGATATCTTAATTATAGAAGCCTTATTTTCAGGGGAGAAAGGAATTGGATATAGCGGGATACCCCTTCATTTCAAAGGAAGCAAATTCCACAGAATCATACCAAGCTTTATGATTCAGGGAGGCGACTTCACTCGTGGCGATGGGCGTGGAGGGGAATCCATATATGGTGAAAATTTTCCTGATGAGAACTTCAAGTTGAAACATACAGGTCCAGGTGAGTATTCTCCATGAGGGTGTTTTGGCTGAGCTTATAAGCTCCTTAAAACAGTTCATAAGATGTTAGAGGTTATAAGATATTCTATGTGAAGCCATTATCCGTGTCTCATCAATTAAACACATTGTATGTTTTCTTACTTTTGACATATATATCCTCTCACTACAGGAGTTCTTTCGATGGCAAATTCTGGATCGGATACTAATGGGTCTCAGTTTTTCATCACAACAGTGAAAACAAGCTGGTAAGGAAATTATATTTATGATTTTTCTTGAAATATGCATACAAGCCATATCTAACGGCCCTGCAGTTAACTGCACCGTGCAGTTGCTGCACGGGATCCATTTCGGAGTTCCAGTGGAGACAAATATTGAATACTTTCCGGATATGGCTAAAACTTCTATGCAGTGCAATTTTGACTCAATTTTCACCAAAGTTTGACTCATTCACAAAAACACATAAATATATAATTAGAAGTATCATTTCATTTGAGTAAAAGTATTAGTTTATACAAAAGAAACGTATTAGTTTTCCTCACATGAACTAATTCTTTTCGACATTTTTTTCTATGATTCACCAAAAAGAATAGCTTGGTTGGAGTTTTTTGGTCAAAATTGCACCAGCTGCACAGTGCATTTAGTGCGCCGAAGTATTACACTTCAGATATTTATATTCATTTACTACCAGATGACATTTTTGCTTCCTGTAATACAAGTCATGTTAAAAAGCGAATAGAGTTTCTTTCGGTATTCATTGATAAAAAGACTTGTTCTTCATACGGTTTAACTTCTTTTTCTTCAAAGGTTGGATGGGCATCACGTCGTGTTTGGAAAGGTGCTTTCTGGAATGGATGTGGTGCAGAAGATCGAGTCAAAAGGAACACAGACTGGAACACCCAAAACAACTGTAATCATTTCAGACAGTGGTGAATTGTCATTGAATTCCTGATTACTTTGTTATGCACGTTCTTGTTTTCAAAGAACGTTGTTAGCCCAAAGAACGTTGTTAGCACTGGTATGTTGCCTTTTTCAACTGCCACAATACCACTGCAGCCTCTGCTAATCTCTCAATCTGTCGGAAATTGACCCCTCGAGTTTCAATGTGTGGGGTAGAGTCTGCCAAGTTCCACGGATGCCTTGTTGTTTATTAAAAGCAGGTTTAGTAAATGAATAGCGTGAAATTCTGAACAGAATTAAGCGCGTTTAATTGTTTTAGGAAATGTGGTGATTGATAAGAGGATGAAAATGGATGGGCACAGCGCACCCATTCAAAACTTTTTTGTGGTGTTGTTTTGTCCAAATGATAGAACAATCGTTCCTGGAATGACAAAAAAGCTAATGCTGCTAAGGATAAGAAAGAAATAGGTTTTCTTTTCCGTTATTAAAATAATAAGGGTGTTTTTAATCTTTTTGTTGTTGGATAGGGTGTAGACATCAAAAAAATGGTCGCCAGCAATACCTAGGGGTGAAAAAAATACCAAATATATTGGCTGAACACATTGAGAAAGCTTGGTCATATTTATTACCTTGAGAATGTTTTTTTTAAAAAAATATTTATTATGTTGATAATTTTTTTCTAAAAGATAAATGTGAAATTTATTAAATAAGGTCAGGGGTACTCTGAAATTATAAGAGCATGGAATAACGGTAGCTAAATGATAGAATTAAAGAATAGATGGTATACAAGACAAATGATTTCATTCAAACTCGATAAGAGAATAACGAAAAGAATGAGAAAAATGAGCATTTATCCACTTCGACAAATTGAATTTGATCCCATCCATTATTACTTTGAGAATGTACAGAGATACAAAAGTGTTCGACCTAAATTGCTGCTTATGGATGAGAAAGAAAAATCTCTCCATCCTAATTCTTTTTTCGTATTACCTTTTTTCTCGTGTTTTATCGAGCAAGTTGTTTATTAGTATTTCAAATGATAAATATATATCTCCTCTATTGTATGGCTCTTTAAAAATTATTTTATTACTTTAAATATTAATAAAAAAAACTTGTTCATTAAAACATGAAAAGTCAGTAAATATGAAAAAAAAAAAGTTGGGATGGGAGAGTAACCTTTTTTATTTTAAATTAACAATGGTGTCTTTTGGCTTTTGTTTGTGGGGTTTGATTGTCTTAAATTATTAGCGGGTGTACACAGCCAAAACAAAAACGGTTGTCAACTGCCCCCTTGGTTGAGAAAAATATTGAAATTTTGATCTGCTGAGATTTTTAATAGGATTTCTAATATCGAATTTGTATTGGTATTTTGGCTAAAGTTCTTTATAAAACCGACTGTATCAACTATCATTACATATTTTTGTAAAAATTAAAGCATAACGAATTTTTCGATATGAAATCGGAACGAAGGTTTCGTCTTGTATGCATCAGGTGCATATTTTAAAATTTTGCGATTTATTAAATTAAAAGTGTAATTATATTTTACGAACACAAGTGACACATTTTAATTTAGCAAATTACAAATTTCAATACGACAAATTGCAAGCTTTTAAATACATAATAAAATTCACGTGCACAATACACCCACCCCACCCCTGCTCATCCGAAAGTTTGGTAATAAAACATTCAAAATGAATTACTACTACTTATCCGAAAATTTTGTGGGATAATATCAGAATAAATTACTACCGGAAATTTTGGATAAGAAATAGAAATTTGCATACCTACCAAACCACCTGAACACACCCAAAACTGCAATTTGAAGAAAACAGGAAAATGTTGTTATCAATTATTGTTTTGAATCATTGATTGGAAAATTATTTAGAAAGATTATTTAGAAAGATGTAGATTACTAAATCCATGAAAATTCTAGTAATAAATACATACATACACGATACAGAACAATAATAATAACCCTAAGACTAATAATTAAATTCTAATTTCAAATCCCAAACCGCCATGGGTGAAAACATTACTGTTTCTTCCCAGAGTCGCTCTTGGCATCGCCGCGGCGCTGCTGGCACACGTTCGAGAAATTCGCGGATAAATCGGAATACAACGAAGTGACTTTCGAAATATTCCCATTGATTTCCTGAATCAGGGCGACGTTTTTCACCATGTTGTCGTGCGATTTCGACTGGTGGTTCTCGTTCACCTGCTGAATCAGGACTCGATTCCGATCGAGCACCGATTGGACCTGCCGGAAATTGTGGGTGAAGGCGGACCACACCGCCGGATCTCCATCGCTGTCACCGTCGAATTCGTCGCTGTTTTGGAGCGTGGCGGTGGTGAGGGAAGGGGATTTGGGGGATCGGTAGCGGTTCTGGGATGCGTTGTCGTCCATGGGCGGTGATTTGGTACATGAAAATCGGAGATGTGTGGGATTGGGGGTATTTCTAGAGTGGAGGGTTTGGCGACACCGCGTGACTTGCTGCTTTTACGCGATTTGGGGGGCGCGTGCGATTTACTCACCTCGTTTTCATTTAGCCGACTCTTGCGCAGACTGCTTCGGGTTTAAAGTTTTGTAGTTTAGGGTGGATGGGTGTGATAAGAAGGTAAAAAAAATAAGCTAAAAACTCGTACAAAACGAACTCATATACATTGATATGTGTTTTATTTATTCCTACGATATGATTTATGGTTCAATGGTGTCTCAATTCACTGCACATTTATTTTTGGCTTGAGAGATCCGGATAGAGGATGAACCCCTTTTATTTTTGTTATTTTTTGAACTTGCACATTTCATTTTTCATCCTAATACTTACACTCTTGGGCCCCGCTTAATTCATTAAATTGACCAGAATTGATTGGGATTATCATTTTAATTCCACATTATCGGCTGTTTGGTTTGTGGGATGAGGACTCAAGATATATTTTCAGTCCAGATATAAAAATGTGCTTAATCCCTATATGGAGGGATACAGTAAAACCTCTATAAATTAATAACTTTGGGATCGGATGATTTTATTAATTTATAGAGATATTATTATATCGATAAATTAATAATTTATTAATTTAAAGAGGTTTTAACGTATATGCACAGTTGACCTTCAAAGTTCCAAATTATTTGAATAACTTTAAGTATACATGCATAGTTATTGATGAAAATTAAGTTAAAATACAAATGTACTAGTAGAATTCCATGAATACAAACTCACGTGGAAGTTGGAATGACTTGTTTAAATTAATTGATTTTGGAAAATACAAAAATATGGTTCATTGGACTAACATTTGTGCATTGAATCATAGATATAAATCAACACTATATATTTATCCATTGTAATCTTGGTAAATCACACAAAAATGGTCACTCATCTAAAAGGAATTCAAAAATCAACAATGACCAACCAACAACGAAAGATGTTATGTGAGTATAAGAGAGATCAACCTGGATGCACTCAAAATGATTTGGTGAAATGGGTTGAAAAATCTTTCAATTTGAAAGTTAGCCAAGCAACAATTTCGAACACTCTTAAGAGATCTGCTGAATTCCTATCATCTGACTTTGAGAAAGGTGGATCGTCTAAGCGTCAGAAATCAGCCAAGTATCCGGACCTTGAGAAGGTTGTTTATGAGTGGTTTCTCCAACATCAAGAGCGTGTGAATATAACCGGGGAGCTAATCTTAGAGAAGACGAACGAGGCGCTTAATCTTTTACATCCAGAGGATCCCGCAGATCATCGCCTTTCACAAGGTTGGCTTGAGAAATTCAAATCAAGGCATGATATCAAATCATATCGCCATTTCGGAGAGAGTGGATCAGTCGACATGCATGATATGGAGAATAAATTGGAGTCCATTAGGGAAAAAATTGATCAATTTCCAAGGAAAGATGTTTTTAATATGGATGAAATTGGTTTGTTTTACAGGTTACAAGCTGATCATTCACTTGCAACAAAGCAACTTGAAGGTAGAAAACAAGATAAGGAGAGGTTGACAATTGTTATTTGTTGCAATGAAGATGGCTCTGAAAAAACTTCCTCTATGGATTATTGGTAAGTATGCAAAGCCCCGTTGTTTTAAGAATGTCAACATGAATAGCTTGAACTGTCAATACCGTGCCAACAAGAGAGCTTGGATGACTGGAGTGCTTTTCGAAGAATATGTTCGTTGGCTGGATGAACAAATGCATGGAAGAAAAATTCTTTTGGTAGTCGATAACTGTCCAACTCATTCAAACAATATTCAAGGTTTACGAAACATCGAGTTATTTTTCCTACCCCCAAACATGACCTCAAAAATTCAACCATGTGATGCCGTCTTAATAAGAGCCTTCAAAATGTATTACCGCAAAAGATTTTACCGTAAGATTTTGGAAGGCTATGAGTTAGACATACCATCTCCAGAAAAGATCAATGTTTTAGATGCTATCAATATGGCAGTGTCAGCTTGGACCGAAAATATTTATCAAGAAGCAATAGCAAATTGCTTTCGACACTGCAAAATTCGCTCGGAAAATCAAAGCGACTCAAGTGCAAATGATGCAACTCCTGGAGAAGACATTTGTGAGCTTGAGAATTTGATCACCTGTATGCAATATCACCACAAAATGGATGTGAATCAATTGCTCGACTTTCCGGATGAAAATAATCAATGTCACGAAGTTCAGAGTCTAGAAGAGATAGTGGTCGATGTCATTCATAATCCGGAAGATGATGAAGCAGAGGATGATTCAATAACTTTGGAACCGGTCACTCTAAAATAAGCATTGCAAGCATCAACAACTCTTCATAACTTTTTGTTGCAGTACGAGAAGACAACGCCACAACTATTGGGTGCAGTAAGGAGATTTAAAGATGAGATCAACATAGATTTGAAGTTCAAGAAAAAACAAGTTACAGTAGATTCTTATTTTACTAAGTTGTCTTAAGAATATTCAAGTGCATCATATATATGTATATGAATTATTTTTAATAATTATTAATTTATAGTTTCGTCGGGACCAATATATATACACTAGGATATCAAAAAAATTATTATCTTATAATTTTATTGATTGGGTCCCAAATTTGTACTGGTCCCAACTTGGGACCGGACAAATTATTAGTTTTAGCGAGTTATTAATTTATCGAGTATTAATTTAACGAGGTTTTACTGTATATCTATTTCATGTGGGAATGAGATTGACCGGGATTAACATTTTAATCCCTATATTGATTTTTCAGTACAGGATTAAGAATTGCAATCTTACAATCCAAACATATATCTTGATTCAAATACTCCAGTACAATCAATCCAATCTTACCAAATTCTGTTCAATTCTATCATAACTAATCAATTCAGTCATGTGAAACAAACTAGGCCTTATTATATACATATATACTTCTAAAACTATCACGTCATAATTTTTTTTTTTTACAAGAATTCATCTTCTCTCCTACTTTTCCTTTAGCTAATAATAATTATCTCACTAATTAACAATAATAAAATAATACATTATTATCACTAAAAAGTATTGACTTGACATAAATTTACATTCACTCTTATCACACCGTTTGGGGGCCCTGTGCAATTTCAGAAGAAAAAGCCAATGGTTCCCTACGGATGTGCTGCGACTACCGGTCTTAGCACTTTCCTCCGACACAAAATAATCATAGATTACTATTCACAAAAAGTGTCTTGTCCACATTTTTTCTCCAACCGAATTTGTCTCATCCACCTCAAGCATGCCCTTAAGTTTTACATGAATGCAAGACACAAATGTCAAAAATGGAGGTTCTGGAGGTCCTTTCATGTATGAGGTCGTCCTACACAAGAGTATCTCTAAAAAAAATAAGGAGATTATTTTTTAGACAAAATTATGTGAGACGAATCTCATTTGCTATAACATCATGACCCATGGACTTATGAGGCCTCTATCCAATCATGATTAAAGGACAATATGACTCAAATATTAAAGTGAAAATTCGTTTCATGTACGAGACTGTCTCACTACTAAGAAAATAATTAACTTATTCTTATGTTCTTAATTAATTGCTTTGAGATTCTACATAGGATTGGTCTTATGTAGGATTGGTCTACATAGGATCGATCTTATGTAAAATAATTTTATCATACACCTATTTTACAATAAATACTTTATAGTAAAAAATTAATACATTTTAATAAAATAATTAATATTATTAAATATTTTAATTTAACAATTAAAATCGTTCAAAAACATACACAAAATGCTAACAAGTTGCGCGATAAAAATAATTTTAATAGACTTCGTCTTCTACAAAGGTTTGAAGATTTTTGAAAAATGATAAATATTTAATGGATACAAAAGTAAAATAAGAAAGAAACATGACTAATACATTGATGAGTTCACAACGTCATTTAAATTGAAAATGAAGTTGAATGACGAAAACATCAATTAAATAGAATTGGAGAGAGTATAATTTTTTTACCGAAACTTTATATGCACAACTTAAATGTAATTGTAAATGATATTAGGTGTTTTACTAATTAAGCGTATTAGTTTAATTTTATTAAAAAATATTAATTGTGTATCATCACGCAATACAGTTGTTGCAAAAAAGTATCTCAAATTTTTTTGACATTTGATAGAAATAAATAATGTTGGGGTTATACGTGAAAGTATGTTTTTACTTTGTATAACAAAATTGAATTTCTGTCTTATTTACTGGAAATAAATCTTTTATCATTGTTGCTTTAAATATGAATGAATGTTATATTTATTTACTGCATAACTGTTTAATAATAGTACGAGTTACATTGTAGTTAATGTGGTGATACCAGATCACAGAAGATTAAATTAAGTTCCTTGTAAATAAGTACAAAATCACAACCTAGATGGAAATGAACAATCCATCGTGAAAGGTTGAAGTGTAAGGCTCAGATTGGTTTGTCTTGACCAAGAGATTACACTAGTGTATTATGATGCGCTGAATATGACCTACAACGAGGATAAATTCTTCAGTACTGAATGTAGAAGAATTAGAACTAAGTGGTTCGTTATTTCTTAATCCTTATCCCTTAAATAATATCGTGTGTGTGTAATTAATAATTATTGCTTTGATTCATGTTGGGTAGAGAATCAATGTGATTCAATACTTTGTGTTTTGAGCAATATTATTAGTTATATAACGATTGCTAAGATTTAATACAGAAAATCGTGTGCAAGTACGTCTTGCGTGATTTGTCCCCTTGGTGGGCTCAGAAGTTTTATCATAATAAATCTTACAAGTGGAATTTGTTTCCGGTATGGATAGTAATGTTGAGCTGACTTTACTCCAAGGACAAAAATATATTAATTAATATAAAGCTTTTTCAGTGACTTAAATTAATTAATGGACTGGATAATTATAAACATGAGAAATAATAATCGGGAGTCATATTACAGTAATATATGTTAAGATGGATAGTGCAATATTAATTTTGTAGTGAAATAAATTAATATTAATTGGTTGAATAATATTGTGGCTCAATATTGAAAATTCAAAGCCCATTGGAACGTTCAATCTTAATTCTCCTAAAAGCCCCTTAAGTAGCCCAATATAAAGTCCAATAACAGAAAAGGGTGATTAAAATAAAAGAAATTATTGTTGCTTATTTTTCCATTATTTTCGAAAAATAGGGAGAAAAGAAGAGGAAAGATTTTCTTGATTTTTCTTAAAAAGATTTTATGGAAAAAGATAAGTATTCTTGAAATACAAGATTATCTCATAAATTCAAGAAAATAAAATCTTGATTCTTTCTTCCTTAAATTTTCAAAAATTGTTATTTTTAAGGGAGGAGATTTTTGTGGAAAATTTATTTATGGGAAAGAGAATATATCCAAGATTACTTATTTTTCCCATATCTCAATTTTGACCTAAAAATGGGCCACCCTAGTATAAATAGTGGATGATTTTTTTCATCCCCAACATAGTTCCATAAGTTGGAAAAAATAAAAATTCACAAAGGTGGTGCAACATAATTTTATTTTTCCTTTTTGTTAATTGTTTGTGGGAATCCTCCACCGGATTATCAAGCAAGGATGTGGGAATACTTGAGAAGACTCTTTGTGTTTGTTTGTTGAAATGGTTATTCATCTTCTTAACGGTTGTCTCGTCAAGAGGTATGTTCACGTAAACTCCTAGATATTCCGCATGTGTAGGATTTACGTGAATTGTTTATATGCATGATTGTTGTTGGAATTATTATTTGAATTAATATATAATTAATTTATGCTAGTAATAATTGTAGAATTAAATTCGTATTTAAATTTCATCTCGAATAGATCCGGGCAATTAATTCCCCAACAACTGGTATCAGAACCTTGGTTTTGGGCTCTGATTTTCAAATTGTATTTTAATTCGTTTTTCATTAAATTTGAAATTGGATAGTAGAATTGCTAGATCTTTTTTGCAGGTATTCAATTATCATGGTATTTGATGAATGTTTAATTATGCATACATATAATTGTGGTTTTTAATTCGATTTGTTCGAATTTTATTTTTTTTCTCGTGAGAAAATTCACGAGTAGATTAGGATTTATTTGATTTGATCAATGTAATAGACTATGTTGGTCCCGGTGCAAACGAGTCTTACACGTGTATGGGGGGGAATACACGTGTTCAGTGTTTTTAAAACTTTTTCTTACCGAGGTCAGCTTGGGTCAGATAATCCTGAAGATTAGGTTCTGAAAAGCACAGATCGCTCTGAAGTCAAAGTCTCTTGAGACAAGTGATCCCGAAATTTCTTTTCGGACCTCGATAATCCCAACTGAGTCCTGAGTGTCAGAGATCCTGAGTTGCTTGGATCAGATAACTAACTTACTGAATCCTCAAATGAGAGTTCAGTTTGGTAACTATATGTTCTAGCTACTCAGTCGTGCGAAATGGTTGGCCCTTTAGTTTATACTTGTTTTAAGCTTTGCTAAAAACCTTCCCTTTATGAAATAGTGATTAAGATGTGATTCAATTACATGCAACTTCAGTGGATTGATTCCAACTGAATATCAGTGAAAAGTATGCTTTCAAAATCAAGTCAATGCAACAGTTAAGCACAGATAAGGAAAGCAATAAAGAACACAGCAATTATAGTGGTTCAGAGACTCAAGCTCCTACATCCACTCTCTCTGATCCTCAGAGAAATTCACTAATCACTTATGAGCTTTCTGACTACCTCGCGTAGTTTACTTACTCAACTCGGCCCTGAGTTTTCTGACTACTCCACGTAGTTTACTTACTCAACCCGACCTTGAGTTTTCTGACTACCTCCGTAGTTTACTTACTCAAACACAAACAAGCTTTCAGACTACCCCTGTAGCTTACTAACTTCTCCTCTAGAGTTTTCTAACTACTCCGCGTAGTTTACTAACTCTTTACAACTCTTCTCACCAACAAACACACTCCAACTACCTTCTCAAGGGTTTGGGGTTTCTCGGTTGGTTTCCAACTAGGATGAGATATCCTTTACAATGAAGCACAATGCAAAGGGTTAGGATATCTCGACTAAGCTTTGGATAATTCTTATCAAGCTAGGCTCAGTATAGTGAGCTCTCTTCAATATAGAAGCACTTGGGAAATTCTAAGTTTTTCGAGTGCTTTAACTTTTGCAAGAATAAGTTTGAGCTCTTGAGTTGGCGTATAAATTTCCCATAACCTTACAATGTAGAGGTCACCAAGTATTTATAGGCATACACCAAGGTCACTCTTGAAAACTATCCGTTGGAGAGACAACCGTGAGTTTCCTCTTATGATGTGTGAGAACGGCTATATTTAGGGTTTGAAACTCCCTAACACATTTTAGGCAATAGCCTTTCATGTAGCCGGTCTTCACTTTTTGCAGTCTGGAACTTTTGTACATCTGACATCTTTTTTTTTGACACCCTTTGTCGATTATAGTATGGTACAGATGTTGTCTTCCTCTTTTTGACTTGTCTCCAGATTAAAGGTAGACACCTTCAACGGCTCTTTTTTGGTTACAAACTCGAGTTTTATATAACCTTAACAACACTTCGACTTAGTTCCTTTTATGCGCATTTGAATGTCTTGGCAATATCTAACTTTCTAAGAATCGTGTTTTTCTCGATATTGCATCCTTGAGATAGATATATTCATTGCCTCGGAACATCGAGTTCATCTTGAGCATTCATATATTCTTGAGTCTTCGATAATTATCTTGTGCTTTCGATATTCTTGATCTTCAATTCTCGATCTTGATCTTGCGTCTTGAGTCTTCGAGTCTTGAGGTCTTCAATCTTGAGTCTTCTGAGTCTCTTGGTGATATCTTTGAATCTTCGTCTTTGAGTCTTGATTCCTCAAGATCCTCTTGAGTCTTGATATCTCGATTTCTGCTCGAGTCTTCAGAACCTTCGGTTTCATACTGAAACTTCAGTTTCTTCAGAAACATACTGAGTTCTTCAGAGTCTTCAGACCCTATTCTGAACTATATATGCTGACTATACATTTTGCAGATAACATCCTGAATACTCTAAAACTGAATCATGACTCAACTATCAAGATCATTCTGAACATGTCATACTCAGGGGTTTTGGGATCAAATCAAAATCATATATCTTTTATTAAATTCATCTCCCAACAGACTAGTCTAGATCTAGGTTTATTTATTTTTTGTAAATAAATTATAACTGGATCGAGAACGAAGATGGAGACGAAGAATTAAAGATGGGCAACCAAGTACCCAGACGTACGCGAGCCAAAGCACGCCATGGCGCGGCCCAAAGGCTTTAGCGATCGACGCTAAATTTTAGTCAGACGCAGACGGGCAAGGGGGGCACGAATCGCTGGGAGGCCGATCGCCGGAGAGACGATTGCTGATACGGACACCACACGATGGATACGGGCACGCGGGGAGGCGGATCATTGAGGCGGGGCGGCGCCACAAGGCCTTGACGCAGACACACGCGGGCGTGGCGGAGTCGGGCAATGCAGATCCGCCCACGCGACGCGGACGTGGCAGAGAGCAATTTGGGCGATCATCGATTGCGGATGGCTCTGATCCGACGCTTGCGTGCCCTGGGGGCACCGCTGGCACGATTCCGCCGCCGTGAGCTACCCGGCGCCGGACGTCGTCTCAAACCTTAACGGAGGACATTTTAAAGAATTTGTTGCAGTCGAGTGGGAGCTTTTCGAGACGAACGGTGAAGGCTACAAAGATGATTTCTCAAGATCAAGACATGAAAAAAATTAACCATGACAGTTGGATATGCCCAATATGTTTAATTTTTTATTTTGATGATTACTTTATTTCGTGCAATTATTTAATTGTGAATGTGATTGCATGAGAACTCGTTTGAAAAATCTTACTTTCGAAAATTACTAAGTATGATTTATACAATTAATTGACAAATTTAATCCGGATAATAAAATTGAATTAATTTTGACCTTCATGATTTATTTATTTGTGAAGTCTTTTGGACAAATTTCCCCCACGGAACAGCCAAAAGATAGCTTTCTCATGAATGAATTCCTAAAGGATGATTGTGAATTATTATTATTGGCGACAATGACCCTTCCCACGAGACTTGTTCAAAACAAAATAATAATTCTATATTTAATCATGATTATTATTTAGGTATAAAATTGATATGTATATACTTCCCCAATGTCGATGTTAATTTTATATTGGTCAAGTGGGAGTCAACTATTAATTTTGAATTAAAGGTTTGTAACTGTTTTTATTTGTAACCTGCTTGAATGTGTTTAAATAATTGTCCACCTCACGTGGCTTATTTAAACTATTTTGAGATGTTGGTTGATGCATGTTCATATTTTTTTTGAGATTTTAATATGATTTATATGATCGAATTATGTGATTTTTTTTGTGTTAATCTAGATATTAACACAAGATGTATGTTTATTTTTAGTTTCAACATGTCGCAATCTTTTAATCTACTGTTCAATATACTTAAAGACTTATTGGTGAAAACTTCGTTGATTGGAATCAAAAACTTACTATTGTCCTTATTACACAACATCATAACTGGGTTCTTGTTGTACTTAAACCCGAAAAGCCAACTGACGAGTCCAGTAAAACAGATAATAAAGATTATGCTGACTGGAGCGTTCCAATGAAATGGCAAAGTGTACCATCTTGACTTCTATGTCAAGTGTGTTGCAACACCAACACCAGAACATTAAAACTGCTGCAGACATCATGAAAAGTCTTAAAGCGATATTCCAACATTAGAACCGCGTGGCTCGCCAGATTACCATGAGAGACTTGCTCTCAATGAAAATGGTGGAGGGAACGCCCTTAAGGGTCTCTAGATGATGGCTCACCTAAATAAGCTTGAGGTTCTTGGTGCCGAATATGATATCGAGACCCAAAATCGATTTCATGCTCCATTCTATACCAAAAAGTTTTGAGTAGTTCAGGCTGAATTACCAAATGAGCAATCAGAAGTTCACGTTGCTTGATCTGCTGCAAGCTTTGGTCTCGGCAGAGGCGATATTGGGGCAACAGAATCAGGCCTTGGTGGCAAAAGGTCCTTCTTCTTCTTCTAGGCCAAGGGGTGGTAAGAATAAGAAGAAGGTAAAAGGCCAAAGCCAAGCGAACTCAAGCATTGCCAAGGGCAAAGAGAAGGTGAAGGAAATGGAAGGAATCAAGAAGCCAGTTAAGGGGACATATTTTAATTGCGGTGAGAAAGGACATTGGAGGTTGGCCTGTGTTGGGGTTATACGTGAAAGTATGCTTTTACATTGTATAACCTATGTATTAAACACTTATTTACTGAAATAAATTATTTATCACTATTTCTTTAAATATGATTGAATGTTATATATATTTATCCGTTCATATAATTGTTGGGGTTATACTGAAAAGTATGCTTTTACTTTGTATAACCAAACTGAAGTTTCTTATTTATTTACTGAAATAAATTACTTAATCACTATTGCATTAAATATGAATGAATGTTATATATGTTTATTGCAAACTCGTTCAATAAGACAGTACGTATTACGTTGTAGTTAATTTGGTGATACTCGATCACTGAAGATCAAATTAACAACCCTCGTAATTAAGTACAAATTCATAACTCAGATAGATCCGAACAATCTATTGGTAGAAGTTGATGTGTAAGTCTCAGATTGGCTTGTCTTGACCAAGAGATTGCACTAGTGCATTCGATGCGCTGAAGCGGACCTGTAGAGAGGATAAACTCATTCGCACTGACTTAAGGGATGAAGAGTTAGACCTCAGTGGTTGTTGATTTCTTAATCTCTATCACTTAATAAGGACTGTGTGTGATTAGTAGTTATTGCTTTTGACTTATAAATGGGAAGAGAATCATTGCGACTTCGATACCCTATATCTTGGGCAATAATATTAATTGCACGACAGTTGCTAAATTAATACAGAGAATCGTGTGCTTGCAATGTCTTGCGTTATTGTTCCCCTTGGTGGGCCCTGAACCTTTATCATACCAAATCTTGCAAGTGAAATTAATTTTCCGGGATAATAAAGCTGGACTATCCTTACTCCAAGGATAAAGATATTAATTAATATAAAGCTTTTCAGTGGCTTAACTAATTAATGGACTAAATGATCTTAAATCGGGAAATAATAACCGCGAGCCATATTACCATAATATGGGTTAAGATTGAATGGTGCAGTATTAATTATATAGTGTTATTAATTAATATTAATGGGCTGAATTATATTGTGGCTCAATATTGGAATTCAGAAGCCCATTTGAAGGTCCGTCTTAATTCTCCTAAAGGCCCCTCAAGTAGCCCAAACTAAAGTCCATTAAATAAAAGGTGCTTAAAATAAATTAAATATTTGTTGCATAATTATTCCTTATTTTCGAAATTTATTAAAGAAAAGAGGGAGAAGGATTTTCTTGAAAAGATTTTATGGAAAGGAGATAAGTATTCTTGGAATACAAGATTATCCCATAAATTCAAGAAATCTCCCACTTGGTTCCTTTAATGTGAAAATTTCGAAATATATGGGGATAAGGAGAATAAAAGATTTTCTTGATTTTCTTGGAAAGATTTTATGGAAAAAGATTTGTATTCTTGGAATACAAGAATATCTCATAAATTCGAGAAAGATCCAATCTTGGTAAATCTCTCCTTATTTTTCAAAAATTAAGGACTAAATAAGGGTGTGAGATTTTTGTGGAAAAATACACATGGAAAGAATAATATATGAGATATATTCAAGATTTCTTGGAGATCAAGAAAAGATCTTTCCTATCCCTTTCTTAGCCAATATTTTCGACCATCCCATATGTTATAAATAGGGGATGAATTCTTTTCATCACCTACAGTTCCATGTGTTGGAAGTATTAGAAATCCACAAAGGTGGTGCAACAATTATTTATTTTTCCTTTATTTTATAAATTGTTCATTGGAGAACCTTCCACCGGGGTCATTGAACCAGGACTTGGGAATACTTGAGAAGAACTTTTTGTGGGTATCCAGATACTTGATCCTGTCTGTCTCAGACCGTCTCTCCAATGGGTACGTTTACGTAAACTCCTAGAAATTCCGCATGGTAGGATCTTTTACGTGAATTTTATTTGCATGTTGTTGTTGGATTAATTATTATTTGAATTCACTTAGGTTAATTCATGCTAGTAATAATTGTTAATTTAAATTTGTGTTTATGAGGTCATCCCGATAGATCCTGGCATATGTTATCCCGACAGCCTTTTCCAAGCCCAAACGGGTTGGAAAGAAATGTAATTCTCACATACTAGTTGTTGAAACTTGTTTAGCGGTGTATGCTTCCCATTCGTGGGTAGTGGATACGGGAGTCATTGATCATGTTTGTTTCACTTTACAGGGGTTCAAGCGGACCCAAAAACTTAGTAGGAGTGAGATCCCCATCACACTGGGCGATGCTACGAGAGAAGCAGCTAAAGCAGTGGGAGAAGTGCACCTATCTTTTGAAGATAGAGTTTTAATTTTAAGAGATGTTCTTTACGTTCCTAGTTTTAGAAAGAATTTAATTTCAGTTTCTAGACTCTTTTTTTATGGATATTCAGTTACTTTTAATAAAATTGTTACCATTACTCTAAATAATGAGTTTATCTATCATGGAACGTTGTCGAATAATCTCTATACAATTAATTGTGCACACCACTCACGAAATGCATCTTATAACACATCGACTATTTCAAGTAATAAAAGGAAACGTTCAGCAGACGTGAATGAAACACTTCTATGTCATCTAAGACTAGGTCATATTAATCCAAAGAGGATCCAAAGATTGGTGAAAGATGGTTCATTGGAGTCCCTCCGGGTTGAACCATTTCCAACTTGCGAATCATGTTTGGAGGGTAAAATGACCAAGATGGCATTTGGAGCCAAGAGAAATAGAGCCAAAGAAGTGTTAAAAATCGTTCACACTGATGTATGTGGTCTAATGTCAATCAAAGCAAAAGGAGGTTATGAGTATTTCGTTACTTTTATCGATGAATACTCAAGATATAGGTACATTTTCCTTATTAAGCATAAATCTGAGACATTTGATAAATTCAAAGAATTTAAGGCTCAAGCAGAGAATCATAGGGAAATGAGTATCAAGTTTCTATGATCTGATCGTCGAGGTGAATACCTCAAGGATGAATTTTTGAACTACTTATCAGACTAGGGGATTGTATCCTAGTTGACTGCACCCGGAACCCCTCAACAAAACGAGGTTGCAGAACGAAGAAACAGAACATTTTTAGAAATGGTCAGGTCAATGATGAGTTATATGGATCTACCCAAGTCGTTTTGGGGTCACGCCTTGGGAACAACGGCTTATATTCTAAACTTGGTGCCATCCAAATCGATTCCTAAAACCTCGAAAGAGTTGTGGACAGAGCGCAAGCTCAGTTTGAGACACATGTGAATTTGGGGGTGCCCAGCATACGTGTTGGATAAGGAAGCCAGTAAAGTGGATCCACGTTAAAAATTGAGGTTGTTTATAGGGTATCCCGAGGGAACGAAAGGGTGTATATTCTATGGTACTGAAGATTAGAGAGTCGTAATTAGTACGCACTTTAGATTTTTTGAAGAAGGCTATATAAACGATAGAAAGCCCAGAAGTGAGATTACCAAGCGACACACTTACACAACTGAAACCTTGTCATAGTGGGAGGGTTGTCAGACAGCCTGAACGATTCATGGGGATGGGAGAGTCCTCGGACTTGGTCCCCGGTGATAGTGAATTAGACCACTAGTCATACAACGAGGCGATCCAAGATACGGATGCAGATTCTTGGCAAACAACACTAGAAGCTGATATGGGTTCTATGGATCATAATTAATTGTGGGAGCTAGCGAACCACTTAATGGGGTAAAATCCATTGGAATCAAGTGGGTATACAAGAGAAAAAAAGGACCGGACGGAAAGGTAGAGACCTTCAAGGCTAGACTTGTGGCAAAAGGATACACTCAGAAAGTGTTGGAAAAATCGGGGTGCCCGGATCTATTCTAGGTGATTATTTAAATACATATTTAAATTAAACAATTAATTACTAACATGAATTAATCTTAAATCAATTCAACATAATAATAAACAACATGCGTACACATAATTCACGTAAATCCTAAACATGCGGAACTAGGAGTTACAGAATTACTAACCTCTTGAAGAATCAAACGGGTGAATCAACCCAAGAGCCTTCCCAAATATATCCCCAAAGTCCACGAACGCTATCCGGTGGGAAGATTTCAACGAACGATTTTAATGGGAGAGAAATTAAATATTTTGCTACCACCTTTGTGGATTTCTAATATTTCCAACACATGGAATTGCACTTGGGAATGAAGAGTTCATCCCCTATAAATAGGGAGGAGGGGGTCGAAAATTTAGGTCAAGAAAATAAGGAAGAAAATCTTTTCTTGGTCCCCAAGAAATCTTGAATATATCTTCTATATTCTTTTCTCCTTAATTAAATTTTCCATAAAAATCTATTCCCCTCTTCTACCCATTATTTTCGAAAATTACAAGGCAAAAGGAGTCAAGATTTGACTTCTTGAATTTATGGGATGATTATGTATTCCTACAATAATTATCTCTTTCCATAAAATATCTACAAGAAAATCAAGACAATCTTTTCTTCCTTTTTATCAACAAATTTTTGAAAAAATAGACATGGAAATATAGCAAAATATTTTCTTATCTCTCTCATTAATTGGACTTTATTTTGGGCTATTTGGGGGGCCTTTAGGAGAATTAAGATTGAACCTTCAATAGACTATGAAGCTTTAATATTTTGGGCCAAATATTATTCAAGTCCATTAATATTAATTTACTCCACTATAAAATTAATATTGAACTATCCATCTTAACCCATATTACGATTTCACATATAACATGGCTCCCGGTCATTATTTCCCGCGTTTAAGATTATCTTAGTCCATTAATTAATTAAGCCACTGAACAAGCTTTATATTAATTAATATCTTTGTCCTTGGAGTAAAGACAGCTCAACATTATTATCCATGCCGAAAATAAATTTCCACTTGCATGATTTGGCATGATAAAGGATATGAGCCCACCAAGGGGACAAATCAAGCAAGACGTACTTGCACACGATTCTCCGTATTAAATGTCAGCAATCGTCATGTAATTAATAATATTGCCCAAGATATAAGGTATCAAATCGCATTGACTCTCTTCCCATCATAAGTCAAAGCAATAGTTATTAATTTCACACGATCCTATTTAAGGGACGGAGATTAAGAAACAACGCACCACTGAGGTCTAATTCTTGTATATTCAGTACCGAAGAATTTGTCCTCCTGTAGGTCCTCATTCAGCGCACCTAAAATGCGCTAGTATGATCCCTTGGTCAAGACAAGCCAATCTGGGTCTCACACTTCAACCGTTCATGATGGTTCCTTCATTTCCATCTGGGTTGTGAATTTGTACTTAATTACGAGGGTTGTTAATTTGATCTTCAGTGATCGGGTATCACCAAATTAACTAAAATGTAATCGTACGTCTTATTGAACGGGTTTGCAATAAACTTATATAACATTCATTCATATTTAATGCAACAGTGATTAAATAATTTATTTCAGTAAATAAATAAGAAACTTCTGTTTGGTTATACAAAGTAAAAGCATACTTTTCAGTATAACCCCAACAATCTCCCACTTATACTCAAAGTCTGCTTTTAAGTATACTACAACATGTCTCGTGTTCTATGTGACATCTAATGTCACCCTACACGAACCTAATAATATTTCTCCCACTTATACTCAAAGCAGATTGGCAACGTCCATGACACCCATTCCTTTCACATGTCTCTCGAATGTACTCTGAGGCAGACCCTTTGTGAATGGATCTACTAGGTTGTCTTCCGATGCAATCTTAGCCACCTCAATGTCTCCTCTCTGAATGGGTTTCAGTGAGGGTTGAAGTCTAGAGGGGAGGGGTGAATAAACTTCAAAACTTTTTCGTGGATCAGATGTGTTTGCACGTATGCGGATCAGAGTGCGATGTGAATAAGTTTGGACTAATATCCGACTTACTGATCTGGTAGACAGATCAGTTCGGCGTCTATCAACTTAACTGATGGTGCGGAAGATAAGTTAACCCGTGTAGAAACCAGTTTTACTCAAATAAGATTCTGACCAATGTTTCAGATCAGGTGACTAAAATGTCAAACTGATCAAATTAGTAGCTTGATGCTAATCTGATCTAGGTACAGAATATGCATGCAAATAACAAGTTGTGTGCATATGTGTAAAACAAGATAGATGCACACAGATTTATAGTGGTTCGGACAACTTGTCCTACGTCCACTCTCCCTATCAGCAAGGGCACCAACTTAACCAACTTGGACTTAGTTTATTGTGTTAGTCCACACAGTACAACCAACAGATATTTAACGAGTTCACACTCAACCAATCCCAGAAATATAATCTAGAAACCCTAGATAGAAATATTGCTATAACAAACTTAACTTAACAGTGTTTGGGTAAGAATTGTTTTGTTCCAACTGGAATACTATCCTATCTTCTGAATAGCCAAGAGCTAGAGGATAAGTATTCTGCTAAGAACTAAGGGATGAACACTTAAGAATAATTCTTGTGATTGTGTTTTTCGTGCGGAAATCTTGAGAGCTTTTGCTTGTAGATAATTTATGTAACCTTACTATGAAGGTTTGATCCCTTATTTATAGGCACGAAATCGAACTAGCCGTTGGAGAGCAATTCGAATTTCGGTCTATTTAAGGTAGGTTTGCAGGGTTGATATGATTCTCCTCAGAGGCGGTATGGCCGAAAGCATGTAACTTTGTCCTTTCTAGCCGTTGAACATTGAGCCTCCAACCCTGAGTCCTATCAGTTCCGTACAGTCGTGTCGATCTCTCATAGGCTAGCAAGTACCATTTAAACTGGTCTTGATAGGTTTTATGCTTGTTGTCTGATCGACCTTTCTGAAAGTGTAATGAACTTTCAGAACACTTCTTAGAACTGAACAAATCAGGTGAACTGATCCGCCCTATCTGAAGTCTTTGGTTGTAAGTTGTCTTAGCTCAACTTACTGACTTCATCTGATGTGCTTTATCTGTCTTCAGTCTTGTTATCTTCAGATTTTCAGTTCTTCTCTTCTGATCTACATAAGTGATCTTTATAACTGATCTTCAAGACTAAGAGCTATACACATTGAGTTCCCCCTCAATGCGTGTTCTAAGATAATTTATAAATCAGTTGCTCTATAGAACAGTTCTCAACTGGTCAGCCTAGTTCTCAATATAAAACGTCAGTCAGCTAATAGATTCTGACTGGTCCTATTACGTCTGTTTTGGAACTTTTATCAAAACTTAATAAATTTCCCAACAATTTTCCCCTTTTTGATAAAACCAAAACATATGAGAAACCAACCATCAGTTGATATGTATAAACTAGTAAGAAACAGATAATCAGAAGACAGTGAGATATTGTCTTAGGATCAGAAATGGAGTTTGTTTTTCATTAAGATGAAGCATTACATAGTACATTTGAAAAACAAAAGCATAAACTGATCTCAATGTCTTCTGATCTTCAATCCTTCGGAGTGTACCCTTCTGACATCTCCCTCATGTTCTGAGGAACATTGAAAATTCTGTACAGCTTCCATTTGACACTGTTTACTTGGCCTGGATCAGTGATGGCAGCTTTGCCAATCAGATTGTAATAGAATCTTTCAAAGGCAAATCTATCGAAGGATTCATCTGCCTTTCTCTGATAGTCCAACACATCATATGGAGGATGTGTGATCTTAGCATTGATGCTCTCGACATCTATCTGGACCTCCTTCAGAAAGTCTGGATGTTTGTTTTCCATCCAGTTCAAGAATTCCTCATCTGGAGACTCTTCTGAAGGCACGATGTCTAGAACAAAGGCATCCATCAACCATTCTGCCCTGATTCCACGCCAGGTCTTCAATCTGGCTTCTTTTCTACTATCATTTTTGATAATGTCTTCTACCCTGGCAGGGATCAATGGTTCAACAAAATCTTTGCCGATTTGACCCTTTCTCAGCCTTGCAGAATATCTTCTTTTTAACCCTTCGGCTTCAGCCAGCCTTTCTTTCCTTCTTTCTTCCTCATTTATTCGGGCCTCCTCAGCTAGTTCTTCTTTAGTCAGTCTAGCAGCCAATCATCTGTCTGCTTGTACCTGTGAAGCAGATGCACTCCTCGTGATTCTTTGAGTAGAAAGCGTTTGAGGAGGTAGAAGTGCAGAATGCGACGGTCCAGTTCCTTTGCCCTTCATCTTGTATGCGAATCGGGGTTACTAGCGTGATATATTACTATTCATCATCACGAAGATAGGTACATTAGTAGCGATTATGTTGTAATCCCTCACCAACAAAAGCCGAGCGATTGAGAGCAACGGCTACCCGCGACCATATATTACCTTCATAGTAGATGTGGCAACAGACGTTTGATTCTTAGAGAACCACGAGATCAGCTTACTTCCCAAGAACTGACACGTACATGAGGTTGACTTTCTGTCTATTCTGCAAGAAACATACATGATCAGTGGATCCCGTATCCAATACCCACGAATGGGTAGCATACTCCACCAAACAAGTTTCAACAACTAGTGAATATGAATTACCTTTCTTTCCATTCCTTTTGGGTTTGGAACAGGCCGACCTCCAATGTCCCTTTTCACCGCAGTTGAAGCACTTCCCCTTAGCCGGATTCTTTGCTCCACCATCCCTCTTCACCTTTCCTTTGTCTTTGGCAACACTCGAGTTAGCTTGGATTTCGCTTTTGGGCTTCCTCTTCCTCTTGCCTCCCTTTGGCTTAGAAGAAGAGGACGGCCTAACTGCCGCTAAGGCTTGACTGCTCTCTCCTAAAATTCCTTCAGCCGAGATAAGAGCTTGCAACAGATCAGGCAAAGTGAACTTTTGATTATTCATTTGATAATTCACTGAATCGCTTCAAAGCTCTTGGGCAGGGAATGGAGTATGAAATCGATCTGGGTCTCGATGTCATATTCATCTCCAAGCACCTCGAGTTTGTTGAGGTGAGCCATCATCTGGAGAATATGTTCCCTTACGGGTGTTCCCTCCACCATTTTCATAGAGAGCATGTCCCTCATGGTGATCTGTCGAGCCACACGGTTCTAATGTTGAAACATCACTTTAAGATTGACCATGATTTCCGCAGCGGTCTCAACGTTTTGGTGTTGGTGTTGCAACACATCCGACATTGAAGCCAAGATGGTACACTTTGCCATTTCGTTAGAACGCTCCCAATTATCATATTCTTTCTTAACCGCTTTGGTTGACTCGTCAGATGGCTTTTCTGGTTTGGGTGTAGTAAGAACCCCAGTTATGGCTTTGTGCAGTGAGGACAATAGTGAGTTTTCGATACCAATCAACAAAGTTTTCTCCAGTGAGGAGGTTATCTTTCAGTATATTGAACAGTGGATTAAAAGGTTGCGACATGATGAACTGAAATAAACATATATTTTGTATCAATATCCAGATCAACACAAAATTAAACCACACAATTCGATCACATAATTCATATTAAAATCTCAAAAAAATATGAGCATGCATCAGCCAACATCTCAAAATAGATTTAAATGAGCCTCGTGGGAGGGTCATCATTTAAATCACATTTAAGCAGGTTACAAACAAGAATAGTTACAAACCTTTAATTTAAAAAAAAAATTAATAGTCGGCTCCCACTTGACCAATATAAAATTGACAAGGACTTCGGAGAAGTATATAAATATCAATTTTATACCTAAGTAATAACCATGATTAAATACAAAATTATTACTTCGCTTTGATCGAGCCTCGTTGGAGGGTCATCGTCGCCACTAATAATAATTCACAATCATCCTTTTGGAAATTTATTCATGTGAAAGCTATCTTTTGACCGTCCCGTAGGGGAATTTCTCCAAAAGATTTCACAAATAAATAAATCATGGAGGTCAAAATTAATTTGTGTCAAAACAAATTAATTATTAAAACATACTTAGTAATTTTTGAATTTGAGCTTTTTCGTTGAGCAATTCTCATGCAAACACATTTAAACAAATTAAATAAAGCACAAGAAAATACAACAGTAATAAATCAAGCAAAGCAGAAAATAAACACATTGGGCACAAATTATCCAACTGTCATGGTTTGATTTTCTTTGGCTTGATTTTGAAGAAGCATCGTCTTGAATTTCTCCCACTCGTTCGTCTCGAAGAGAACTCCATCTTGAAACGCCACGCCAAGCAGCTCGCAGCCGGGATGCCCGCCCGCATCCGGCCGGCCACTTGGCCGAGCGATTGCGCCCGTGCGCCTAGGCACAGCGTGGGTCGCTGCCTGAAGGACTCGGTGGCCTAGGCAGGCGACGCACCACTGAGGTCTAATTCTTGTATATTCAGTACCGAAGAATTTGTCCTCCTGTAGGTCCTCATTCAGCGCACCTAAAATGCGCTAGTATGATCCCTTGGTCAAGACAGGCCAATCTGGGTCTCACACTTCAACCATTCATGATGGTTCCTTCATTTCCATCTGGGTTGTGAATTTGTACTTAATTACGAGGGTTGTTAATTTGATCTTCAGTGATCGGGTATCACCAAATTAACTACAACGTAATACGTACTGTCTTATTGAACGGGTTTTCAATAAACATATATAACATTCATTCATATTTAATGCAACAGTGATTAAATAATTTATTTCAGTAAATAAATAAGAAACTTCAGTTTGGTTATACAAAGTAAAATCATACTTTTCAGTATAACCCCTTGTTGCGAGTCGTTTTTTATGAGAATTCTATGTGGCTAATTTTAGAACAACTCACAAACAAAATAAGTACGTGTACGATATTACGGTAAACAACAAGAAATTGTTGACCCAGTTCGTCAATAAATGACTACTCTGGGGGCATTCCAAGCCAGGGATGTCATATTGCGAGGTTTACATATACAGTACACAATACTTCTTGTTGGGATATTTTAGTTTTGATGAATTATGCCAAAACATTATCAACTTGTGTTATTCAAGCTATTTTACAGATAACAAGTTAAGGGGGAACGAAAGAACAAATTGAGGGGGAACTCACGAAATCAGAAGAAGATGATCGAGATCAGACGAGGCTGCAGACGAGAATGATAGAGATCAGATGAGTCAGATGAGTTCCGGAGTTAGCTGATGAGCTGAGCAAAATCAGAAGAGAGGAAAAGCTAAAGCCAGCAAATCAGAATAGAAGGTTGCAGATCAGAAGATGAGCAGATGAGACTGATCAAGATCAGACGTGATTGGGATCAGATATGAAGATGAGCAGATGAGACTGATCAAGATCAGACGTGATCGAGATCAGATATGATAAACCTGATATGCTAACCTGATGTACTGACCTGATGCTATCCTGAGATGCTGAACTGAAGATATGATGATCTGATCAGTCGAGCTGATCAGATCAGGCAACAAAGAAATCAGATAGTCTGAGTCAATGTGACCTGAGGGTCAGGATGTCTAAATTCAGAAGAGCTGAACTCAGTAAGCCTGAGTGTCAGTATGCCTGATCAGACAAGGTCCGCTGAAGAGAAGTCTGCTGAATCAAGAAACCTGAGACTCAGACAACCTGAAGGCTCAGATAACCTGAAGGCTCAGATAGCTCAGATAACCTGAAGGCTCAGATAGAACTGAAGATCCTGAGACTCAGAAGAAACATGAAGATTATAGCCGTTAGATTCAGCTGACGTGGACCAATGAGAGGAAGACGACAAGCCTGAAAAAGCTGCAAAAAGCTACAGAATAGTATGGATTTAAATGTAATTCTCTCCAACGGTAACATTCAAATCCACACTATATATACAAGTTCTTTCTTCATTATCAAGTGGTGAAAATGTGGAAGTGTGGAGAAATGCGTGAAAACACCATTGAAGCTACAATGCCAAATCATGTAGCATTTCCACCATAGAACACAGAGCAAGAAATACACGCATATATTCAAGAGTGTTCTACCCTAGCTCTAAGCACAAATGCCATATCCTAAGCTTAGAGAGATTTTCCCAACCTTAGCATTGAGGCTAAACAAATGTAAGGGAAAATCTCAACCTAGTTGGAAACCAAACAAATCTTTACCCAAACCCAAAAGTTAGGTTAAGTATGTATTACCGCAAGATTTCAGACTAGGGTTTCTAGTTTCTGATTTCTGGGCTCGGTTGAGTGTGAACTCGGTAAACATCTAGCAATCCCGAAAGGGAGGGTAGGCAATCCCGTGAGGGAGATAAGTCCCGTTTGAGTGTGAACTCGGTAAACATCTATAGGCGATCCCGTGAGGGATATAAGTCCCGTTGGTTAAGTTCGGTTAAGTCGGTTAAGTAGGTGCCCCTGTGTTAAGGGAAGAGTGGATGTAGGGCGGGTTTCAACCGAACCACTATAAAATCGTGTGTTCTTTACTGCTTTATGTTTATACTTGTCATATGCATTTGATTATAAGCAAAACAACAGACATCGTTCTTAAAAAGCAAAAATTAGGAATCACTCCGCCCTCACCCCTGTTTTTATATGCATCACATGACACACGCGCAAAATGGGTTTTTCCTCTACCAAAATACGGGACTATCACTTCTCGTGGGGAAAACTTCTACGAAAGATGGTGATTTGGAAAATATATGTGTGTTCTTGGGAATTTTTTCTGAACCCCTATGGAAAATTTCTGAACCCTCTTACTGCTCTTTTTTCTTCTATTTATAGTACTTTGATAAGCATGAGCTGGTTTGGCAAGCATGAGCTGGAGACTTTGTGTCTTGCAAGAACTCATGTGATGCTGCCAAGTTTTCAACTTCATCTTCCTGGTTGACCTTTGGATTTACTTGCTTATAAGGCATTCTTTTTGTCGTCCATATCAACTTTTGCTCGACCGATTGCTCTGCTCACCCCTTTGACCATATTGATTTTGTACTGGAGCACTGTCCTTAATGAGCATATAAGAATGACTATAATGCTTGTCAGATTCGGCGAGTAGACTTGTTTGGTCGGTAAGGCGAGCACACTTGCTTGGTCGTCAAGGCGAGAACACTTGTATGGTTGTCAAGGCGAGCATACTTGTAGCGAGCATATTTGTAGCGAGCATATTCGTAGCGAGCATACTTGTAGCGAGCACACTTGTAGCGAGCACACTTGAATTATTATCTGGGCGAACACCTTTCCATTGGACATGGTTATTTTAATAATTTATTGATACACGTGTCCCTCTGACGTGTACGAATAAATCGAGGTGAAAATATCGAACACAACAATACCCTCCAGCCAGGCCGCTTTGTATTCATCATGGGGACCCGGCTGTTGGATAGATTGAGTGGGTCTTTGTGAGTGTCGCTTCGTCTTCTGTGTCGAATTTTCAAAAAATTTAAATCCAGCATCTATAAAAACCATTTTGCCGCCTCAGCTCTTTGTCTTTCTCTTCATTCTTTCTTCACATTCCATCCCGTCTGAAATTTCCGGCAAGAGCACGCTTATTCCGGCGAAAGATTTCTTCCAGGTAATTGTTTCGTACCCCCCTTAATTCCAATTATGACTTCTCGTTCGAGTTCTTCTGCTTCAATAGAGTCAAACCATCATAGTTCCTCTCTCTCATCTTACCATCCAATCTCCCGTAGTGGTGCTAATGCGCCGGAGATGAACGCCTCGGGTTCAAGATCCCGCTGGCAAATTTGGCAACCATTTGTCATTCTTTCGTCGGATTCCGACGATGCCCTCAATGAATTAGATCGAGATTTAGCCCGTACCGATTTTTTAGTTGATTCGGGTGAAGATTCTTTATCCCAACCCCAAATTGTATCTAGGGTTGTAAGTAATCGTGATGTAAATAGGGGTGCCGATCATTTGAGGGAGGAAATCCCAATAACTGAAAATGTTGATGAGTCGAACAGGGGATTTGATGGCGAACAAAACATGGTGCTTGATATCCCCGTTGGTCTTCCTCATAGCCCAACATATACCGAGTATAGTGCTTGCTATGATTTTGAATGGCCAGAACAACCTCATAGGACAAGGGTCGAAAATGAATATCCAGCGAGCAAAATTGCAAGTGTGATCGACCAATTGTATCGGAATTACGAGACTCCCAAGGATGTGTTTTTCTGGGCGCCTAGTCCCGATGAGCGAGCAGACCAACCTCCTGAAGGTTGTGTTGCTGTGAACTTAGATACAATGGAAGCGGGTCTTCGATTCCCACTTCATCCGGCCATTACTCACTTGCTCGTAGAATGGAATATCACTATCACACAGCTAATGCCGAATGGGTGGCATATGATCATGAGTTTCCTGACTCTGTTCGACAAAACAAAACCTGTGTACTATCCATCAGCAGCAGAACTTACTCGATTAGTTCATTTGACTCGACCCAAAGGCGAACACGGATGGTTGTTCATGCAGGCGAATGCAAAATGTAAAGTCATCGAGGATGTGCCTAATAAGATCACTGATTGGAAAGAGAAGTTTTGGTTCATCGGGGGTGATTAGAAAAGTCCTGCTTTAGGATGTGGACCAAATGCCCGCTTAGATATCCCCACTGATTTTGGAATCTGTCGAAGTAAGTATTTTTGTGGTTTTGCTCTTTACAATGAACTGATTTTAACTTATTTTCTCAATCTCAGGAATTCAAGCAGCAACGGACAAAGAGACAAACGACGGTTATTTCAGCAGTATCTGGTAAATCGATCTTGAGCCATACTCAGAATGCTCAGTGAAGACGTTGAATACTGCTGACCAAAGGAAGAAAGGAGGATTGTACGTGCCCCCTCACCATCTAGTTGCCCACAATCCAAGCGGTAAAGATTGACTTTTATAATTGCGAATATGTTGTGCCCTTTGTTCCCGGTTTCTCTTTCTTTTTTAATAAATTCTTCTGTCTACAGCTTTCTCTGCTGTCACTATTGATGTAAGAACATCCGAGCATACTAAAATGGCTCGAACCAAGAGACCTCAAGAGCTTGCTCGAATTCAGGCTGAGAGAGATGCTCAACGAGCAAACCGAGGGGAGGCGAGTAGAGTGAAAAAGGCGAGCCGACCAGTTGCGCCTGGGCCGGGCGAGTCTAGTCGGCAGAAAAGGACAACTCGTCCTGTCGAGCAGGGATTGAGCGACCAAGCTCCCTCACCAAAGAGATCCAGAAGGGTACCTGACGAGTAAAATCCGATAGCTCCATCGAGCATCGATGTTAATGAGGTGACCCCTACTGCTGAAACGACCAGAATAACTACCTCTGTGGTCGGTCCGATCACACAAATTTCCGAAATGGCGGTCGGTACATCTACTCCACCCCCAGCAGGACCCCGAACCTGGACTCCTTTGAGTTCCCAGCTCCGTTCTCCCGAGGACAAGTCGTTTATGGGATGGGATCCTGCTCGGGTGAACAGGTACGTTTGCTCGCCTGTTGGAGTACCTCTTTCTTCCATCTGATTTGGTCATTTAATTGTATCTATTTGTTCTTATAACACGTAGGTTGAACAGATTGTCGCCTCTGATGCCAGAGTTGAAAGATTATTACTGCTCTCCTAGTGTCCGCAACATTCCTGGCCTTCCCGAGCATGTCCAGAAGGCGTGTGAGACCCCCATCCGAGCATGGACTACTGAGCTCGAAGAGGCCACTAAGGGTCCAACGACTTTGGAAACCATGCGACTTGGCCTAGTGCCCCATGGCCAATCTCTGGTTCTTCTTGAAAAAGCCTAAGCCGAGTCCGCCCAACTTCATGCCAACTACGTAACTCTTATCACTAGTTTTGAAGAGAAGGTGAACGAGCTGACCAGGACCCAAGATGAAATGAAGTTGGCTCAGGGACAAGTATCCTCAGCCCAAGTAGAGGCTCATAAAGCTCAAGAGGATGCTCGTATAGCTCAGGAAGATGCTCGCCAGGCCAGAGAGGAGCTACGTCTTGCTCGGGAGGAGCTGCACCGTAATCGAGAAGAGGTGGCTGGCATTAGGAAAGTTCAGGACGAGCTAAAAGTCGAGCTCCGAAAGCTTAGAACAGGTATCGAGGTCGTAGAGTGCGAGAAAGCTCTACTCGCCCAAAAACTCCTCACCGCTGAAGAGACCAACACTCGTCTGGGTCTCGAAAATTCAAAATTGCACACTGAAGAGTATGTTGATTCCATGTCCAATTTCTCCTATATATGCGCCTTTGCAAATGCCATCCGTTCTGCTAGACAAACACTTACTGCTGACCAGATTACCTCGCTCATAGCCCATCTCGAGAAGTACCTGCTCGACAACCCCCCGGACCGCAACCTTCCAATATCTGATTTGAGTGATCTGTGCGACTTCTCCAATCTTCCTGATGGGGTCGAAATTGATGACCCAATACTGGATGAAGAAGACGGTTCGGATGCGGATGTTGAAGGTACTGTCGACCAAGCTCACCGAGCCGAGCATGGGTTTGATCAGGTGCAGGGTGAGCAGAGTGATCCACCTGAAGACGAGCAGAATGTGCTATCCAGTGAGTAGACGAGGCACGATGATACTGGGGGAGTCGCTCCAGAAGGGACCGAGCAAACGAGGCAAGACTCGCTCGACACATCTCTTCCGCCAACCCCCAATAATGAATTTATTCCTTAGTTTTGTTTTGTTGAACATTTTCCTCTGCACTACTGTGTAATTTTTGTCTTGTTGAACTTGCTTGTTGAACAATTTCCTCTGAATAATTTTTGTCTTGTTGAAATTGCTTGTTGAACAATTTCCTCTGAATAATTTTTGTCTTGTTGAACAATTTTGCTGATGAACGGTTGATGTTTGTTTTGTTTCCTAGTTTATGCCATATTTTCTTCTGAATGAATTCGAACATGATCTGTGTCTATGTTCCACCCTGACTTCTTTGGTTTTTTATTGTCTTATTGAGGTGCAATCAGGTTGATCATCTTATTTAGCTGCGACCAGATGGGTTAACTTATGTGCAACCCCCCTTTCTTGTTTCGTGATCGTCTTATGTTAGCCGCGATCACTATTCTGCTCAGGTCGTCTTATTTAGTTGTGACCCCGTACCCATCACTTGTTTTGTTGTGGGTATCTGTAAGTACGAGTCGTCTTATTTAGTTGCGACTGCGTACCCATCACTCGCTTTGCTGTGGGTATCTAAGTACGAATTGTTTTGTCAGGTGAACATAAACTTTTGCTCGTTCATCTTTGTTCGGGTCATCCGGCTTAGGTGCGACCTCTGATAGGCTTTAACTTGAAAAACTTAACAAACAAAAATAATTTTCAACACGTTGTTATTCTATTACAACTTTTACATTTGAAGAAGATTGTTTCTATTACACATAACTATGGACATCAGACTATGGTTTTGCTAAATTCAAAACCTCGTCTTGAAATAGACATAAAATTTGATCCTTATCTCATCTCGTCCCTAATTTGTCTCTCGGAATTGATGTTGACAAGTATGAAAGGCAAGATCGGGACTCATGACAAGCTGATTTTTTATGATCTACTCTTCTTCAAGTAATATGCTCGAACAAAATAGATGGCCCATGTGAATGCAATAGCATTATCGGCGTTTGCCCCCTCCCGACAAGTTGTGATTATTTGCGATCTTTAAATCCTTGAATGTTATTTATTGCAAGAATTCTATTAATTTTGGAAATCGTGAGCATGTATCACGCACAACCTTCGCTTTTCATCTTATATCGCCATTCGAAGATAAATAAAATGGACAACCAAAACCCTCTTTTGGGGTTTCGTCTTGCACCATTTTATCCCTTTTTGTAGATGCTGAGCATTTGTGATCGATCCGTTGAAAAGGTTTAACCAAAGCGTTTACATGCGGATGCCATTCACGTTTAAACAATGATCCTAAAGAGATCCACCCGGAGGATATTTTGGGATCGTGGGGGGACTAGATTTTTAATTTATGGCATAGCGAAATGCTATTGGGTAAAGTGGAGTGGCAACCATGACTCTTGAGATCGAGCATCCGGAATCCGCAACGAGCACCAACGATCATAATCATTTGGATAAGGATCGCTAACTTTTATAAAGGCTTCAAGTTATCGAGTAACAATATGATACTGTTTAGAAGAAAATACTTCTCCCGATTTGGATTGACTTTTCCAAATTGAAGGAGAGTATTTTCCTTCGTTACTCATATAAATTTAAAGAGGATCGATCTGAGGTATAAAGCTCGTACTAGAGCAAGCGCCAGACACATGATCGAAGTCAAAAAAATGATAAATTGAATAAATCGATTGTTGAAAACTTTCGTCTGAGGCATACCAAACCAACTATCTCCGATAAGTCTCTAATTTTCTTCTAATATGTTTTGCGATATTTTTTCTTTTTCTCTGTTTTCTTCCACCTTCTTCAAATTATCAATACGCTTATTTATACTACTATCCCAAACAAGTGTTGGCATATCTAGTTGGTGTTGGCCCTCTTGCTTTAAATCCTCATTTTGACATATGTCCTTGTTTTTTGCGGCCTTATTCAAGGATTGACACGCATTTTTTGGTTGCCACCATTCAGATAATAAATTGATCTCAACTTGTTTGGACACGATCTTCTATCTTTTAATAGTCTTTGGCTAGAATTTCTCCTAGAAGATTCAGAAATTTGTGTCGGACACGGTGTGTTCTTCCTTCATGTTTGTCCTGCTCGTCTTAGTCGAATGGTTGATTATGCTCGGGGGTTTTTTTACCCCAATAGCTAGCTAGTTGTGCTCGTCGTTACTGATAATACTTTTTTTTGATTTGACGATTCCACGAATAGGACAACCATCAAACTCCATTCAGTCTTCCAAATCATATGCCCCGCTTAACAAACGTTCAGAACTCTGAATGGACCTTCCCATGCTCGGCCCAAAACATACCACTTGGTACCCCCATAAAAGTTGCTCGTTTTTAGAACCAAATTGTCGCCCACGTTGAACCTGCGTGTTCGGACTTTGGAGTTGTAGAACTTTTCTGATCTTTTTTTATACATAGCGTTCCTGAAATCGGCCTCCATCCTTCTTTCTTCCAACAGATCTGCACTTAGGGCGAGAACCTGGTCGTTGGTGTGCTCTCCAAAACTCATTGTCTGATGGCTCGAAATCTTTATCTTCGGCGGTAATAATGAAGAATAATGCTCCGCACCAAATGCCGATTTAGACAAACGGGGTTTCCGCAGATTGATGTTCTAAAGTAATACGATATGCCCATAATATTTCAAATTGGGAATAAATTATAGGTAACTCTTTTTACCCATCCCCCTTGGAATTATCAAGTTTAGCCTTGAGGGTATGCTTGATAATTTTATTGACAAATTCAAGAAAACCAAGAGTTCAACTTGTCCATTTGATTTAAAGGTAAGATCTGAGTAGAGTAATGCTTTTTATGCCCCAACGAGCACAATTAGATTTTAATTCACTTCCATCGAATTGTTTGCCATTATCTGTTACCAATGACCGGGGAAGCCCAAAACGACAAATGATATTTTTCCAAATAAAATTCCACATTATTTATTCGGTGGCTTTAACAATGGCTTCAAATTTCCATTTAGTGTAATAATCAACTTCATACACAAGAACCACGACATATTTTACTCCCGATGTTCGAAGAGGAAATGGGCCGATCAAATCGATTCCCCATTTAGCAAATGGCCACGGTGGTTCGTTGTTTTCCTTCGGATCGTATCGTGTTTTAAAATGTATTGACACTAGTTCTTGGGGTGGGCTATGGATAAGTGGGGATATACGACACTTATGACATGCGCGGCATATACTAAATCTGGCGAATCTTTCTTGAGGGTCGGCCACAGAGTAACCTTGTCGATGATTTTATATGCGGGACAAGCCCACCAGATGGTTTCCGTGATACTCCATTATGAATCGTTCTAGAATCACATGACCCTCTTCATTTTTTTACCCCAATAGCTAGCTAGTAATACATATCAATAATGGAAGAGAGAAACTTTTTTTGTATAAATGCCCGCCTAGGATAGTATATCGAAAGATTTTCTTTTATGTAACTGAAATCGAGTAGCTTTGTGCTTTATTTTCGGGAGAAGTCCTTTTTGTAAGTAACTTAAAATTGAGTCATCCAGGGTTTCGGGCTGGTTTTCAAGATGCAACAGAGGCCATTTAAAATTTTAATTTTGGGCATGGAACCAAATAAAGAAAAGTCTTACATTCAAAATCCATCAAATCTTTGTCACATGGGCGACCACAACTCTGAATTGATGGCGAACAAGTTGTGATGACCACAATGTCCGTCGTATGTTGTTGCTTAGTCACTCATGCTTAATAATTAATGAATTTGTTATTCACCTTTGAATTCATTTTGAATCGTTTCCCAATTGCCAAGGCATCCATGAAACCGAACTATCCAATCGTGGTAATTGTTCTATGTAAACTTGTTCGAATTGTTCAGCAACCTTAGACTCCTTTGCTGCACCTCTTCTTTGATATTGTGCCATATGTTATTTTTCCGCCTCGGGCCATACTTTCGCCTAATACTTGGTATACGATTATTTGGGAATCGCTACAAATCACCAGCCTCTGAATTCCCATTGTCATAGCCATGTGTAATCCAGCGATCAAAGCTTCGTACTCGACCTCATTATTTGTGGCTGGGAAATCAAAATGGATGGCTGTCGTAAAAGTTTGTCGAGTTGGGCTGATGAGAACCACGCCTGCTCCGGCTCTTGAACTTGTTGATGAACCGTCAACATACATGTGCCATGGTTGGTCAACACCTCTTTTGGGTATTTGCGGATATGTCAATTCCATCATGAAATCGGCCATAGCCTGGCCCTTCATTGCTGTTCGTGGGGCAAACGTAATGCCAAATTGACCTAACTCTACCACCCACTTGAGTAATCTCGCCCCAGAAGATTAATTCCGTCGGGGAGAACTTGTCGTAATGGGAATGTGGTTAACACCTCGACTGAGTGGTTGAAAAAGTATGGTCGCAGTTTTCGGACACTCATAACGAGAGCATACGTGAGCTTTTCCAATGGAGGGTACCGGAGCTCGGCTTCTTTGAGTACCTGACTTACATAATAAATAGGCAAATGTGTTGCCCCTTTTTCTTAATAAACGAGCACAACGCTAATTACATGCTCTGATGCGGCAAGATACAAATAAAGTTGTTCGCCTGGAACAGGCTTAGATAATGTTTGAGTATCCGTAAGATATTGCTTTAATGACTCAAAAGCATTTTGGAAATGTTCTGTCCACTGGAATCTCCCTTTCTTTAATGCGTCAAAGAAAGGTTTGCATTTGTCTCCAGTTCGTGATATAAACCGGCTTACAGAAGCCAAACGTCCAGTTAATTTTTGAACTTCTTTCACACTTCTGGGGGCCTGCATGTCGAGCATAGCTTGAATCTTTGATGGGTTCACTTCAATCCCCCGTTGACTGACCATATGTCCTAGGAATTTTCCAGAATGAACCCCAAAACTGCATTTTTTCGGATTTAACTTCATGTTATACTCCCTGAGAATATCAAACGTCTGAGCCAGGTGGGTAATGTGGTCTTCCTTATGCTCGCTTTTTACCACAATGTCATCAATGTACACCTCAACTGTTCAACCTACGTGTTCGTCGAACATCTTGTTCACCAAACGTTGATACGTTGTTCCAGCATTCTTTAATCCGAATGGAATGCGTTGCCAACAATACATATTCTTTTTCGCTGCAGAAAGTTGTATTCTTTTGATCGTCTGGATACATGGGTATTTGGTGATACCGATCAAATGCATCCATGAAGGTCATGAGCTCATGTCTTGCAGCGTTATCGACCAAATAATCGATATGCGGCATCGAAAAATTATCTTTCGGGCATGCTTTGTTTAAGTTGGTGAAATCTATGCATAACCTCCAAGTTCCATTGGATTTGCGGACGAGCATAGGGTTAGCAAGCCATCTTGATCACTTTACTTCTTGAATTAATTTATTATCGAGCAATTTCTTAATTTCACTATCCATAGCTGCATACTTCTCCGGAATGAATTTTCTCCGCTTCTGGATTATTGGAATTTGTGTTGGGTCAAGGTTAAGAGAGTGACATGCATGTTTAGGATCAATGCCGACCATGCCCTCATGTGACCAAGCGAACACATCCAAGTTTGCTCGAAGATACGCGATCATTTCTGTTCGGAATGGTTCCGGTAATTCTGAACCAATAAACACTTTTAATTCCGGTCTGATCGGGTCGATATTGACAGACTCCAATTGTTCAACAGGTGTTGCTCGCCTCTTTTTTTGCTTCCATCGAGGATCTTCGATCGACCCCCGGTGCTCGTCAACTACCTCCATAGGATCAAAACCTATACGAGGTTCTAAGTCCAGTAGCTCGTTTGGTGGATCAATATTCATTAGATCTGGAACATGAGTTATCATCCTGGGTTCTGTGTTCGCCCGTGGAGATGTGCTCGTCAGAGGAGATATAAGCGTCATCGGCAACATATTCGCCTGTTGGCTTGATTCTCCGGTCTCCCATGTTTGCTCCATCATGTTAATGATATTTTGCTTTTCTGGCGCGCATGACAGCAAACAATCTTGAGCTTTTTTCTGGTAACCTTTTACGCTACCCGTCCCTTCTTGGGTTGGAAATTTAACACAATAGTAATAAGTCGAACAGGCAGCTTTGAATTCCTGAATAAACGGGCGACCTAAAAAACCCGTTATAAGTAGATGGAGCATCGACGATTACAAAGTCTAGCATTCTAGTTCGTCGGATCTCCAGATTTAAAGTTGACTCTAGCTTGACTCCTAACCTGATCAGACCATAGGGCCGGGTTATAGATTCCCCTAAACCCATGATGGTGTGATCACATGGTTCTATATAACTACTTAGGTCCTCAACTTGCTTCTCCATTTGGTGCAGAGTGTTAACGAACAGAATGTTCGCATACGCTCCGGTGTCAACCAGGAGGCGATGCACCTTCAAACCGAGAAGACGAGCGTTGATGGTTAGAGAGTCATTGTGGAGGGTGATTATGTACTCATGATAATTGCAAAACTTGGAAGCATTAAGCCAATTTTTATCTCTTACGATTCTTCGTGGCTTATCCAACATGTCCCGATTCTTAATTTGATTAAATATTGTCTATGCTGAAACGCCTAGAAGACTTCGTAGTGCATGTGCTTCTGCTCCTTCTTCAAAAGGTTTAAAAGATCCTGGGGGTTTATACCCCCCCTCATCCATTACTTTTTTACCAACAATTCTTTTTGTTGCTACTTCTTGGCCTAACCGTGATTGAGCGAGCAGATCCTGCATAGCTATAATCTTGGCTGCTCGCTCTCGAAATTTAGCATATGTGTTCGGCCAACGATGTATGCTCGATTTGATTCACCCTTTAGCTGGGAGAAATGTGCCAACCTCTGTTTTGGTGCTGGGCGAGCACACATGGATGAAAAATGGGACATGAATTTCTGTCCCAACTGGGCGAAAGACGTGATGGACGCAGCGGGCAGAGTAGAAAACCATATGTGGGCGCGGTCGCCCAACGTCATGGGGAATGATCGGCACTGCGTTGCGTCGGTGGCGCCCATGGCGATCATAAAATCTGAATAATTGCTGAGGTGAACGTGTGGGTCAGACTCAGCATCGAACATAGGGATTGGTGGTCGGATCTTTGCCATTTTTTCTTGTACTTTGGCTGCCATGATCGCCGGTGTTTGTGGCGAGCACGATATTATGCTCGCCCGCGGGAGTCCTCTCGTTGCGGCCAGGTCGGCCTGTAAACCCTCGATTGCTTTCTGCATTTCTACAAATTTCATGGAACTGATAGACTTGGATCGGGGTTGTGTCCCATCATGAGGACCCGGGGGGTCATGCTCATGATGGGGCAGTCCCCTTTTCCAAGTTCGTCCTTGACTACCCAATCGATGATGGATAGATAATTTAGTTCCAGCCGATTTTTGTTGTTCCTGCTGTCTTTCGGGATACGGGCGATCATGAGGATCTGAGGGAGCCGGCATGTTCGTTGGTTGTTCCCTCCCGGGATCCTGAAGCCTATGATTGTCGATTCGGTCTTTAACGGAGAGCCTCAAACGTCCAAATGCCAATGGTCTGGACCCTTGAGGCTGCTCGTCGTCCTACATATCATCAGCCTTTTTGTTGGCCCGCTTCCGCGCAGCTTTCAACTTAACTTGCTCGCTATCAGGTGTATGCGAGCGTCGATCATCATCATCTTGAACTTTCAACTTGGCCAACTCCTTTTTGGCCCTCTGTTTCTGTGCTCGCAACAAGAAAGTGATGGTCTTTGTTGTGGCCGTCGGATCGTTGGCGATATCTTCAAGATTGATGGTTTCCGCGGTCTGATTTTTGTGAGGCTGATGCTGAGCCTCTTTCTGAGCGTGAGGTCGGCTCTGTCCCGACTTATCCATCTGAGTATTCCTAGATTGAGGCATTCTATTTCTTTTTTCTGCCTCGGTTTTTTAGGATTGTGTATGGGCTGGTTTTTTCTACCCTCCTTCTAGCGCCAATTGTTGCGAGTCATTTTTTATGAGAATTCTATGTGGCTAATTTTAGAACAACTCACAAACAAAATAAGTACGTGTACGATATTACGGTAAACAACAAGAAACTTTTAACCCAGTTCGTCAATAAATGACTACTCTGGGGGCATTCCAAGCCAGGGATGTCATATTGCGAGGTTTACATATACAGTACACAATACTTCTCGTGGGGAAAACTTCTACGAAAGATGGTGATTTGGAAAATATATGTGTGTTCTTGGGAATTTTTTCTGAACCCCTATGGAAAATTTCTGAACCCTCTTACTGCTCTTTTTTCTTCTATTTATAGTACTTTGATAAGCATGAGCTGGTTTGGCAAGCATGAGCTGGAGACTTTGTGTCTTGCAAGAACTCATGTGATGTCTTTAATGTTTTTTCAACTTCATCTTCCTGGTTGACCTTTGGATTTACTTGCTTATAAGGCATTCTTTTTGTCGTCCATATCAACTTTTGCTCGACCGATTACTCTGCTCACCCCTTTGACCATATTGATTTTGTACTAGAGCACTGTCCTTAACGAGCATATAAGAATGACTATAATGCTTGCTATATTCGGCGAGCAGACTTGTTTGGTCTGTAAGGCGAGCACACTTATTTGGTCATCAAGGCGAGAACACTTGTATGGTTGTCAAGGCGAGCATACTTGTAGTGAGCATACTTGTAGCGAGCATATTTTTAGCGAGCATATTCGTAGCGAGCATACTTGTAGCGAGCATACTTGTAGCGAGCACACTTGTAGCGAGCACACTTGAATTATTATCTGGGCGAACACCTTTCCATCGGACATGGTTATTTTAATAATTTATTGATACACGTGTCCCTCTGACGTGTACGAATAAATCGAGGTGAAAATATCGAACACAACACCCCAACAGAAAGAAGGGATTGATTATGAGGAGACCTTTTCGTCTGTAGCTATACTTAAGTTCATCCGTATTCTCTTGTCGATAGCTGCACATCTTGATTTTGAGATCTGGTAAATGGATGTCAAGACAGCTTTCCTTAACGGAAGTCTTGAAGAAGAAATCTATATGCAATAACCTGAAGACTTTGTTGAAAAAGGCCAAGAGCATCTCGTTTGTAAGCTCAAGAAGTCCATCTACAGACTGAAGCAAGGATCCCGTGCTTGGAACCAATGTTTTGATTAGGTTATAAAGTCTTACAAGTTTGATCTTTACGGTTTTGATCAAAACGAGTTCTAGAGTTGTGAGTATAAGAAGTGTGTTGGAATTGCCTTGGTATTCCTAGTACTATACGTAGAAGACATTCTGCTCATCGGGAACGATGTAAAGGTGTTGTCAGACATAAGGGCATGGCTGTCAAAACAGTTTGATATGAAGGACTTAGGGGAAGCCGATCACATCCTTGGGATCAAGATCACTCGAGATCTTAAGAAAATGATGATAGACTTGTTGCAAGCTTCATACATAGACACTGTTTTGAAGCGATTCAGCATGCAAGATTCCAAGAAAAGTTTGTACCTTTCAGGCATGGAATCCATCTGCCCAAGAAAATGTGCCCTAAGACACAAAAGGAGATAGATGACATGATAGACATTCCTTATGCTTCGACTGTCGGAAGCCTTCTGTATGCAATGTTGTGCACGAGACCGGATATCTGCTTTGCCGTTGGCATGGTAGCGAGATATCAGAGTAACCCAGGGAAAGAACATTGGACTGCAGTTAAAAACATTCTTAAGTATCTAAAAAGAACTCGGGATAGAATGTTGGTGTATCAATCAGACAATCTAATTCCCGTCTGTTACACGGGCTCGGATTTTCAATCAAACTTAGATTCTAGAAAATCTACCTCGGGTAGTGTGTTTTGCATGGGAAGAGGAGCCATGGCATGGAGAAGCATTAAGTAGAAATGCATCGCAGATTCTACTATGGAAGCCGAACATGTAACTGCTTGTGAAGCAGCGAAAGAAGCGGTTTGACTCAAGAACTTCTTAGTGGACTTGGACGTAGTTCTCAATTTGCCCAACACTATCACGGTTTACTGTGATAATGCCGGAGCAGTTGCAAACTCAAGAGAACCAAGAGCCCACAAGGTCATCAAACACATTGAAAGGAAGTACCAACTTATACGAGAAATTGTTAAGAGATGAGATATAGAAGTGGCAAAGATCGCATCGAAAGACGACTTAGCAGATCCATTCACAAAGGGTCTGCCTCAAAATACATTCGAGAGACATATGGAAGGAATGAGTGTCAAGAGCATTGCCAATCTACTTTGAGTACAAGTGGGAGAAAGTTATTAGATTCATGTAGGTAACATTAGATGTCACGTAGAACATTAGACATGATGTAGTATACTTAAAAGCAGACTGAGTATAAGTGGGAGATTGTTGGGGTTATATGTAAAAGTATGCTTTTACTTTGTATAACTAAACTGAATTTATGTCTTATTTACTGGAAATAAATCTTGTATCACTATTGCTTTAAATATGAATGAATGTTATATATATTTACTGCATAACTGTTCAATAATCGTACGAGTTGCATTGTAGTTAATATGGTGATACCAGATCACAGAAGATCACATTAACAGTTCCTTGTAAATAAGTACAAAATCACAACCTAGATGAAAATGAACAATCCATCGTGAAAGGTTGAAGTGTAAGTCTCAGATTGGCTTGTCTTGACCAAGAGATTACACTAGTGCATTATGATGCACTGAATAGGACCTACAAGGAGGATACATTCTTCAGTACTGAATTTAGAAGAATTAGACCTCAACGGTTCGTTATTTCTTAATCCCTATCCCTTAAATAGGACCGTGTGTAATTAATAATTATTGCTTTGTTTCATGTTGGGTGGAGAATCAATGTGATTCAATATTTTGTGTTTCGGGAAATATTATTAGTTACATGACGATTGCTAAGATTTAATACAGAGAATCGTGTGCAAGTACGTCTTGCGTGATTTGTCCCCTTGGTGGGCTCAGAAGTTTTATCATACTAAATCTTGCAAGTGTAATTTATTTTCGGTATGGATAATAATGTTGAGCTGACCTCACTCCAAGGAAAAAGATATTAATTAATATAAAGCTTTTTCAGTGGCTTAAATTAATTAATGGACTAGATAATCTTAAACACGAGAAATAATAATCGGGAGCCATATTACAGTAATATAGGTTTAGATGGATAGTACAATATTAATTTTATAGTGGAATAAATTAATATTAATGAGCTGAATAATATTGTGGCTCAATATTTATAATTCAGAGCCCATTGGAAGGTTCAATCTTAATTCTCCTAAAGGTCTTTAAGTAGCCCAATATAAAGTTCAATAATTGAAAAGGGTTATTAAAATAAAAGAAATTATTGTTGCTTATTTTTCCATTATTTTCAAAAAAATAGGGAGAAAAGAAGAGGAATGATTTTCTTGATTTTTCTTGAAAATATTTTATGGAAAAAGATAAGTATTCTTGTAATATAAGATTATCTCACAAATTCAAGAAAATCAAATCTTGATTCTTTCTTCTTTAAATTTTCGAAAATTGTTATTTATAAGGGAGGAGATTTTTGTGGAAAATTTATTTATGGGAAATAGAATATATTGTATATATTCAAGATTACTTTTTTCACAAGAATTAAAGATCTTCTCATATCCCAATTTTGACCTAAAAATCAGCCACCCTAATATTATAAATAGGGGATGATTTTTCCATCCCCAACACAGTTCCATGAGTTGGAAAAATTAAAAATCCACAAAGGTGGTCCAACATAATTTTATTTTTCTCTTTTGTTAATTGTTTGTGGGAATCCTCCACCGAATTATCAAGCAAGGACGTGGGAATACTTGAGAAGGTTCTTTGGGTTTATTTGGGTTTGTTTGTTGAAACGGTTACTCATCTTCTCAACGGTTGTCTCGTCAAGAGGTATGTTCACGTAAACTCCTAGATATTCTGCATGTGTAGGATTTACGTGAATTGTTTATATGCATGATTGTTGTTGGAATTATTATTTGAATTAATATAGGATTAATTCATGCTAGTTATAATTATAGAATTAAATTTATATTTAAATTTCATCTCGAATAAATCTGGGCAATTAATTTCCCAATAAATAACTCATAAAATAAGATGTGAAAATACTGTTTTACCCTTCTACCAAATAGAAAACAATATACTTGAAATATGGATAGACTCAAATGGTTAGAGTTACGCTATTTAAGACCCCGAGATCTTGGGTTCGAGACAGAAAGTAAATTTATTCACTCTTGTGGTGATCCCTTTGTGGTGGGGTGGTGATTTCTCTCTTGTGGTGGTCGTGTTGTCATTGCAGTGTGGTTACGATTCCGATCAATAGCATGACGAAAAGATGTGTCATGTGCCCGTTGGTAAAAGAAACTTAAAAATATAATAGCCTGTCTTTAAAAAAAAAAAGAGTGATAAATGTATGAAACTCCCTCACAATTTAAAAGATCGACGCAAAAGTATCTCAATGCTTTAAAAATTGCACAAAACCTCCTCCTTATGGTTCTCTAAATATCGTCTGACATCCCCAATTATGTTAAGCTTAGTAGAGGTGTTAAACACGCATCCTTCTTGCAATTTCAGTGTTTTTTTCAATTTTTTGGCAGTATAATGTTACATTTACAATTTCTCCTCTTGTGATTCTCTAAATACTGCCTAAAATTCCCAATTCTGTTAAGATTAGCAGAGGTGCTAAACACTATCCTTCTTGCAATTTCAGTGTTTTTTTCAATTTTTTGGCAGTATAATATTACATTTACAATTTCTCCCCTTATGATTCTCTAAATACTGCCTAAAATTCCCAATTCTGTTAAGATTAGCAGAGGTGCTAAACACTATCCTTCATGCAATTTCAGTGTTTTTTTGTTTTTCCAATTTTTTGGTTGTATAGTCTATATTTAATTATATTTTAATATTACTATCTAATAAATAAGTTATCTACTACCTCCGTCCCGGAATAATATACATCACCTTTATTATCGAGTTTTAGTGAACGAATTGTTTATTAGTATTTCAAATGATAAAGTAATTTTTAAGGAAATGTATTATAGATCTACCTCTCATCTATTATATGCATCTTTAAAAATTACTTTATCATTTCAAAAACTAATAAAAAAACTCGCTCGCAAAAACACGTGAAAACAGTAAACGTGCACGTTATCACGGGACGGAGGGAGTATTAATCTGTGGTTAAACTTACTACGAAAAATGAAAAGATCTGTAGTTAGAAAATATAATAAGATTTTAGTCCAACCTCCTCATTTAGGAGGCGGGAAACATTTTTGGACCCTTTTGCCCTTGCCATTTTTATCTTTATACATTTTAGTCCAAGTAATATAATCATATAATATATATAATATTTTAAAAAATATTTCACATCTTCTCTATAATTCCATTTCAGCAAAATTCACGAAATCACACCAGGCACTATTCACGAAACCCACAAACCCATCCGTGCACTCAAATGATTCTTTTTCCCCTTTCACTTTTAGTTTTGAACATTTTAGCCCTTACAATGTTTCACAATCTCTATTATTTCAATTCAGCAAAATTCACAAAACCCACATCATGCACTATAAAAAGTGGATTAGGGGTGGAATTTTTTTTTTTAACCTTTCGCCCTTTCTACTTTTATCTTTATACATTTTAGTCCATATAATATAATCATATAAGCTCTTACAATGTTTCACAATCTCTATTATTCCAATTCAGCAAAATCCACGAACCCCACACAGTGCACTATAAAAAGTGGACGGTGGGAACATTTTTTGACCCTTTTACACTTTAGTCTTTACAATATTAGTATATTTAAAATAATATTTCACATCGTTTTTATACTTTCATTTCAGCAAATACACGAAACCCACATCATGCACTATCAGCAAATCCCAGGAACCTACTCGTGCACTGAAATGAGTCTTTTGCCCCTGCCATTTTTATCTTTATACATTTTAGTCCAAATAATATAATCATATAATATATATAATATTTAAAAAAATATTTCACATCTTCTATATAATTTCATTTCAGCAAAATCCACGAAATCACACCATGCACTATTCACAAAACCCGCAAACCCATCCGTGCACTCAAATGATTCTTTTGCCCCAGTCACTTTTAGTTTTGAACATTTTAGTCCTTGCAATGTTTCACAATCTATATTATTTCAATTCAGCAAAATCCACGAAACCCACACCATGCACTATAAAAAGTGGATTAGGGGTGGGAATTTTTTTTTTTAACCTTTTGCCCGTTCCACTTTTATCTTTATACATTTTAGTCCATATAATATTGTGACACCCAAGCTTGTAACTACTCATTGACCAATATATTTAATACATGAGGTGTATTTTATATTATTTACGTATTAATATTATTTATGTGTTATTTTTATTCTGTATTATTTATCTTGCGTATGAATTGTTTTAAAAGTTGAACTATTTGTTATATTCATACGTAATTAATGGTGAGAAAACCCTAAGATAATTTATTGGGGTTCAGTGATATTTGAGTGCACATTGCAATTTGTTTGATTGTTGTATAAATTAAGTACAAATAATTTTGACCATTTTTCGATTTATGCATGTCATCCTTGCGCAGGGACCATGCTAATCTTCTCTGTATCGTTCCAATTTCATCTGATGTTATTTTTTAAAATTGTTATTAATTTTTTCTCAGTGCAGTGGTGAGAGATGCACTATTTTATAATTTAATTTTTATCAGATTTTAAGTGTATCATACAAATAGTTTGAGGATTATTGTCTTGTAAGAAAATGAATAGGTTCATGATATATATATTAAGTTGAACCTCAACAAAAAGAAAAAAATTGTATGTGCGTGAACATCATATATGTATATATATATGGTTCCCCATTAGCTTACACATAATCCAACCAGTGACTTAAGTTACCTGTTTAAACAGGTGATTTTCCCAAATATTAACGCTATAAAATTTATTATTCCCGACATGTCAGAATGGTGTAAATTCATAAAACTTGTGTTTCACTTATTCTTTTGTTGAATTGTTGCACATACATTTAATAGTTGTAGTACCATCAACATACATTACAATATTTCTAAGTGATCGATGGCCAATAAACTCGTGGATAATATCCTATGGTCACGACATGTGGGGCTTGTGTTTGAGTTGTAGTGAATATATATATATATAATTTTGTATATTATGAGTTCTTATCAAGTTTTTAAGTGTTCAAAGGATTTGTCACACTGTTAACCGGTTAATTATTGGAAAAAAAAAGAAAGAAAAAGAAGTCACAAGTCAGTTCTCGTAAATTTATTTCGAACTTATTATTTATTTGGTTATGTGAGACTGGTCGTGACCACTCTGTCACGATCACCCTTATTTAACCCAATATAATACGAATATAACTTATAATTTAACATGTAACTTGCTATAAAAAAAAAATTTCTAACGGACATTATGACATCAACACCACTTCACATCCAAGGTAACTTGTTTGCATTCATATATATATATATATATATATATATATATATATATATATATATATATATAAGGTGTCAACCAACCAACAATTCATAATCAAACTCACAGCCAACCCCCTAGTACGTACTAGACTTTATACTATAACACAATACACATCCATAAGCGATAAAATATATAATAACGAAGCCAAGATAAGCGACGAACTACCCAACAAGTCGTCATCTATATACACGGCCACTCAAAACTGCAGGAGCTCCACAACTCGTCCAGTAAGTCCGCCACTCCATAGCATCTCAGGATTTACCTACAATTCATAAACTATGTGAGATAAAACTCAGTAAGTAGAAATTATACAAAGTAATACTTATACTTATTTAAGAGAATTATCAGTTGTTTCATTGTCTCTATAAGAACATTTTTTATTTATCTTGATCCAAAGGTCAATGACTCTCCTGTTCAGAGGTCTAGTGACCATCTTGCCCGATACCATCTTACTTATTCATTGAACATCTTGCCTGGAGATCAAACGACCATCTTACCCGGAGGTCATTTATTCAATGACCATCTTGCCCGGAGATCAATTGACCGTCTTATCCAGAGGCCATTTATTTAATCATTCAATGATCATCTTACCCGGAGCTCTAGTGAGCATCTTACCCGTAGGTCAATAAAATTCATCAATGACCATCTTACCCGGAACTCTATTGAGCATCTTACCCGGAGGTCAATAAAATTCATCAATGACCATCTTACCCGGAGGTCAATAAAATTCATTAATGACCATCTTACCCAGAGCTCTATTGAGCATCTTACCCGAAGGTCAATAAAAATTTTCAATGACCATCTTACCCGGAACTCTACTGAGCGTCTTACCCGGAGGTCAATAAAATTTATCAATGACCATTTATAAAAATATACTTTTATAACAATGCACAATATGCTCAATACAATGCAAATGCAATATAAAATATTTCACAAGATTCATATAACATCGAACTCCCCAGATCCTTTCACAATAACCACATAAATAACAATTTCATTCCATATTCATAACTGGCTCATATGATCATTTCACTCACTGAATTTACAAGTATATTCTATATTAATCACCAAATACCAAACATTATTGTAATTCACATAATATCAACAGTTGCCATTTTAATATAATTAAATCATATAAATAATATATTTACGCATTATAGTTGTAAATAAATTCATTGTTACCTCGAATATGAAAATTGTTGATACCTCGAACGCTTAAATCACCTTATCGCTGTTGGGATAACATATGCCAGGATCTATCGGGATGACCTCATAAACTCAAATTTAAATTAACAATTATTACTAGCATGAATTTACCTAAGTGAATTCAAATAATAATTACGCCAACAACGACATGCAAATAAAATTCACGTAAAAGATCATAGCATGCGAATTTCTAGGAGTTTACGTAAACGTATCCGTTGGAGAGACAGTCTGAGACGGACATGATCAAGTATCTGGCTACCAACCAAAAGACCTTCTCAAATATTCCCAAGTCCTCACTCAATAACCCGGTGGGAGGTTCTCCGATGAACGATTTATAAAACAAAGGAAAAAATAAAATTGTTGCACCACCTTTGTGGATTTCTAATATTTCCAGCACATGGAATTGCACTGGGGATGAAGAATTCATCCCCTATTTATAAGAAGGGGTTGGTCGAAAATTTGGAGTCCAATTAGGGTTAGGAAAGATCTTTTCTTGATCTCCAAGAAATTTTGAATATATCCCATATATTCTTCTTTCCATGTGTATTTTTCCACAAAAAATCTCACACACTTATTTTCTCCTATTTTTCTAAAATTTCATGAAAGATTTGCAAGATTGAATCTTTCTGGAATTTATGAGATATTCTTGTATTCCAAGAATACATATCTTTCTCCATAAAATCTTTCCAAGAAAATCAAGAAAATCTTTTTTCCCTTTCTTATTCAAAATTTTTGAAAATCTCCTATTAAAGAAACCAAGTGGGAGATTTCTTGAATTTATGAGATAATCTTGTATTCCAAGAATACTTATATCCTTTCCATAAAATCTTTTCAAGAAAATTTCTTCTCCCTCCTTTCTTTAATATTTTCGAAAAAAAACAAAATATTAGGCAACAATCATTTATTTTATTTTAAGCACCTTTTATTTATTGGACTGTAATTGGGCTACTTGAGGGGCCTTTAGGAAAGTTAAGATGGATCTTCCAATGGACTTCTGAATTCCAATATTGAGCCACAATATAATTCAGCCCATTAATATTAATTAATACCACTATATAATTAATATTGCACTATCAAATCTTAATCCATATTACGGTAATATGGCTCCCTGTCATTATTTTCCGTGTTTAAGATTATTTAGTCCATTAATTAATTAAGCCACTGAAAAGCTTTATATTAATTAATATCTTTATCCTTGGAGTAAGGACAGCCCAACTTTATTATCCATACTGGAAAATTAATTCCACTTGAAAGATTTGGCATGATAAAGGTTCAGAGCCCACAAAGGGGACCAATCACGCAAGACTTTGCAAGCACACGATTCTCTGTATTAATCTTAGCAACCGTCGTACAATTAATATTATTGCCCAAGATATAGGGTATCGAAGTCTCAATGATTATCTTCCCATTTATAAGTCAAAGCAATAATTACTAATCGCACACGGTCCTTATTAAGTGACAGAGATTAAGAAATCAACAACCATTGAGGTGTAACTCTTCATCCCATAAGTCAGTGTGAATGAGTTTATCCTCTCTGCAGGTCCGCTTCAGCACATCGAATGCACTAGTGTAATCTCTTGGTCAAGACAAGTCAATCTGAGACATACACATCAACTTCTACCAATAGACTGTTCGGATCTATCTAAGTTGTGAAACATGCACTAGTTTACAAGGGACTGTTAACGTGATCTTCTGTGATCTGGTATCACCACGTTAACTTCAATGTAACATGTGTTATTATATGAACGGTTCGCAATAAATATATATAACATTCAATCATATTTAAAGCAACAGTGATAAATAATTTATTTCAGTAAATAATTGTTTAATACATAGGTTATATAAAGTAAAAGCATACTTTCACGTATAACCCCAACAATCTCCCACTTATACTAAAAGTCTGCTTTTATGTATACCACAGCACGTCTAATGTATTATACAGTGACATCTAATGTCACCTACATCAACCTAATAATATATCTCTCACTTATACTCAAAGCAGATTGGCAACGCTCTTGACACTCATTCCTTCCACATGTCTCTCGAATGTTAACAGAGGTAGACCCTTTTGTGAATGGATCAGTTAGGTTGTCTTCCGACGCTTTCTTTGCCACCTCTATATCTCATCTCTTAACGATTTCTCGTATACGATGGTACTTCCTTTCAATGTGTTTGCTGGCCTTGTGGGCTCTCGGTTCCCTTGAATTTCCAACTGCTCCGGCATTATCACAGAAAACCGTGATGGTGCTGGGCAAATTCGGAACAACGTCCAAGTTCACTAGAAAGTTCTTGAGCCACACCGCTTCTTTCGCTGCTTCACAAGCAACTACATATTCGGCTTCCATGGTAGAATCTGCGATGCATTTCTGCTTAACGCTTCTCCATGTTACAGCTCCTCCCCCCAGACAAAACACACTACCCGAGGTAGATTTTGTGGAATCTATATCTGATTGGAAATCCGAGTCCATGTATCCGACTGGAAACAAACTGTCCGACTGGTAAACCAGCATTCTATCCCGAGTTCTTTTCAGATACTTTAGAATGTTCTTTACAGCGGTCCAGTGTTAATTTTCGGGATTAGTTTGATATCTTGCTACCATGCCAACGGCGTAGCAAATATTCGGTCTTGTGCATAGCATTGCATACATAAGACTCCCTACTGCCGACGCATAAGGAATGCCTTTCATGTCATCTATCTCCCCTTGTGTCTTGGGACACATGTCTTTCGATAGATGGATTCCGTGCCTGAAGGGTACAAAACCTTTCTTGGAATCTTGCATGCGGAATCGCTTCAAAACAGTGTCTATGTATGAAGCTTGTGATAAGCCGATCATTCTTTTCTTTCGATCTCGAGTGATCTTGATCCCAAGAATATGATCGGCTTCTCCTAAGTCCTTCATATCAAACTGTTTTAACACCCATACCCTTACGTATGACAAAACCTTTACATCGTTTCTGATGAGCAGAATATCGTCTACGTATAATACTAAGAATACCAAGGCAGTTCCTTCACACTTCTTATACACACAACTTTCAAACTCGTTTTGTTCAAACCCATAAGACTTGATTACATGATCAAAACATTGGTTCCAAGCCCGAGATGCTTGCTTTAGTCCATAAATGGACTTCCTTAGCTTGCAAACAAGGTGTTCTTGGCCTTTCGCGATGAAACCTTCGGGTTGTTGCATATAGATTTCCTCGTCAAGACTCCCGTTAAGGAAAGATGTCTTGACATCCATTTGTCAGATCTAAAAATCTAGATGCGCAGCTATTGCCAAGAGAATACGGATGGACTTAAGCATGGTCACAGCGCGAAAAGGTTTCTTCATAATCGATACCCTCCTTTTGAGTGTATCCCTTTGCCACAAGCCTAGATTTAGAGGTCTTGACCTTCCCATCCGGTCCTCTTTTTATCTTGTAGACCCACTTGCATCCAATGGGGTTTACCCCACTGGGTGGTTCCACTAGCTCCCACACTTGATTATGATTCATTGAGCCCATCTCGGTTTCCATCGCAGTTTGCCAGGATTCAAAATCCTTATCTTGAACCGCCTCCTTGTAGGACCAAGGGTCTGATTCATTATCCCCAGAGACCAAATCCGAAGATTATCCTATCCCTATGAATCTCTCAGGTTGTCGAACAACCCTCCCACTACGTCGAGGTTCCGGTTGTATCGGTGTGACGCTTGGTATATCAACTTGTACAGTTGGTATAGAGGTTTGCCCTCTTATTTCGTCTAAGGTAATCTCACTTTTGGGATTTCTATTATTCGTAAAGTCTTCTTCCAAAAATCTAAAGTTCGTACTTATTACCACCTTTTGATCTTCACCTTTCGTTCCCATGAGATATCCTATAAACAACCTTAGTTCCGAACGTGCATCCAACTTACCGGCTTCCTTGTCTAGCATGTATGTCGGACACCCCCAAATTCTAAGATGTCTCAGACTGGGTTTGCGCCCAGTCCACAACTCTTTAGGGGTTTTGAGAACCGATTTGGATGGCACCAAATTCAGAACATAAGCCGTTGTTTCCAAGGCATAACCCCAAAACGACTTGTGAAGATCTGAATAACTCATCAAGGATCTGACTATTTCTAAGAGTGTTCTGTTTTTTCGTTCTGCAACCCCGTTTTGTTGAGGGGTTCCGGGTGCAGTCAACTGGGAAACAATGCCCTCGTCTGACAGGTAGTTCAAAAACTCATCGCTGAGGTATTAGCCTCCACGATCAGATCGTAGAAACTTGATACTCTTTTCCATATGATTCTCCACTTCGGCTTTGAACTCTTTGAATTTATCAAAGGTTTCCGATTTGTGTTTTATCAGGAAAATGTACCCGAACCTTGAGTAATCATCAGTGAACGTCACGAAATACTCATAACCACCTCTAGCTTTGGTTGACATTGGACCACACACGTCAGTGTGAACGATTTGCAACACTTTTGTGGCTCTATTCCCCTTGGCTCCAAATGCCCTCTTGGTCATTTTACCCTCCAAACATGATTCGCAGGTTGGAAATGGTTCCATCTGTAGGTCCGACAATGAACTATCTTTCACCAACCTTTGGATCCTATTTAGATTAATATGACCCAATCTTAGATGCCAAAAAAGTGTCTCGTTCACCTTTTCTGAACGTTTTCTCTTATTACTTGAAACAATCGATGTGTTAAAAGATGCATTTTATGAGTGGTGTGCACAATTAAAAGTATGGAGATGGTTCCGCAACGTTCCATGACAGATAAACACATCGTTACGAAAAATAGTAACTTGTTTAGAAAAACAAACAGAATATCCATCAACAAATAGTTTTGAAACTGAAATAAATTTTTTACGAAAAATATGAACGTAAAGAACATCTCTTAAAACTAAAGTCTTGTCTTCAAAAGACAGGTGCACGCCTCCCACTGCTTCAGCTGCTACTCTCGTAGCATCGCCTAGTGTGATGAGGATCTTACTTCCACTAAGTTGTCGGGTCAATTTGAACCCCTGTAACGTGAAACAAACATGATCAGTGGATCCCGTATCCACTACCCACGAGTGGGTAGCATACGCCGCTAAAAAGGTTTCAACAACTAGTGCGTGAGAATTATCTTTCTTCTCATTCCTCTTAGGCTTGGGACATGCATACCTCCAATGTCCTTTCTCGCCGCAGTTGAAACACTCCCCTTTGGATTTCTTTTGACACCCAACCATTTGACCGCCTTATCTCTACTGTTCTTTGTGTTGAGGTTTCTTTGGTTACGACAATTCATTTCTTCATCAATCTTGTCTTTCATTGGCCTAAATTTTGATAAGAGATTTTTAGTCACCAAAACTTGGTCCTTTTATCCCAAATGCTTCTCTATTGTCTCCAAAACTTCTGGTAGAGTTTCCATAGTGAACATGTGATCACTAATCACATAACTATAGTAAAACTCATCGAAGCACTTTGGAAGAGTTAGGAACACAAAGTCGACCTGAGCCTCATCACTATACTTAGTACCGAGATAAGCAAGTTTGTCAAAATGTTGCTTGACCTTGAGAACATGGTCCCTTAAGGGTGTTCCCTCTGTCATACGCAGCATCGGCACGCCATCGCGATTAAACTGATTGATCATGCAGTTTTCTATCAAAAACATGTCTTCGAGGCTTTGCATAATTTTCGCAGCAGACTCAACCCCTTCGTGAATGTATCTCAAATCTTCAGACATGGATGCCAGGATTATACATTTCACAGGTCCGTTGGTACGCTCCCAGTCATCATACAAAGATCTCTCCGCATCAGATGATTTTTCAGTTGGTTTGCTAGGCTTAGGTGTCGTTAGGACCCAAATGTGTTTCGGTGAACCAAGGACAATTTTCATTTTTCATTTCCAAACGATATAGTTATCACCAGTAAGTTGATGTTCTTTGAGCATATATTTCAGTGGATTAAAAGGTTTCGACATGCTGAACTAAAATAAATAACACTTTGTATAAGCACAAATTTATCACATAATTCGATCACATTATTCATATCAAAATCTCAAAATAATATGTATATGCATCAGCCGACATCTCAAAACAATTTAAATAGGTCACGTTGGGTGATATGTCTATTTAAACACATTCAAGCAGGTTACAAACAGGAACAGTTACAAACCTTTAATTCAAAATTAATAGTCGGCTCCCACTTGACCAATATAAAATTGACAGGGACTTCGGAGAAGTATATGCATATCAATTTTATACCTAAGTAATAACCATGATTAAATACAGAATTATTACTTCGCTTTGAACGAGCCTCGTTGGGAGGGTCATCGTCCCCACTAATAATAACTCACAATCATCCTTTTGGGAATTTATTCATGTGAAAACCATCTTTTGGTCGTTCCGTTGGGGAAATTTCTCCAAAAGAATTCACAAATAAATAAATCATGGATGTCAATATTGACTTAATTTTATTATCCGGAATAAAATTTGTCAATTAAAACATACTTAGTAATTTTCGAAAGTGAGATTTTCTTTTGACAATTTTAAATCATGCAATCACATTTAACAAATAAAATAGCACGAATTTAAAACAAGCATCAAGATAAAATAAATTAAGTTGGGCACATATATCCAACTGTCATGGTTTAAATTCCATATCTTGATCTCGAGAAATCGTCTCTTCTTTTGCCTTCATCGTTCGTCTCGAAAGGCTCCCACTGAATCCGCAACAATTCTTTAACGAGTGTCCTTCGTCTTGGGTTAGGACGACGTCCAGAAAACGAGTAGCTCACGACCCGGAACGCGAGTCAGGCTCGGCCATCTCGCCCCATCGCCCACAGCCTTGCGCGCTCGAAGCATCGCCGGACGCCAGCGCCAGCGTCCCACGTCCCGCCCCCATCGCCCGGCTACCGCCTGCCCTGCGACACCTTGCGCGCCATCTTGTGCGCGCTGCGCCCATCGGCCCATCCGCCTAAGCTCTTCGCCATGCCCCATCCACGATCGCCCGAGTGGTGCGTGCGGTCGCTAGGCGTTCCGCCTAGCCCGCATGCTCCGCCTTGGCTCGCGTACGTCCGGGCACTCGGATGTCTGTCTTTAATTCTCCATCTCTGTCTTCGTTCACGATCCGGTTACAATTTATTTACAAAATAAATAAACCTAGATCTAGACTAGTCTATTATATTGAACAAATCAAACAAATACTAATCTACTCGTGGATTTTCTCACGAAGCAAAATGAATCCGAACGAATCGAATTAAAAACCAATAATTTATTTGCATGTAAATAAGCACATTAAAATACCATGACAATTGGATACCTCCAAAACAGATCTAACAGTTCTACTATTCAATTTCAAATTTTAATGAACAACAATTTGAATTACAGTTTAAAAGATCAGAGCCCGAACCAGGGCTCTGATACCAGTTGTTGGGATAACATATGCCAGGATCTATCGGGATGACCTCATAAACACAAATTTAAATTAACAATTATTACTAGCATGAATTTACCTAAGTGAATTCAAATAATAATTACGCCAACAACGACATGCAAATAAAATTCATGTAAAAGATCCTAGCATGCGGAATTTCTAGGAGTTTACGTAAACGTACCCGTTGGAGAAACAGTCTGAGACGGACAAGATCAAGTATCTGGCTACCAACCAAAAGTCCTTCTCAATTATTCCCAAGTCCTCGCTCAATAACCCGGTGGGAGGTTCTCCGATGAACGATTTATAAAACAAAGGAAAAAATAAAATTGTTGCACCACCTTTGTGGATTTCTAATATTTCCAGCACATGGAATTGCACTGGGGATGAAGAATTCATCCCCTATTTATAAGAAGGGGTTGGTCGAAAATTTGGAGTCCAATTAGGGTTAGGAAAGATCTTTTCTTGATCTCCAAGAAATTTTGAATATATCCCATATATTCTTCTTTCCATGTGTATTTTTCCACAAAAAATCTCACACACTTATTTTCTCCTATTTTTCTAAAATTTCATGAAAGATTTGCAAGATTGAATCTTTCTGGAATTTATGAGATATTCTTGTATTCCAAGAATACATATCTTTCTCCATAAAATCTTTCCAAGAAAATCAAGAAAATCTTTTTTCCCTTTCTTATTCAAAATTTTCGAAAATCTCCTATTAAAGAAACCAAGTGGGAGATTTCTTGAATTTATGAGATAATCTTGTATTCCAAGAATACTTATATCCTTTCCATAAAATTTTTTCAAGAAAATTTCTTCTCCCTCCTTTCTTTAATATTTTTGAAAAAAAACAAAATATTAGGCAACAATCATTTATTTTATTTTAAGCACCTTTTATTTATTGGACTGTAATTGGGCTACTTGAGGGGCCTTTAGGAAAGTTAAGATGGATCTTCCAATGGACTTCTGAATTTCAATATTGAGCCACAATATAATTCAGCCCATTAATATTAATTAATACCACTATATAATTAATATTGCACTATCAAATCTTAATCCATATTACGGTAATATGGCTCCCTGTCATTATTTCCCGTGTTTAAGATTATTTAGTCCATTACTTAATTAAGCCACTGAAAAGCTTTATATTAATTAATATCTTTATCCTTGGAGTAAGGACAGCTCAGCTTTATTATCCATACCGGAAAATTAATTTCACTTGCAAGATTTGGTATGATAAAGGTTCCGAGCCCACCAAGGGGACCAATCACACAAGACTTTGCAAGCACACGATTATCTGTATTAATCTTAGCAACCGTCGTACAATTAATATTATTGCCCAAGATATAGGGTATCGAAGTCTCAATGATTCTCTTCCCATTTATAAGTCAAAGCAATAATTACTAATCGCATGCGGTCCTTATTAAGTGACAGAGATTAAGAAATCAACAACTACTGAGGTGTAACTCTTCATCCCATAAGTCAGTGCGAATGAGTTTATCCTCTCTGCAGGTCCGCTTCAGCACATCGAAGGCACTAGTGTAATCTCTTGGTCAAGACAAGCCAATCTGAGACTTACACATCAACTTCTACCAATAGACTGTTCGGGTCTATCTAAGTTGTGAAACACGCACTAGTTTACAAGGGACTGTTAACGTGATCTTCTGTGATCTGGTATCACCACGTTAACTTCAATGTAACATGTGCTATTATATGAACGGTTTGCAATAAATATATATAACATTCAATCATATTTAAAGCAACAGTGATAAATAATTTATTTCAGTAAATAAGTGTTTAATAAATAGGTTATACAAAGTAAAAGCATACTTTCACATATAACCCCAACACTCTAGACTTCCACCCTCACTGAAACCCGTTCGGGACCTACAATTTTTAATTGGGATACGCCACGTAGCGTATCGGGTGTGTATCTCACGCGTATCCGCGTATCCAAGTATCCATGGTGTATCTGACACTGCATTATTTAAAAAATTTGAGTATCCGTGTATCCTAGTTGTTGTGTATACGAACTGTCACTGTTTAAGTATCAAGCATTTTTTTAAACAGTGACATTTCATATGCATAACATGTGAACAATAATTTTTAAGGCTAGTAATTTAGGGGATTATGTTTTAAGGAAAATAATTTTACAGGCTAGTGAATGTAGGACAATATGTTTAAAATTTTGTAAACGTAGGACAATCGAACCTGAATAAGCCCAAATCGGACTGAAATGTCACGTGATATGCAAGATTGTACTAAATTTACAGATTTTGAAAACATAGTGTTCTGCATTCACAAGTCCATAAATCTATAAATGTAGGATAATCTTACAACTCACGTGACATTTTCAAGCACATAAAATTATTATCCTTAAAACACAATCTCTCTAAGTTATAAGCCTAAAAAATTATTTTTTCCTGCACAATAGTAACTTCATATACATAATAGTGACAATAAAAAAAGAGAATTCATACACAAGAGATCTACTCAAAATAATTTTAAAATGTTCTAAGATATATAAAGAAATGTTGAAAGTCCTAGAGAATTTCTCATGATAAAAAATCTTCACCATCCATCGGGAGGATGAGTTAGTATATATAAGAGAATTGATATCGTTTGTCAAAAAAAATATATATATATATACATATATATATATATATATAACTTATAAAATTTTACATATTATAAATAAACATTTATTCTCTCATTTTGGATGGCTATAACATACATCAATTGTATGAGCAAAATAGTAAAAATGAATGTATTTTCAACTTTATTTCAAAATGTTCATGCAAATCAAAACCAAGTGTAAATAAAGTAGAAGCTCATAAAATTATTTTTGCACATCACAACAAAAAATAAAGTAAATTGCATAAACAACAAAGGAGATTCGGCGTTGTGGTTCGCCTTCAACTAGAATTTTCGGCATTTTCCAATCAATGCTCGATCGGAACGGAATCCTGATTCAACAGGTGAACGAGAATCACCAGTCAAAATCGCACGACAACATGGTCAAGAACGTCACCCTGATTCAGGAAATCAACGGGAATAGTTCAAAAGTCACTTCGCTTCGATTTATTAGCGAATTTCTCGATCGTGGTGCCAGCAATATACACAACGATATGAAGAGCGACTCGGTAAAGAAACAATAATCACGCTCCACGCTCCGCGGCGATGCGTAGAGAGGGTTGGGTAAGAATTTAATTATTCTTCGGTTATTGTTCTGAGATTATGTGTGTATTTATTAGAATTTCATGGATTCTGTAATCTATATCTATTTAAATAATTTTCAAATCAATTATTCATAACAATAATCGATAACAACATTTTCCTATTTTCTACGTTTGGGAGTAATTTGAAAATTTGCAGTTCTGGAGTGTGTTCAGGTGTACTAAAATTTCTATTTCTTACTTAGATCATACCAAATTTTTTAGTTCTGGGTGTGTTTAGGTGTACTGAAATTTCTATTTCTTACATAGATCATACCAAAATTTTCGGGTAGTAATTCATTTTGATGTCGAATCATATTTTTTGGATAAGAAGTAATTCATTTTGACGTCACACCAAAACTTTCGGATAAGTAACAGATAAATAATAATTTATTCGGGAGTGTGTTCAGGTGTAATAAAATTTCTATTTCTTACCTAGATCATACCAAAATTTTCAGTTCCGGGTGTGTTTTGGTGTACTGAAATTTCCATTTCTTACATAGATCATACCAAAATTTTCGGGGTAGTAATTCATTATGATATTATACCACAAAGTTCTCGAATACTAGTAATTCATTTTGATGTTGAATCAATATATTTTTTGGATAAGTAGTAATTCATTTTGACTGTCACACCAAAACTTTCGGATAAATAGTTCGGAAGTGGGGTGGATCTCTTGTGCACATGTATTTTATACGACTCTATAAGATAAGTAATAATTCATTTTATAGGATAACTAATAATTCATTCTGAAATGAATGTTTTGTGCACGAGGGTTAGAATAATTTGAATTTAGTAACAAGTGTGCCCCAAACTATGATACCAAAAATCATGAAATTGCTAAAAGCTGCCTAACTAAATATAATTAGAAAAAATATAATTAGAAAAACTATAGATTGTGATTAAATCTAATCAAAGTAACTTTAGATTAATAAATTCGTACACAAACCACAAAAAAAAAACTTTTTTTCAATGAAATAAGAAATAGGTAACGATCAAGAACTTTAAACACGGATTCAAGGAGAGATACATACTGTAAACGACTAAAGACCTTGGGATGAAAATAAAGGATAAAAATGTTAAAAATCATACAGTTAAAGAACTAAAATAAAAATCCAAAATTTGAACGGTTTAAAGAGTACATTTACCCTAATATGCAAATTTGTAGAAGTGTATTTAAGTTTCAAAAGATGTGCAAAAATCTCTAGAACTGTATAGAAGTTTCTAAAATCACGTAATAGTTTTTAGGGTAGTGTACAAGATTATGGAACACTAAAACTGAAAGTGCATAAAAGTATACAAACCAATTGAATTCTTACTGATTATCACTAAACCTTCTAGAATTCTATAAAATAGTATGGCTGTAACCCTATAGAACTCTATAAAATAAAGAGTACATTTTCGATGAAATTTGTTATTATAAAATTTATACCATCGCTTATAATTTAATAGTACAACATTTATCGGCTGATATTACTATACTTATAAATTAATATCATAATATTAAATGATGTAGGTATTAGTTTATAATATAATGATAACAATATGATGTAGGTATTAATTTATAATAATAATTATATTAATTTATAATATGAATAAATTTCACAGGAGATATTGTGCGAAATAATAGAGGTACAATATTTAAGATAATATAATACTCCCTTCATATTTATTTAGATATTGTTTTAGCCTTTTGAAATATTTCTATAATAGATGTCGTTTTGGTATTTTCTCCCCCTTTATCTCGTATTTACCCTTAACATGGTAATTTCAAATTTCAAATCTCCTATCTACTAAAGACGAATCACTACTGTTTCATATGGTGACTTTATTTTAAATCTCTGAATTTCTGTGAGAAGTTATTTATAATATTATTATTAATTTTTTTAATTTCAGTCATTCATTATTTAATTTTGATATTTACTTATCATTTATCTCTTATCTATTAATAATGAATCACCCCCTATTTATGTGGTTTCTATATTTAAAATACTTCATCTTCAAACATATACATTAATGAGTGGGTCTCATGTACACCCAAGTGCACTGTGCACTCAAACGTGTGAACTGAAAAATATAATTTATTTACATTGAAGCGTGCAACTATTTTTCCATATTAATAGTTGCACTCTTCAGTGTAAATAAATTACACTTTTCTGAATAAAATGCCACACGTTTCTAAATGTACTATGAGTGCACGATGCACTTGGGTGCATACAAGACCTAGCCTATACATTAATCTATATTAAATACATACTCCATAATTTATAAATTTATACTCACTCTTATTCTTTTTAAATATCACTAGCATGTAACCTGTTTAATTTTCCTTATGTCAACATTAACCTTCATTTTTTATAGTTAAATTTTATTTATAATTGGCTGGAAAAATCATTCACACAACATATTTATAAAAAAATTAAAAATTTTAATAACCATAAAAAGTAATCAGTAGGGGTATGTATGAAAATATCAAAACGATATGTATTATATAAATAATATATAAGACATAAACGAGTATGTCAACTAATTTAGAATAAGATATAAATGAAAATATACATAAATAATATTAAAATATAAAATTTATACATGTAATTAAATTAATTAAATATTTAAAATATTTTAATTAAAATTAATAAAAAAATTATTTTAAATCCCGCGTAGTCCGCTGGGTTACGTGCTAGTTTCCTATAAATGTGTTGTGTGTATATTTTTATCAGTCAATAGTTATGGTTGGTAAGAATATTTAAATAATATTAATTAAGGTTAATTTTGAAAAGAAAAAAAATATCCTTAATTTGACTTAAAAATTCCATAATGACATCTATTAAAAAATGGAGGGAGCAATAAAGAAGAATAATATAACCAGGTGGCTTAGCCCACCTGACCACTGGACTCCTCAATTAAGTGGGAGACCTAGGTTCGATTCCCTTTGGGAACGAATTAGAGTATGGGAGTTATAAGGTGGCTTGGTGAATTTGTAGAGTGTGTGTTTGTTGTACTAACTATTACTCCCTCCGTCCTATTTTTCATTATCCAGTTACTGTAGATACGGAGATTAAGAAAAAGTAGGAGATAATAGTATTAAATGGTGTAAAGTGGGTAAAATGGGTTTGGTGAATGGAAATAATAGTATTAAATGGTGTAAAGTGAGTTTGGTGGAGAGAAATAATAGTATTAAATAGTATTGAAAGTTGATTTATTTCCTTTTTAGGAAATGACCAAACATAATTAGGACGGTTATTTACGGAAAATGAACAATTAAAATTAGGATAGAGCGAGTAACATCTAACAATGTCCGATAAAAAAAAGAATAATATAATATAGAGAAGTATAAAGATACATTACTATAACTATGCTACAATTCAGAAGTACAATTAATTAATTATAATTCGTTTTTTAGTTGATACATTCTCATAATAATAAGATATGCATGTAATATATTTAATAATAATAAAATAAATCAACATGGGTTTATAAAATATACTAGAAGTGCAAAATTTATTTTCAATTGTGAGAGCAGTAAATCATAGTTAACTTTTATGTCTTGTTTTTTTTTTTTTTTTTTTTAGTGTGGGAAGTGACTCTTGAAATTTCTACTTTCTTAAAATAATTAATTACAAAGTTCCTTTTACCATCGAACACATGTAATATCTTTTTGTCTCGTTATAGATCGAACATCGAGATTTTAAGTAGTTGAGCTCTAACCACTTAAACTATTCACATTTGACAATATATTAATAATTAAAAAATATATGATAGATGATTGATAGTATATTGAAAATTGTATTTAAAAAAAGTTAAATAGGTATAATATAAATATTATAAAGTAGAATTTTGAAAGATTTACAATCCTATAACGAAATTCTAATAAACAAATGGGAATTTGAGATTTGAATATATCCAACTTAATACTCTCTCTTTCTCTTTTTTTTTACTCAATAATTGATTATCTTAAGAAATTATTGTAATTAATTATCTTAAAAATTTATTATTATATATCCAACTTGGTATTCTATCTTCTCTTTTTTTACTTTTTACAATATAATATTATTTCTATTATTTACTTTTTTAAAACATTCTCTATCAAATTATATAAAATCCACTCTTAAATATATATATATATATATATATATATATATATATATATATATATTTAAATACATTTTTTACTTTATATTAAATTCTTTCAAATTCTCTTCAAAATTTCTCTTAGGCTCCATTTAAATTGATGGATTTGAAATTCATGAATTTCACACACAAATCATCACTCTACCATGAATTTATAAATACTTAGATCAGAGAGTGTAAGGAAGAGAGTGAAAGGGGGAGAGGGAGGAAAGAATTAGAGATGAGAGGATTTTAAATTATAGGTTTTGATAAGGATTTAAAATTCCTCTATTTTAAAATAGACTTTTAAATTTAAATATTTATAATTTAATTGAAGAGTGATGATTTGTGTGTGAAATTCATGAATTTTAAATTCATCCATTTAAATGGAGGCTTAAAATTGTAAATAAACAAGACCTTCGTCTTTTAGAGCACAAAACCTCGCAAAGAAGAAAGGAAATGTGAAAGCCAAACGCTCGGTAAAGAGCAGTAGGAAATGGAGTTGATAAAAATATCAAGAGATATTTATGATAAAGAACTTAAAAAAGTGCACACACTTTTTGCCTTTCTGGACTTACGCGGATATATCCTACCACGAGTATCTAGGGATATATTTTATGATAAAACAACTTTGGCACGTAATTCCCTACTTGAGACTCATAACGAAAAGTGTGAAATGCACCACGTCAATATACTTCGACTAAATTGATTTAAATAAACTCTCATGAGCTATAAACTAGAAGCTTCAAAGAGGGTGATTTTAGTCGTTTATTAGTCTTTTTTTAAAAAAATAATTTTTTTGGCAAACATTATCAACTTTTCTTTGAATCTTTTTACAAACATTAACAACTTCTACCATTAATCACTTTTCCCTAAACACTAATTTTAATCACTTCTTTAAAATTATAAGTTTTTGCAAATATCCCCTTATAAGTGTCATCATCTTAAGTTGCATTCACATTTACTTTATTGAAGATATTAAACCCCGAAATAATCAACTTTGCACCAAAACATGCAAGTTTTCCCAAAATCTCAAACCCTAAATTGCAAGCAAGTAAACTCAATCGAATTTAAAATAAAAAACAATCATAAAAAAGTTAATAGGTACCCATTTCCAACGAAGGAACACCCATGTACCAAAAAATTGTAACAATCGGAAAGGAAATAGAAGAATGGTGGCCGAAATGGACTATCACGTGGCAGCACGGTAATTCCGACAGCCACAAAGGATAGTTCGATCAAAAAATGAATCGATGAATCAAATTGTAAAACGTAAAAAGATAGTGTATGTAATTGTATAAATAAAAATTGTAATTGAAACACTTTTTTTTGGAAAATTTTATTTTGCAAGTAAACCTGATAAATATTGTTCTAGGGAATTGAATCAATTGATATTAGTCACTCTTTATATTCACCATTTTCTCTCCTTTAACTAAAAAACAATCAAGTATACGGAAAGGATAAATGTGAAAGAAATGTGAAAAAATAGTTAACAATTAATAACATCTAAGTACAAATCAATATTATTCCCTTCCTCCTCTTTTAATTGTCGTTTAAGAATGTTCCAAAAAATTAAGAAAGTCATTAAATAATAATAAATATATGCAATGTGATATTTTTATCCTTTTATTTACCTACACGAAGTAAATTTGTATAATTGATGCATACTATTACAAAAAGAACTAGAAGGACAAAATTGAACCATGATATTTAAGCCTTGGAAATTAGTGCAAAATGACAATTATTTTACGACAAAAGAATTTCTGTAGAAAGACAACTCACATGGGATGAAGTGAGTACTATATTGTCCCGTTAGAGTCCCGAAATATGAATACACTCAAACTGCTTTTCTCAAGAGCTCATTATCATGAAGAGGCACAAATGGCTCCTGCGAACAAATGAACGGAAGCATAAGCTACATCTTTAAGCTGTGTTTGCAAACTCAATTAACAGATTTTAGAATCACTTGTTTACAAAAACTGCGAGGAATAGCTTTTGAAAATAAGTGATTGTACTGTGTTTTGCAGTATTTGCAAAATTCTACAAACAACTCGTATGAACGTTTAATTGGATACGAGGAAGGAATGAGAGGGAACCTGATGACCAAGAAGAGCAACAAAACTTCCCTTCATCAACATGTTTCACGTCGAGCCCAACAAACCATGACCCGACACTGATATCGTCATGGGCGTACGTACGCAGGATCAATCTGTTGAATCAAAAGGAGGAAGCAAATACAAATCATTTCATTATATTATAGCAATTGTAGGCAACCAAAATGATTTTGTAGGGAATGAATGAAAACAAGAAAAGACATGCCTGTTGACTGAAATAAACTGAGCTAGTGGTTGTGATATGGCAAATACTTCACCAGAAGCATGTCTGAAGTATCTGTGTATGAAAAAGGATTAGTTAATGCTGCAGCCAAGTAGTGTGGTCCATTTCAGCTTCACAAATAATTAAAAGAGGAGTTGATAACAATTTACGTCCTAAAACTTTGGGCGGATCCAATAAAAATCTTTCTTTTTTTATCAATTTTTAGTCTAAGGTGTCCAACTTCAGTCATAGGGTGTCCATGAATTTTCCCGCAAAAAAAGGACTGAGATTTGACAAAAAATTACTGAACTTGGACACCATAGGACATACTAAAAAGAAATAGGATTCATATTGGATTCACCATAAAGTACAGGATGTAAATTGATATTAACTCATTAAAAGAGAAAAGTAAACACATGTGAATCTACAGCGAGCATCTTTTACACCCGTGTTTTAAAATTTCAATTTCATAAAGAGTTCAAACAGGTAAAGTTAATTTAATGCCAAGACACAACATGTGCAAAAAATTGTTTCGGTCCAAAAAAGGTAAGATGGAGAATCATAGTTAAGAGGGCACCATTACTTACGACTTCCCATCCCCAAATTTCCACCAGTCAGGTTCATACCATTTGTGTTTCCTGCAGATCCAAAACAAGACATTAATCAATACAACCTTAAAATCTTCTCAAACTGCCATCGCAACAAAATGAGGAGTCCAATTAACTTACGGCTGAGAGAAAACTTCTCCAGACTTCATGCATCCAATATAAACACGGGGCTTCTCCAAATGGCTTGCAAGCACAGCTCCAAGAGCATCTTAATAAGAAAAGAATGCCAAATACAGAGAAGTATGACAATTAGCTAAAGTTGAGTAATGATAGGTTATGGGGGGATATAGTTTTTTTAGTCATGTACATTATCCTATTTTGGTTCCAGTCCTGTCGACTTTTACAAATTGAGAACAGTCCTGTAACTTCCAATTTTTTACATTTTGGTCTAGTTACCGGTGGTAGGAGGTTGACGCTGACGTGGTGGAGTCTGATCTGTCCACGTGGTCAGTCTTATGTTTCACCTCTTACAGCCTGTCATCAGATCTAAATGTCGAAAAATTGAGAGTTATAGGACTATTTTCAATTCATGAAAGCCGATAGGACTAACATCTAACTTATAGGACTAAAAAAAGTATTTTCCCTAGGTTATTGCAGCATGAAGAAAGATGCAAAGGGCATGGTTATTGTGCTGTGCCTTATGCCATCATCAGGTTGACCTCAAACCATTACCAAACTTGTAGATGTATAAAAAAGATCTTGTCATTTCCCATTTAGTTATAAAAATATTATAAGCTACTGGAGAGCAACCATATGTAAAATAGGTAATTTCTTATCAACAAAGTGATCTGCTCTGATTAGCATAAGCAATTTAAGAACTCTATCTATATAAAGAGGTATTTGATTAAAGGTTTTCTCAAGTGCCACGCCAAATTTAGCAACACGTTTCAAACAAGGCCAACAACCAACTTTTTGCCCGCAAATCAAGAATTTTATACCCACATATTATTTAATATACCTGCAATATAGCAAACCAAGAATTTATACCCACATATTATTTAATATACCCACAATATCACGGAATACATACCAATATTAACATATACATCATCATTAATCTTTGCATAGAACTCAGCATCCCAGTGCTCAACAGCATGAACGAGAAACAATTTCGTCTTCTTTGCTCGCTCTTCAGGAGTCTCCACATGATTTTCCTGACAAGGAAAATAATCAAAAGTTTGATCAAAACTTCAAGAATACAAAAGGAGGTTGATTACATGATTTCAGGGCCAACAGAGAATACATGTGAGGTATTTACACATGGTATTAGTGTCCTTGCTTATTACTCAGCAATTCCTTCAGATGGTAGAAAAGGAAAACACAAAAACATACACACCGATTTATATAATCTTATCTTATTGTAAATGTTCAGAAAGAAAGCAATGCAGCCAGTTGCATTAATGTTATTCAGGCAAATAGTGAAATCAGATTAATCTAGGAAATGGGCAAATCAAGAAAAGAAAACTAGAGGCTAAAAACCGTGTTTTCCACATCAAAAAAGAGCACTTTCCTAAAAAAATAAGGAAAATTCACATGCTTACAATGGACAAGTGGGGCCAAGTTATAAATTTATATATAAGCAAATTATATAGCAGATTCTTTTCATTCATTAAAAGTTTACAACCTTGATAAAGATTATCCCATATACAACAGGTCAAAATTTTAGCAGGGCCTATTCTTGTGCACAAGGGTTTAAAACCCAATTCTAATTAGATAAGTGAAATTCAAACATACAAGAATTGTGAAGTCATTAGCCTCCCTATTTTCATCGTCGATCTCCCTGTCTAAACTGTCACCTTGATTTGCACTGCATAATGCGTAAAATCAGTTAAATAGAAGTGTTCTAAGGTAATCTTCAATCAGTTGAGTAACAATGATATAGACCTTCTCCCTATCACAAATCGTATGACAATGCCTTTATCTTCCTCCAGTTTCCTCAGAGCAGTACCTATATCGAGTAAAATTGAATAAGCAATACTGAAGAAACAACCATATCAGATATACCTTAAACTCAGCATGGCTAATGGTGTGTTACAAATTGAAAAGTTAAACCTTCAATATCAGTGTTGCTAAGTAGTTTTTCGTTCAAGACCCTAGGGTGAATGTTTGTTTTGGGTTTTAAAAAGCACATTTTGGATTTACAAATCTAAATCCACTTCCATTTCGGAATTTTGAAATCTGATTTTATAAAATCACCACTACAACACGTCTAAACCTACTATCCTATTTTTCAATACAATCAATTCTCTCTCCTTAAACTTTAATATTATTTAAATCATAACACACATCATCCAATCATTATAATCACACCCAACAACAATATAATAAAACATCATTAGCTCTTGCAAATTAAATTGGCATAAAGTGAAATATCACCCTACTCAATATTCCAAAACAAACACGCGCAATATCATTTAGCAGGATTTCAAAAATCCCCTAGCTTTCATTTACCAATTTTTGAGAACCACTTAAACCCCAAAACAAACATCACCTAGTCCTTTTCTTTTATATTTCTTGCGTAGGTTCCATCCTACAGTGTCATAATTTAATGGCAGGCAACGCTTACTCATGAGGGTCCCATTGCTCATATCAATAAACATAGCAAGAAGAAAATATTTTATTGAAACAAAAAGGATGACATATTGATATATCACATAGCTTTGTATATCCACTTGTCATGCCAAAGAACATGAACAAAACAACAATGAGTATCACTTGGGTGCACCAATTGTACTGACCAGCTAAACCTTTTAGTAAAACTAACATTGTTTAGTGAAAAAAAATAATACTGACCAACTAATACCTTTTAGTAAAACAACTAATACTATTTGAAATTTCACTTGAGTTGTGTGGTGCAATTGGTGCATAGAAGTATTTGACAACAACAATGAATAGAATGTATACCAGCAGGCATCCAGGCCTTACGAATAGCATTTCTGTTATTCCTGCGTCCAAACATTGTAATTATCCCTACAACAGCCAAAAGTTTTTTCTTTGTAGCTCCACCATTTTCTGGGAAATGCTTGGACACAAAACCTTCCTGCCTGGCTTTTTCCAATTCCACATGAAGTGCAGCTAATTTCTTCTGATGTTCCCTGACAAGCAAAGCATCATTCATCGAGGCTTAATTGATTCAACATAATTCAGATATAGCACTAACTAAGGGGCGTTTGGTTCAAATTCTTCAATGGGAATGGTAATGAGAACCTTTTTCCCGCTACACCCCCATAATGAAAGGGATATGTTGGAGGAAGGGCCGAGGGCTGTCCCAAAGATGGTTCCATTGTTAGTGTTTTGCTCTAATTTTGGAATAAGTGGGGACAAGAAATGAGTTTTGGTTGAGAAATAGTGGAATGATTGAGGCGAAATGGTTATACAGGGGAGGTAGTTGATCAGAATGGGGTAATTGATTGACTTACTTTGAGTCTCATTACCTCATAAGAAGTATAATGAAGGTGAATTAATCATTGTTTATTCTCATTTGCCATCACAATTAGCCCATGTTCATTCCCATTACTATTCCCATTGAGAAAGTTTGAACCAAGCGCCCCACAAGTACATGAATGCATCTACTCTCACCCAGCAGAATACAGTATATGCATATATAGCAAGAGTAAAACTACCTGCAAGCAATGATCTTCATCGTGTCATCTACAGAAATGGAAGACTTTCCCTAACACAAGAACACAAAGACGGCATAAATTTGTCAGTTTGACGGACATGATTAACACATTTTTGTTGCAAAATTCAATAAGAAAAATCATAGTTCTCAAGGTGTATTACATGCTACACTGGGTGCAGCAATCACCACAAATTCACACTCCCTCGGTCTCACAAAGATAGTCACATTATCCTTGTTTTGTTTGTTCCAAATTATTGTCATATCTTTATTAGAAGTGTGTAAACTGTTTAAAATACTCTTATTTAATGTATATTAGAATTAATCATGTTTACCATCTTAAATGAAGTCATTATTGTAATGTGCGAGAGAAAAACCTTTTCCAATTCCAAGATCATTGAGAGTAATCATGTTTATAGGTTAAATTGGTATTCAATAAATAAGGGCATATCAAGAAATTTATAGGTAAAATCCCGATTTTCATGCACAATTAATGATGAATTATTGGTATGTGTAAAACTCAAAGTGTGACTATCTTTGTGGGACGGAGGGAACATATATTTTATGTGAATATGTGTTAGATTGCTCAATGGTCATCTCTCTATTGTGACAACGTACAAAGTTTACAAACATATATAATACAAATTCATTGACAAACATTATCATGGAAGCAAGTAGCAGTTTTTGCATTACTATCATTTACTTTTCACTCAACTGATGGACACCATCTTCTGGCCCCACAACGATTTAATTTCAATTAACGCAACTAGTCAACTGTTAAAGCTCATACAGTTCAATATTAAATAGAGTGAAGCTATATACTGGACTTCTTACAAGTTACAAGGCTAGACGCTTTACCTTCCCGCGAAGGCATAATAGCGACAAAAGCCAAATCATTCGCAAGATTTTGCTTTTCCGGTCCATTTTTTAAGTTGTCAACTTTACCAGGATTTTGTCAATTGAGGTGGCCAATTTGTAAAATGTGTGCAAATGTAGGTGAGATATGCTATGACACAGTCACACAGAAAGCATATAGATTGAAATTTAAGCCGATTCCAGATTTTCTTTAGAAAATAGGACCCTAAATCAGGGTCTGGACTTTTTGGTGGTAAGTTTTTCCAAGAAAGTGACATAACTGAAATAGTGACAACAAAATGAAGCTATATTCTCTTTCAAAGACACCAAATTTGGCAATAGAACTGATAATCATAACCATCTAAACTGCAAATAATTAAGCATAGGTGAAAAAAGATGGTAGGCTTCAGTGAAAAATCCACATTCCCCTCTCTTCCACTTCTTTTTCTTGACCTTCTTAGTAATTTTATAGAGCAAATGCTAAGTTCTAAACCAGTAAAAAAAGAGGGGGAAATAGCAAATAATACTAACCTGGCCAGTTCTTTTATCAAGCTCGTGAATCAAATAAACCCTGCTCTCTGTATCCTGCCACAATCTAAATCAATCCATCCATAAGAAATTGTTAAAAAAAAAAAAAAAAAAAATGGAATATGAGAAGTTAATGTGAGCGATTGCGTGAAAAATAATTACATACCGGCCAGCAACATATAAGGAAGCCATTGTAGCAAACATGGAAAACATCATCAACGAAATCCGACTCGCAGAACTCTGCCCTGAAGATAGCCGGTGATTGGATCCCCGGCTACCCATTTCACCCCGGGAGAAAAATAGGTAAAGCCAAAATGCTTAAGAAAAACAGTGTTTCGTTTGTTAGGTGAATTTGGTGGGGATCGAGAGTTTGAGATTGATTTCTTAACAAATACTACAAAGAATTACAGAGTGAACAAAAGAGATGGAGATAAATGGTGATTTTTCTGAGTTGTTAATGGTGGTTTACTGAAGCTACTGGTAATTAGATGCCGTAAAGTCTCGGATATTAATGAAAGGTGCCTTCCTAAATTGATCACACCTGCCCAATCTCTTTTTTTTTTTTTTTTATAGGGCAAATGTTGACTCGAATTCGAGGCCTCAGAGCATAGTCAGTGAAACTCTAATCACTTGATTACTTGAGTTATTTTACTTCATTGTCCAACGGAGTCTTTTATTTTAGACAAAAAAATTGTTGAACCAGAGTTCACGGTGAACTTTATTATTTTAAGAGGCACATTTGTGGAGATGGTCTCATAGTGAAACCGAGTATAATTTGGGCATTGCCGCAGTAACACTTTGTAAGGGATGTGTGTTGATTTGTGTTAGTTTTTATCATATCTTATACATGAAACCGTTTCATACGAGTTTTTTTTTTAAATAATATTGTTATGTATAAAACTATCACGATTACGTAAAATCTATCACTGTTATGAATAAAAAATATTACTCTTTGAAAAATAAAGTATTTCTTAAACATTGATAGTTTTTGTACATAACAGTGATAGAGTTCATATCTATTCTTTATTTTATTCTATGTTTATTGTTTTAAAAATTAAATTTAACAACTAGAGTCGGTGATGGCAGCGTTTCAAAATCGAATTGAACAGGCTGCGAACCGGTCATGAAATCGGCCCGATTGCACCCAAATAATTATTTTTACTATTGAATTCAGAAAAAAAAAATTGACTAGAACCGGAGAAAAAGTGACAGAACAGAGAAACTGATAGAACCGATTAACCAGTTTTTTTGTTTTTTATTTATTAATTGTTCATCCCTATACTCAAAGAGAAAACGAGAACTCAAGAAATATGCATGTTAATTGTAAAATAAAAATTCAATGTGCTAGAAAGTTTTCACCAGAACTGAAATTCAATTTGTGAAGTAAAATTTCTACAAATCTGTAACTAATTACATAAAGAACGGAGGGTAAATAATTGTTTTATTATTCATTATATGAAAGTGAGTATAAATACTGATGGCCATATACTTATAGAGGGGAGTCTACAACTACAGACTCATTAACCGTGTAATAGATTTTGTTACAATGGATATTATAATCGCAATGTCACATATCTACATCTCTCCACAAGTTGAAAGTGGAGGAAGAAGCATCATCTTTAACTTTTTAAAAAGTAGGCCCTCCTTTGCGCCCCCCACCCCCCCCGGGGAATGGTGGAGGTGGTAAATCATGAGTATTTCGGTGGCCATTAGGTGAGAGGACCAGTGTTTGGTGCCCACAAGGAGTTATCCCCCACATTGGAGGGATAAAACTCCCACGCTGCGGCTGCCAGGACTCAATCCTGCGTCCTTTTAGCAATTTGTCAACCAGAAACCAACTGAGCTACGCCCATGCGGGCTCACCATCTTTAACTTGGAAGACTGAGGCAGAGCTTTTGTAAGTAATCAACCAACTGCTCATGAGGAGAAACATGACGTAGACTCAGAAAGTCTTGCTTGTATAATTTACACACAATATAACAATCAATGTCAATGTGTTTAGTACGCTCTGGATTCTAGGTATTGTGAATAACAACTTAATTGTCTCAAAAAACACTTAGTGGCAAAGTAACAGATACCTTCAAGTCCTTTGCAACATATGAAGTCCATTGTAATTCCATGGATGTAGTAGCTAATGCTGTATACTTAGTTGCTGAAAATAATACGTTATATTGATAGTGTGAAGTTGAGAAACAATTAAATTAGATAAAGTTGGTTTTTTTTTTTTTGAGAGAGATAAAGTTGGCTTTAGTGCGGAAAAAATAATGAAATAAAGTATAATATTTAGATGTTTGAGGGATATAGATAAAATGGAAAAAGTTGTTTTATTGCTATTTATGGAAATGTTCAATTAAGTAGACAAGTCTTTTTGACAAATATTCAAATAAGAGAGAGACGAAGGAAGTAGCATTTATATAAATTAAAAGAGATAAAATTGATTTTAGTGTGAGAAATGTAATGACAAAAGGTGTAATACTGAGGGACCGCTTGGTATGACTAGGGAATGGTAATGGTAATGGGTATCACTGAGGGGTCAACACTATAGGATATTGATTGAATTACTATTGCTTGGTCAGAAAATCAACAATGAGTATTATCTTAGGGGATAGAGTGAATGATTACATGAGTGAAATTAAATAATTGAAGTAGGGTAATTAATTACTTACTTCTACTTTCATTATAGGTGTATCAAAGCTGTCAAATACTATTAATGAAAATAATTCTCATTACCCCTTCTATTACCCCAATCAAACAGCCGTAAGATGACATAATCGATTCACTGAATTGACAATATAGATATACCCATTAATGATAGTCCAAAATTTACTCAGTATAGTCCAAGATTTTAAGTAGAGTCAAACTTTCAACTTTCCCCTTGTTTGAGAAAGTCATTAATGACATTTAATATTTATTGATCTCCATTAATCTCTGCTTAGTTAGGTCACATCATGCATGAAATCAAACTAATGAGATCATATTTGAAGGTTGTATACTTCTAATGTAAAATACTAAATGATGTAGCGAGAGCATATAATAAAAAAAATATATAAAAACACTAACTACAATAGGTTGATTTCTATGTAGATTCAAAGAAAATATAGTAAAATATATTTGAATTGAGAAAAATATTTTTTTTCTTATTTATTAATTAAAAATAAATAAAAATCAACTAAAATAATACTTATAAAAATTGAGGCATTCTTGTGTGAGACGGTCTCATGTATGAGACCGGGTCTCACACTTGACCCATATTATATCAACATAATTGCTCGGACAGAAAACCCGATTATACCCTTAAATAGAAGAACAATTTGTTTTGAAAAAAGAAGAACGAAGAAGAAGAAACTCGCCCAAATCAAATTGAGAAGGATAAGAAGAACACGCACAAATCGAATTGAGAGGGAGAAGAAGAAGACGCCCAAATCGAATTGAGAAGGATGGAAAAGTTGCCTAATCAAGTCTGGTCAGCGTTGACTCTGATTTCGATGATAGATCTAGATTCTAGGCACGGGAAAGAGAGAGAAGCGACGACGGGTGGATTGGAGAGCAGATTGATTCTGTCAAATCCTTGAACTCCATGATTATAATTATCTTTGCTATTTTTTCTCTTTTTTTCTTTCGATGGATGGAATGTGAACAGTTCTAGAGTAATATTTATTATGATTTCTATATATTTATTTTTATTCTTAAGGTTTAATCTTCTTCAGTGCACTCTCTTCAGTATAAGCATAGAATGAAACATGATTAAATGTGATGATTTAAAGGATTTGATATGAATATCGTAGGGTCTAGATATCCCAAAAAGATAAATGAATATCGTTCTCTATCAAGAAACTTATATCATCAATCTTTAGTAACAGAGTGGTGGCAATTTGTCCTAGGATCCATCCATGCATATTGATATGTAATATGTCATCGTCTGTTTCATAAGAAAGCTGAGAGAAATTAATAGGCAGATTTATTGATGGAATATTGCATAGTATAAAGGAATTGAGTACAACCTTTTTTTTATGTAAAATTCTACGGTCTATCATTAACAACATCTAAACAGAGTAGACAATCATGCCCACTACAGAAATACATCTAAGAGATCTAGATATAGCAATCTTATCTTTTGAATATTTGGTAGGTTGTCTCCTATCAATTTATAATTCAAGAGAATCACATAATACTTGTCCAGGAATACCACTTATAACTTTAGAAGTATCACTATTTTCTAGAATATTATTATATGAAAAGCTAGAGTACTATCAAGAGTATCAATGTTTAGGTCAAAAGTTTCACTCTCTAGTTACAAAATATAGGGAATATTTGTTTATAGTTCGAGAGTATCGCGTTTTTGTTTAGGAGTATCACATTTTGGTTTAAGAGTATCACTATTTTCTGTAAGACAAATAAAACTTAAAACTAACCACAAATATAACTAAAATGTGTCGTAAATGTAATTTAACAAAAACGAATTAATCACTTCTTAGCTCGAAAATATGGGAAATATCAGTTTATGGTTAAAGAGTATCATGTTTTTAATCAGGATTGTCACTTAAAAAATCCAAAAGTACTGTTGTAAATAATCTATTATTGTGGACATTACTTTGTGTTAGTATTATTAGTGGGTTTTATGTCATATGGGTTTTAGGGCTTCAGCCCAATTGTTATTATAAATATCTTGCTCATTGTAACGTCGTGAGAGGGATAATACTGAGATCATAGTGAAAACCCTCCTGGCTTGGTCGCCCCCCGATGTAGTCCTTCCGGACGAACTGGGTAAACAAATCGGTGTTCTTGCTTCTTTACTTTACGTTTATTCTATATTTTACAACACGTTATCAGCACGAATGTCCTACCAAATTAAATTTCAGATTTCAGAAAAAATATTTCAGAAAAAAAGGAGTGGTTCGACGACGGTGAAACGGCAAGTTGTACTACCCAGAAATTACCCTATTGATCTTGACGTCTACTGGTAATATCAATTAATTGTTTCTAAATTTCCTCGTTCTGATCAGTGAGCATATATTTTCGATATTAGCCTAAAGTTTTTGGCTCACTTGAAATATGTTGTGGTCGATGCATATATATAAATATAGGGGATATATATTAATTGAATCACAATGAATATTAGGATCTGTGTACGCAAGGATTGGCCAGATGTGAAGTCTGACAAATATGGCATAAGATTATTTTATTAAATCGCTGCTGCTTTTTTATTATGTTTAGGCTGGACTTTAATATGCTTTTAGTCTCTTTACTTAGATTCTGGACAGTGCACAATTTTGATTTTGAGAAAAAAAAATCCGCTCCAACTTTGTGTTTCATTTCATCAAGTCAAATAAAAGGCATGAATATGTTGAACAGTTGGTTAAACATATTGTGCAAATTAACACTCATATTAATTGTTTTCTGTCATGAATTTACATTTGACTTTATGCATAATCTTTTTAATGATGTTCTCAAGCCTTAGTAGGGGAATTTGGTGTGATTATTGAATGGTGTCTTCTCATTTTTAGACTCTGCTTGTTTTTCAATTGTATGTTATACCTTGCTACACGCCTACACCAAATTATTGTTCCCATAAAATTGAGATTTGAGAAACATTGACGAAGTCAAATTTCATGATCTGATTTCATCTGGTTCCTAAAAATTATTATGTAGTTTCCAAAAATAAATGTTTCATACCATTAGGAAAAAGGTAAGTGGCTCTAATAAAGGGTGTTGATAATAATGCCTTGACTAAACCATATATACTGCTAGCAATGTCGCAATATGTTTATGTGATGATGGTTATATTATTCAATGAAGTATGAAATTCTATTATACCTCTTATTCAATTAAGAAGTCTAACACATTCTTTGTGTTGAGTTTTCTTTTGAATTAGATATTGGTCACTTATTTCTATTTGATTACTCTATCCATGGAGATAAGCCTAAAGTTGAAGGAATTGTCTATGTATAAGAGACGAGAAAGCGGACACATGAACCTTCTATTGAGCCTACATTCGATGCAATCAAATCTTTCATTAGACGATTAGGAACCCTTACCGTAGGGTTTGCTGTAGAAATTAGGATTTCTATGAAAATTCTGTATTTGCCTATTATCACTTATTCTTGTGGCTGATTTGATTCATTAAAAATTTGTTGAATTTGAACTACATACAAAAGTTTATATCAAATTTTCCTTATGGTCATTTACAGTAAAAGATTATCTTGTATAACTAAAAGGAAAACTATCCAACTTGTTCTACTGTATTACTTCTTGACTTGAACTTTTCATGTTGAAATTCACTCTGCTTTACCTGTTTTGAGTGAAAACAGTATAAATCATACATGAAAATTCTTCCACTAAAATTGATTACTTATAATTATGAGCAAAATAGAATCACATCGTACTAGTTTGCCCAAAGCAAATAGGAACATTGAAAAATTGAAAATGATTTTTTGAATAATGTGCTAATTCGCCTGAAGCAAATTTATTCAAATTATGACATGAGCGGTTCAAAATATGATAAGTCGGATTTGGGCAAATTTTATTTTACATAGTATGTCGAATAACGTAACCCCTTATCCCTTATGTAAATTAATTTATTTGTGGGGATTGTGCAAAGAAAAAGGAAAATTATAATACGACATTCTTCTACTAAATTTGGAATCATATTTCTTGAATAGAGTTAGGAAGATACTTGTGGACTGATATTATTTGCCTGAAGCAAATTTATTGTCAATATTATTGAACTTATATTTTTGGATTATCCAATAAATCCATTTGAATGGTTAATGTCGATAAATTTCACATCGATGATTATTATATGACATTGAGAAATAAAGTTGAGCGTTCAGTCGCTTATGTCCATATCTAAAATTGTTCAGCTGAATCTCTAATAGACTTCAGCAAAACAATTACTTAACAATTATTGCAGAATTCCAACTTACTTATTTCATGTTGGGGGCATGAAATTTTACATGGTGTTAATCTAATTCAAATCCGACCCACTGCATATCTTGATTATTCACCTTTTATAACTAGTGCTTAAGAACTAAATATTTTCCATCTACAAATATTAGAATGTGCAATATTTGTTTTTCAATATCACCACCACAGTGTACCTCACTTCACGGCCCAGTTGGCTAATTGCACATTTGATGAAGATCATTCCTATGCATTAGGGGGAGATAAAAATATAAAATTCAATGAATGCAGAAAAATTTCGTAGAATATAAAAAGATCTTCAATATTTGAATCCACGCACTAGTCAAAATGAACTGGAAGTTCATAGTATAATTAACTTGCAATATTTAGCAAGTGACTTGCCAGATTAATTTACTGATGATAAACAAGTGACTAAAGCACATATACTTATTGTAAATGCACCAAAAAGAGTAAATGTGCTAATTTTAGGCAATTATATATGTTAATGCCCCTACACGCCAGAAGCTTAAAGGATCACTTATTATGTAAGACATAAATCCGCGGTAATTACTAAAGTTAACAAATATATTCAGTCACTCTTGAAGTCTCTTGAAGAGATTTGTCCCGAAGACGAAAATTGTAGTAATGAAGCACGTGCACAAAATAATAAAAATACTAGAATTGCGGAACGACCAGATCAAAATATTATGGTAAATGATGAAGATCTGGTTGATATAAATATAGACATTATAAATGCAGGATAAATTTATCAATGTTGTCGACAACTTATTCGTTGCCATAATTGCTCTCACTATTAAAATCTGGATCCAGTACCCAAAAGTCAATAGTTGAGCCGAAAGTGCTTTGACTGGGTAAAATAGAAAGAAACAATTGAGGCAGAGCTCGACTCGCTAATATTCTTGACGTTATCGTACATACACCCTGTAACGTTATCCCTGTTGGATATAAATGGGTATTTGTACGAAAAAGAGAATGAGAATAATGATGTAATGAGGTACAAAGCGAGATTAGAAGCTCATGGGTTTTTTGCAGAGACCCGATATAGATTTTAAATATATACTCCTGTTTGTTGGGGAATGAGTTGCACAGATCTATTCGGGGTGAATATTTAAATACAAATTTAATTCTTTAATTATTACTAGCATGAATTAATCCTATATTAATTCAAATAATAATTGCAACAACATATCATGCATATAAAAAGCCACGTAAAACCTACGCATGCGGAATCTACGGGTTTACGTGAACGTACCTCTCGCGATGGCAGTGGCTTTGGTCGGACGGACTAACCAAAAGGACTTCCCAAGTATTCCCTTAGCACTTGCTCGACAATCCGGTGGAAGGATACTCGCGAACAATTAACAAAAGGAAAAAATAAACTTTGTTGCACCACTTATGTGGATTTACTAATATTTCCAGCACATGGAATTGTACTTAGGAATGAACTAATCATCCCCTATTTATAAGAGGGAGGGTGGTCGAAATTTTAGTGATATTTCAATGTGGGAAAAGACTTTTCTTGGTCACCAAGAAATCTTGAATATGTCCCTTATATTCTTTTTCTCATAATTAAAATATTCCACAAAAAATCCCACCTCCTCAATATATGGAATTTTCGAAAATTTGGAGTGCAAGATTCCAAGATTTGGATCTTCTTGAATTTATGAGATATTCTTGTATTTCAAGAAATACATATCTTCCATAATATCTTTTTAAGAAAATCAAGAAAATCTTTCTTGCCCTCTATTTTCAAAATTTCTAAATATCCCTTATGAATAACCAAGTGTGAGATTTCTTGAATTTAATGAGATAACCTTGTATTCCAAGAATACATATCTTCATTCCATAACAAAATTCAAAGAAAATCTTTCTCCCTCTTTTATCCATAAATTTCGAAAATTTAGAGGAAATATAAGCAACAATATTTATTTTATTTTAATCACCTTTTCAGTTATTGGACTATATGTTGGGCTACTCAGGGGACCTTTAGGAGAATTAAGATTGTATCTTCTAATGGATCTTGAATATCTAATATTGAGCCACAATATAATTCAAGCCCATAAATATTAATTAATCCCACTACATAATTAATATTGCACTATCCATCTTAACCCATATTACAGTTAATATGGCTCCCGGTCATTATTTCCCGTGTTTAAGATTATCTAGCCCATTAATTAATTCAAGCCACTGAAATAGCTTTCCGTTAATTAATATATTTTGTCCTTGGTCGAGGAACGGTTCAACATTATTATCCATACCGGAAACTAATTCTACTTGCAAGATTTGGTATGATAAAACTTATGAACCTCTCAAGGGCAAATCAAGCAAAAGCGTGCTTACACGATTCTTCAGATTAAATCTTAGCAATCACATGTGACCAATAATATTGCCCAAGATAAAAAGTATTGAATCTCTACGATTCACTACCCATGATAAGTCAAAGCAATAGTTACCAATCCCATGTGATCCTATTTAAGGGGACGAAGGTTAAGAAAACAACGAACCACCGAGGTCTAATTCTTCCTTGTTCGGTTACAAGAATTTATCCTCCCAGAGGTCCTATTCATTCAAGATCATGCACTAGTGTAATCTCTTGGTCAAGACAAACCAATCTGAGCCTTACACCTCAACCTTTCGCGATGGTTGTTCATTTCTATCTAGGTAAGTGAATGGCGTACTTTTTTAGTTACAAGGACTGTTAATTTAATCTTCTCGATCCGGTATCACTAAATTAACTACTGATGTAACGTCATCGAATTATTGAAACGATTATGCGAAGAAATATATGTAACATTCAATCATATTTAAAGCATCGGTGATAAACAATTTATTTCAATAAATAATTACGAAAAATTCGGTTTTCGATTATACAAAGTAAAAATCATACTTTTCAGTATAATCCCAACAATCTCCCACTTATACTCAAAGTCTGCTTTTAAGTATACTACAACATGTCTCGAGTAGTCCGTGACATCTAATGTCACCTACACGAACCTAATAATTTCTCCCACTTATACTCAAAGCAGATTGGCAATAGTCTTAACACCCATTCCACTCACATGTCTCTCGAATGTATTCAGAGGCAAACGCTTTGAATGGATCTGCTAGGGTCATCCTCGACGCTATCTTTTGCCACATCTATATCTCCTCTCTTAACGATTTCTCGTATAAGATGTCCTTCCTTTAATGTGTTTGTTTGACTCGTGGACTCTTGGTTCTCTTGAATTTGCAACTGCTCCTAGCAAATATTGCTAGACAAATTCAGAACACCATACAAGTCCACTAAGAAGATCTAGAGCCCAATCGGTTCTTTCAACGCTTCTGGCGACTACTTACCCGAACCCATGGTTGAGTCGTTGATGCATTTACATACACACTGGTCCATTGGATGGCTACACTTCCCAAATGGAAACACACTAACTGAGGCAGATAAATTCTGGAATCTAAATCTAATTGGAAATCCGAGTCCGTGTAGCCGATGGGGATTGGAGTACCTGACTGATAAATCAACATTCTATCCCGAGTTCTTTTTCGGACACTTCGTAATGTTTTTAATCGTCGTCCAATGCGCTTTCCTGGGCTACTTTGATATCTTGCTACCATGCCTATGGCAAAAACAGATATCCGGTCTCGTACATAGCATTGTATACATAAGGTTTCCTCTGGTAGAAGCCGCGGGAATGCCTTTCATGTCATCTATCTCCTCTTGCGTCTTAGGGGACATTATCTTGGATAGATGGATTCCAAGTCTGAAAGGTACGAATCCTTTCTTGGAATCATGCATGCTGAAGCGTTTCAAGACAGTGTCTATGTATGAAACTTGCGATAACCCGATCATCATTTTCTTGCGATCTCGAGTGATCTTGATCCCAAGGATGTGTCCGGTTTTCCCTAAGTCTTTCATATCAAACTGTTTTGAAAGTCATGCCCTTACGTCTGATAACACCTTCACATCGTTCCCGATGATCACAATGTTGTCTACGTATAGTACTAAGAATACCAATGCAGTTCCGATACGCTTTTTATACACACAACTTTCAAAATCGTTTTGATCAAACCCATAAGACTTTATTACATGATCAAAACTTTGGTTCCAAGCTCTGGATGTCTGTTTGAGTCCGTAAATGGACCTCTTGAGCTTACAAACTAGGTGTTCTTGGCCTGTTTCAATGAAACCTTGGTGTTGTTGCACATAGATCTCTTTATCAAGACTTCCGTTAAGGAAAGCTGTCTTGACATCTATTTGCCAGATTTCAAGGTCGAAGTGCGCAGCAATCGATAAGAGAATACGGATGGACTTAAGCATGGCTACGGGCGAAAAAGTTTCCTCATAATCGATCTCTTCTTTCTGAGTATAACCTTTCGCCACTAGTCTTGCTTTAAAGGTTTCAACCTTCCCGTCCGGTCCTCTTTTCCTCTTATATACCCACTTGCATCTAATGGGTTTGACCCCATTAAGTGGTTCGACTAGCTCCCACACTCTATTATGAAACATAGAACCCATTTCGGCTTTCATTGTTGTTTGCCTAAGAACCTGCATCCTTATCTTGGAGTGCCTTGTCATATGTCCATGGGTGCGATTAGGGAATCAAATCAGAGGACTCTCCTATTCCCATGAATCTCTCGGTCGTCTAACAACCCTCCCACTATGACGAGGTTCCGGTTGTGGCGTGTCGTTTGGTATATCATCTAGTCTGATTGGCACTGAGGTTTGCCCTTTAAGCTCATTTAAGGTAATCTCACTTCTGGGTTTTCTTTGATTCATATAGTTTTCTTCCAAAAATCTAAGGTGGGTGCGGATGTCCACCTTTTGATCTTCGGAACTATAGAACATACACCCTTTCGTTCCCTCGGGGTATCCTACAAAACAACCTTAATTCTGATCTAGGATCCAATTTACCGGTTTCCTTGTCCAACACGCAGGCCGGACACCCCAAAGTTCTCATGTGTTTCATACTAGGATTGCGCCCGGTCCACAATTCTTTGGGGTTTTGGGAACTAATTTGGATAGCACCAAGTTCAGAATGTAAGTCGCTGTTTTCCAAGGTATGACCCCAGAATGACTCGGGAAGATCCGTATAACTCATCATTGATCTAACCATTTCCAAAAGAATTACATTTGCTTATTTCTGCAAACCCCATTTTGTTGAGGGTTCCGGTGCGGTGAGTGGATACAATCCCTTCATCGGATAAGTAGTTCAAAAACTCATCGGGCCGAGGTATTAGCGCCTCCACGATCAGATCGTAGAGACTTGATACGTTTTTCCATATGATTCTTTACTTGAGCCTTAAATTCTTTAGAATTTCTCAAAGGTCTCAGATTCATGCTTCATAAGGAAAATGTACCTTGAGAAATCATCAATAAAATACTCATAACCTCCTCTTGCTTTGGTTGACATTGAACTACGCACATCTGTGTAAACGATCATTAACACTTCTTTGGCTCTATTCCCCTTGGCTCCAAATGCCCTCTCGGTCATATTACTCTCCAAACATGATTCGCAGGTTGGAATCGGTTCAACTTGGAGAAGCCCTAGTGAACCGTCTCTCACCAACCTTTGGATCCTCTTTGGATTTATATGATCCAATCTTAGATGCCAAAGAAGTGTCTCGTTCACGTCTGATGAACGTTTTTCTTTTCTCGGAAAGCTTGATTGATGTGTTATAGGATACATTTACGTGAGTGGTGTGCCGCATTAATTGTATAGAGATCATTCAACAACGTTCCATGACAGATAAATTTATCAAAAGAAAAATTGTAACAACTTTATTAAAAAGTAACCAAATATCCATCATAAAAGTTTAGAAACTGAAAACGAATTCTTTCTAAAATCTGGAACGTAAAGAATATCTCAAAAAATTAAAACACTGTCTTCAAAAGACAGGTGCACTTCTCCCATCGCCCACCGCCACTCTAAATAAGATCGCCCGATGTGATGAGGATCTCACTTCCACTTAGTTGTCGGGTCCGTTTGAACCCCTGTAATGTGAAACAAACATGACTAGTGGATCCCGTATCCACCACCCACAAAATGGGAGGCATACGCCGCTAAACAAGTTTCAACAACTAGTGCGTGAGAATTACCTTTCTTTCCATCCCTCTTGGGTCCGAAACAGTGACCTCCAATGTCCTTTTCTCACCGCAGTTGAAGCACTTCCCTTAGTGGGCTTGTTCACTCCACCACCCTTCTTCACCTTATCTTTGCCATTGGCAACACTTGAGTTCACTTGCTTGTGGCCTTTGTTCCTTTTCTTGTTCTTACCACCCCTTGGTCTAGAATAAGAAGAAGGTTTGTTTGCCACCAAGGCTTGGCTTTTCTGCCCCAATATCGCCTCTGCCGAGACTAAAGCTTGCAACAGATCAGGCATCGAGAACTTCGATTATTCATCCGGTAGTTCAACCCAGATTGTTCAAAGCTTTTCGGCAGAGAATGGAGCACTAAAATCGATTTAGGTCTCGATATCGTATTCAAATAAAGTACCTCAAGTTTATTAAGGTGAGCCATCATCCGGAGAATGTGCTCCCCTTACGGGCGTTCCTCCACCATTTTCATAGAGAGCAAGTCCCTCATGGTGATCTCGACGAGCCCACGGTTACGATGATGAAACATCGATTTAAGACTAGTCATGATTTCCGCAATGGTCTCAACGTTACGGTGTTGGTGTTGCAACACATCGACATAAAGCCAAGATGGTACACTTAGCCATTTAGTTAGACCGCTCCCGGTCGATATACTCTTTTCTTAACCGTTTTAGTGGACTCATCGATGGTTTATCCGGTTTAGGTGTGGTCGAACCCGATTATGGTCGATGAGGACAATAGTGAGTTTTCGATTCAATCAACAAAATTTTTCTCCAAAGTGAGCAAATTGTCTTTTCGATATATTGAATGATTGGATTAAAAGGTTGCGACATGATGAACTGAAATAAATAATAATATGCATAAGCACAAATATATCACAAGGTTCGATCACATGCATCATATTAAAATCTCAAAAAAAATATGAACATGCATCGTCCAACATCTCAAAAACAGTTTAAATAAGCCCGTGGGGTGGGTCATTATTTAAACACATTCAAGCGAGTTACAAACAAGAACGATTACAAACCTTTAATATCCAGATTAATAGTTGGCTCCCCTTGACCAATATAAAATTGGCGAGGACTTGGAGAAGTATATGCATATCAATTTTATACCTAAGTAATAACCATGATTAAATACGAGGATTACTATTTAAGCTTTGATCGAGCCTCGTTGGGAGGGTCATAAATGCCACTAGTAATAACCCACAATTATCCGTTTGGAATTCATTCATGTGAAACCTATCTTTTGACCGTCCCGTTGGGGGAATTTCTCCAAAAGAATTCACAAATAAATAAATCATGGAGGTCAAAATTAATTCAATTTTATTATCCGGAATAAAATTGTCAATTAATTATTTAAATCATACTTAGTAATTTTGAAGTTGAGATTTTTCAATTTTGGCAACCCTCATGCAAACACATTTAAACAAATTAAATAAAGCATAAGATAGCACAAATTAAATCAAGCAAAACAGAAAAATAAACATATTGGGCACAAATTATCCAATTGTCATGGTTTGATTTTTCTTGGCTTGATCTTTGAAGAAACACGTCTCAAATTTCTCCCACTCGTTCGTCTCGAAAAAATACTTCGTATCACTTATGAATTTGAAGTCCAGTTACTTTTTTAAAGACAAATTAAAAGTGTCGTCTGAATACAAGCATTACTTAAAATTGATTAAAATAGAAAAAGAATTAATTTGACTTAATAATTCCAAAATTCTTTGAGTATCATTTTATGGCATGAGAGTATCACTCTTGAATACAGAAGTGTCACTATTTTATGGAGGTGATTCGTGAATTTTAAAGAGGAATAATACTTGCAACTGTTTTGAATATAATGCCTAAATATGACAGTGCATGTTAATTTAAAACACATAGTTTTACTCTATAGTTTCAAATTATCTAGAGTATCACATATTGATTCAAGAGTATCATTTTCTAGTTTAAGAGTATCACTCTTTTTGAAAAGACAAACAAAAAAGTCATACTTTATATAAATCAAACTAGTCTTATATCTCTTCTTTTTAAAAATCACATATACATATAAACTGCACAATAATGATTTACCAATGCACAATAATCAGCTCACAATACTTTCTTTGCATTACATTAAAAAAAATCCTAATAAAGTTCAGATTTCTTCTTTCGTGTGCTAGGATTCCTCTCCCATTTGCTTTGGGTATGTTTGTTTCGGGATTTAGGTGTGCGGAGGAAGTCATGACTTCGAAATCCTATGGATTTGAAAGTCTTGGTGAATAGTAAAAAATATGTGTTTGTTTTGAGATTTTGATAGGGTCGGATTTTACTTTATATCAAATCAATATTTAATAATGATTGGTATGGTATTATTATATTGTGTTGAGAGTGAGAAAAATAGTGATGTGATTGTATTGAATTTTGTGAAAAATAGGAGTGTATGTGTACTTTATAGGAGATGATTTTGAAGTCTAATTCTCAAATTATAATGGGACGTGGTTTTCAAAGTCCTAAATCCATCCAGGTGAGTCTCGAAACAAACATACCCTTTTGTGTCTCTCATTTTTAAATCAAAAGGTTGAGTCCTACAAATTAAAAACAACCATCATAAATATGATACAAGTCTGAGAGAGGGAAGTAGCACAATATAATCGAATATTGACCTCACATGGGGACCTGACCTTTGATCTTCGAGTCCAAAAGAAAAAAAAAAAGGCACACGGTGAGACATGTCATAATTTGGGTATGACACTTTAACACTTCGAATCGTGGATGTTTTATACTAATTGTACCCCGTCTCATATGAGATTGTCTCATCTGAAGTTTTTGTCATAGAAAACCACATAATCATCATGTGAAATGAAGTTAAAGTTAAACAAGAAGAACAAATATAACTCGTCCAGGACAATGATGTGTGCCTCAACCATCCAATCCGGTATCTTTCAATTAAAGTTGGACCAGGATTATCATCACTGCAGTTTTTTTCAAGATGGTTCGTTTCAATTAGTAATATGTATTCGTTCCGATATCTTCTTTATGTGATGAATTTAAGTTTAAAAAGATGAATCAATGGCAGTAAATTGAATCAAAAGACATCACATAAAATAATCCTTCATTGCTAATCAGAAAATACAGAAACATTAGCAAACAATTTGATGGCATCATCAATCAATTACACTTGAAACCCTTGTGACAATTCGAAACATAAAAGGATGAATCGCTTCTCATTTTTGTCGAATTAATCGTGCAGAAAACTACACTCCTCCACGAATTAAGAATAATTAAAATTTAAGTCTAATTCTCAGCCAAACTAATACTTTAATTTTTTTGAAAAATCTCACCAATTAAGAAAACCTATCGGAAATTACAGCTTTCCTCTGTCAAATCTGAGATTTAAATCGAAATGGTTAAAATAACTTTCTTGACCTTTATTGAAAAGGTCCAATATATATCACATGTTTCAATTTAGTCGTATGTTTTTTCAATTTGTGCCGATTTAATCTCAAATCGCCGGAGACCGATCAAACTACCCAAAAAACGACGTCATTTTATGATAAATTCCCGACCGAAATTAGGGGCGTGTGTATCACACGTCCCTAAAACGACGTCGTTTTTGGGTAGTTTAACCGGTTTCCGGCAATTTGGGACTAAATCGGAACAATTGAAAACATATCTGAACTAATTGAAACATATAATATATATGGAACTTTTTTTTTCAATAAAGTCTTAGTCTGGTTAACTTTTGATTTAAATCCGTCCAAATCTATGAAACCTTTCCTTCATATTAGAAACTTGACCACAAACTTACCTAACTAATCTACGGCGAAAGGGGCAAACGAGCAAATTATAGAATTGAAAGAGGCGCAAACCGGCGGCCTTCGTGAGCGGTGAGCGGCGAGGAAAGGCGGCGAAACACGGCGGGCAGAAAGGAATGCGATGGAATAGAAAGAGATCGGACGGAAAAGGACTTATTGGGTATTTTGGTCGGTTCGGTCAAGTAGTCAACGGTCTTATTTTGATAATTGGGTAAATGGAATATGAGTCAAATATGAGATCCGTCTCATGTATGAGACCGTCTCATACGAGTTTTTGTAATAAAAATAATTTATTTATAGTAGCGGGTATTTTTTTAGATACTTAATAGCAATGTATTTCTGCATAAAGATGCATTGTATCCTTTACCATCTTTGTTATTTGACTCCATTATATCCTTAATAAGATAGTCTCCGTCAGATGTGTGTTCACTGTATGAGAGGTTAATAAGCTTAAGTGAAGTTTTGAAAACATCCAACTAAAATTTGAAACAACTCTCTGTCTATTGCCATTAACGATTCACTTTTTAGTATTTCACTGTATAGAAAGATCGGTTGCATTCTTTCAAAAAGTGTCTGATCAAGATAACTACTTACACTTTCAAACATCGTGTGGATCTAACTACTATACCTCCTTTAGTCCCGTGATGCTTTAGTTTGAATGAAATTATAAAAAAATAATAAATTTTTGAATTAGACGGAGCAGATATTGGTAATATACCTAAACTGTTAGATTTTAAATTGGTAATTCGAACAAACTTCAAGAGATTATCATAATTTACCCTTTCATTTTTTTTATATCCCCCATATAAATAAATCTGAATATATTGGATAAATTGCACTTGTATTTTTAAAATATTTCATATTGTAGTAATTTGATCCTTATTAAATATTAATGTTACGAAATTGGTATGAATCAACTTTTATTTTAATATTTATGGGGCCAAAATCGTTTCAAATTATTCTTATGGGATTGAAAGGGGAAATATTAATTTATGGTATTATGTACTTCCTTTCGAATTTGAAGGAAAATTGGCTAACAAATACTCTCTCCTTCCAACAATAACAAACAAGTTTCATTTTATACACATAGTAGTGTGCATATATATATAATTCATGATTCCTTTAAAAAAAATCATGATAAATTCATCTGATTTATACCAAACTTCCACTTTTACCCCTACTCACATAAAATTATAAAACTAAATAAGAGCACTTTTGAAATTAAAGGGGTACTTTAGAAAAAGAAGTAATTAATATTCATTGAAAGGAGAAATTGCAAAAACAAAACTTATTTTTGTCACTTATTGCACTTTAAGGACCCAACTTTCGACTTTTACAGGGTAAGTATCGAACAATTATATTTTGCAAAAAAAAAGGACTGAGGCAATTTTAAAGACAAAACAATGGGTATTTCTGCTAATTCATATACCACTCTATAAAAAATAAAGATCATTTTTCAAAAAAAAAAATTACTATAAACACTACTTCATCCGTCTCAAAGTTATTTACTTTTTTTAAAAAATGACCCATCACAACATTTTAAAATTACATCTCATGTTATTATTTTTACCCAAAAAAATCATCTATTTTAGTAATAACATATATAGAAATACAATACCCCCAATAAAAAAAAATTATCACTTTAAATAATACTCCCTCTGTCCCAATCAAAAACTCATATAAAAAACAAAGGGGTAAATAACTTTGGGACGAGGGTAGTATTAGTGAGTTAATGACTACTAATTAATTTTTATTAAAGGTAAAATAAATTTATTAAATGTAACGAGTACAAGCAGTACTCAAATAACTACATACAAGAATTTACAGAAAAAAATCTTTGGATAAAACAAATTGAAGAATTGCAAAGAATAACTATTAATTAATTATTAGGTGTTGGTCAAATAGAGGCAAATTAAAGTAACTATCAGGTGCAATTACTTCACATGTTAAAAAACAGAGAGAAATCAAGAAAGATAACTTGTATAAAAATTAAAAGTAAACAACTTAGAAATAAAAAAAGGGAGGCAAACAAGAGGAAGGTATGCTCTGTATTTGTCATGTTCCACTAGTAGATTCGGTTCAATAAAAAAAAAATTATTCTTAAAACAATACACAATATCATCATTATTGACTATATTCAATAAAAAGATATCATTCTCCATTAATTTTATATTCCCTTCGTCCCGGAATCTTTGGCACATTTATCGTTTATGCATAGTTTAATGTGAGAGTTGTTTATTAGTATAAATTATTTTTTAGTGAGGGTTAAATGGTAAAGTAACGACATGTGGTGTAAATAAAAGAGAATAAAATTGACTTTAGTGTGGAAGAGTAATGACATTGTGTGTAAATTTTTTTTAGATATTTTGAGTGTAGAGTTTAAAGTGGTGTAGTTACTTTATTTCCTTTTTTAGAAATGTGCTAACGAATTCGGGACGGACCTTTATGACAAATGTGTCAACGATTTCGGGACTGAGGGAGTAATAATATGCTTATATAATAATAATAATAATAATAATAATAATAATAATAATAATAATAATAATAATAATAATACACCAATCACATACCCTAAATTTAATCAACTTGAAATAAGAATAAGCACTCACTATATTCTAGAATTTCATTGTCGAGACCTCCTGCATTATTGGGACTCACTATATTTTTGTGAATGTTTTATATCATAACAAGATACTGAACAAGTTATTTGTTAATTTAGTAAAAAACATGTCAAAAATCATATGTTTTTTAAAATACCTCAAAAATCATATGATTTATGTTGTAATTATATTGGTATCCATATTATATGTACATGATAACATTAATACAATCAATTTAAAAGCATATTATTAATATTATTTCTTTTTTCATAGAATTTACTTTAAAAGATAAATGTTATTGAGTAACACTTATTTGAACCCTGTCTATACATGAATTATCTATCACCTTTTTGTGTAAATTCTATCATTGTTATGCATAAATAATATTATTGTTTAAAAATAAAATATATTTTAAACAGTGATAGTGTTTATGCATATCAATAATAGAGTTTGTGCATAACAATGATAGTGCATATACATAACAATGATGTTAAAAAAATAAAGTTTACTGTTAATTTTGTTCAAACAAGAATTTGCCAATATTATTATTATGAATAAAATTAAAAGTAATTTTAAAATATCAAGATCTTGATTCATATTAATATTATAAATAATAATTATATAATAAAATGTCAATATAAAATTTATATTTTATATTAATTTGAATAATATTTGAACATTCAAAATATTTGGTGACATTAATGACTACTTTAGCACTTGTGGCCCTGTTTGGTGGGGGTCACTAAATATCGGCCGATTGAGCACAATTATAAAACGTGCCACAATTAAACTGAAGTAAGATATCTTGACAGGGGTTTGGTATGCCCAGTTTTAACTATAGATTAGTGTGTGTGCGTGTTTTCAATAATAGTACCCTTGAATGGTAAATTACAAATTTGTCCTCATAAAATCTGAAAACCTATGGCCCACCTATTAGTTGTGTTGTAAAATATAGTCGTAAAAAAAAATAAAAAACCGGAGATTTGTTTCTGGTTAAATCGGAAGACTACATCTGAGGGCGACCAAGTCAGGAGGAATTTCACTATGATCTGAGTATTCTATAGTCATCCGTTTACAAAGGATATATATATATATATATATTAGGGGGTGGGCTGTAACCCTAAAACCCTAAGTCCATCTGACAATTAGCCCAATAAGAATACTAATAAATCAGTAAGTAATGCCCACAATATTTAATATATTTACAACACTCCCCCTTGGACATTACGACGTAATATTCATGCCTAATTAAAATTTCGCTAGAATAATACAAAGAGAAAAACTTAGTAAAAAAAGAAAAGGTACAACTAATGATCTTTTAAATTCAATCTTCAAAACGTTCTCCCTTAAGACAACAGTCTTTCAAGCCTTTTGTATTATAGTTTCACACTCTTCTGGAGTTCGTGCATGTAAAAGAATTTTAGGGATATATGTTTTGTCAAGTTCCCTTTAGCATTCATATTATTCATATGGGTAACAAAGGTTACATTTTCCTCAAAATCGAATTTGTTGCAGTTCTTAAAACATAGTAATGCACTAAGGGCACTCTAATAAGGAACTTCAGGTCATAAAATGTCATATATATCTTCTTTAGGTCCAAATTTATCTTTATCCACTTCAAGGGATCGAACAATTACTAGTGTGCTAAGTAGATGAAATTTAACATAAAATCTCTCCAATACCTTCTCCAAGTAAGCTGATTGGTATATAAAGATTCATTTTGCTTTAGGGAAATGCTCGATCTGTCGGTCGAGACAATACTTGATTTCACCAACGTTTTATTTAAAATTCAATCTCTAAGATTAAATTAACTTTCTTTGATTTCCTTACCTGTTCCAACAATATTTATATTATCACCAGAAATCGAGATAATACAAACACCACCAAAGTAGTTTCTTTGTAAACACGTAAGAAAATATTTCAATGTTTATTTATTCCCCTTCGGGAAGAATGAATTAGTCGATCGTGGAATATTGACCCCCGAATATTTTATGTCATATAATGACCTTTGTAATTTTAATATCGTTTTATCGATTTTCATCATTCCTCATCGAGGAATATTATATCCATCGAGGATCTTCATATATATATATATATATATATATATGACATCTATTGATCAATATAAGCATGCGGTTACAACGCCTTTCAACAACTTTTCTACATTTAATTTACTTACTGTCAGAGATATTAAGTAGCGGAACTTTATTTCATACATAACAAGAGTATATATTTAAAATCTATATCGCGTCTCTGCAAAAACCCATGAGCTTCTAATCTTGCTTTGTACCTCATTACATCATTATTCTCGTTCTCTTTTTCGTACAAATACCCATTTATATCCAACAGGGACGTTTCAGGTGTATGTGCGATAAAAAAAAAGAATATTAGAGAATTGAGTTCTGCCTTAATTGCTTCTTCCTATTTTACCCAGTCAAAGCGCTTCCAGCTCAACTATTGACTTTTGGGTACTTGATCCAGATTTTTTTAATAGTGATAGCAATTATGGCAACGAATAAGTTGTCAACAACATTGGTAAAGTTCTCCTGTATTTATAATTTCTATATTTATATCAACCAGATCTTCATCATTTCTCATAATATTTTGATCTGATCGTTCCGCAATTCTAGTATTTTTATTATTTTGTGCACGTGCTTCATTACTAGAATTTTTGTCTTGGATTTAATCTCTTCAAGAGACTTCAAGAGTGACCTGAATATATTTGCTAACTTTAGTAATTACATGGTTATGTCTTACATAATAAGGGGTCCTTTAAACTTTTCCGCATGTAGGGGCATTAACATATATAATTGCCTAAAATTAGCACATTTACTCTTTTTTTGGTGCATTTACAACAAGTATATGTGCTTTAGTCATTTCTTTATCATCTGTAAATTAATTTGGCAGATTACTTGCTGAATATTGCAAGTTAATTTATCATTTGAACTTCCAATTCATTTTGACTAGTGCGTGAATTTTCATATTTGAAGATCTTTTTATATTCCACGAAATTTCTCGACATTCATTGAATTATAAATTCTTATCTCCCCCTAATGCCGAGAAATGATCTTCATTAAATGTGCAATTAGTCAACTGGGCCGTGAAGTGAGGTACACTGTGGTGGTGATATTGAAAACAAATATTGCACATTATAATATTTGCAGATGAGAAATGTTTAGTTCTTAAGCACTAGTTATAAAAGGGAAATAATCAAGATATGCAGTGGGTCAGATTTGAATTAGATTAGCACCATGTAAAATTTCATGCCCCAAACATGAAATAACTAAGTTGGAATTCTTCAATAATAGTCTAGTAATTAATTTGATAAAATCTGTTAGTAATTCAATTAAATCATTCTCGATGTGGACGAGATTAAATGCTCAATTTTAATTCTCAATGCCATATAATAATCATTAATGTCATCAAAACGACATTAACCATTCAAATGGATTTATTGGATAATATAAAATTTTAAGTTCAATAATATTTAGCAATAAATTTGCTTCAAGCAAATTATATCAGTCCACAAGTATCTTCATGACTCTATTCAAGAAAATAAAATATACAATTCCAACTTTAGTACGAGAATGTCGTACTATAAAATTTTTAAATTTATGTCTTTGCATAAGCCCCACAAATAAATTAATTTGCATAAGGAATTATGTTATTTGACATACTATGTAAATAGAATTTGTCAAAATCCGACTTATCATATTTTGAACCGCTCATGTCATAATTTCGATAAATTTGCTTCAGGCAAATTAGTACATCATTCAAAGAATCATCATTTTCAACGCTCATATTTGTTTCAGGCATACTAGTGCAATGAGATTCTATTTTACTTATAATTATATAATGACTCAATTTTAGTGGAAGAGCTTTCAGGTATGATTTATGTTTCCACTGCCATCAATATTTTCTTTCATTTATATATTTTATATCAATAGTTTATGCTGTCGATATTTCCGGAATCAATATTTTCTGCTATTGATCTTTTTGTGTTTATTGATGGAAATGGTCCTTCGCGGATTTCCATGAACAACATGATATTTTACAGTAATATTCATTCTCCATTTAGGTGAGGAGATAATTTAATATATGGCAGAGGCATATTGGAAACCTTTTGCAATTTTTCCACTCAAAACAGGTATAACAAGGTGAATCTCAACATGGAAAGTTTAAGTCAAGAAGTTATACAGTAGAGCAAGTTTGATAGTTTTCCTTTTAGTTATACAAGATAATTGTTTACTATGATTGTCCATAAGAAAAACTTGGACTAAACTTGCATATGCATTTCAAATTCAATAAATTTCAATGAAATAATCAGCCACAAAAAACAATAATAATAAGCAAATAAGGAATTTTCACAGAATTCCTAATTTCTATAGCAAATAACTCACAAGTCTATTCTGCGGCAAGCAGTTCTAAATGCTGAAATTTAAAAGGGATTAAGCTTCTTTACCAGAGCGGAATCCTATGGTAAGGGTTCCAATATCGTCTTATGATAGATTTGACTCGTTTTAGTGCAAACTCAATGAAAAATTCAAATGTCTGCTTTCTTCTCTCATCTCATAGGTGGACAATTTCGCCAACCTTATGCTTGTCTCAGATGGATAAAGTAACCAATATAATTTAAAGAAAAAACAACAAAATGTGGATTAGCTAAAAATAATAAATTACAAAGTAAAGTTCAAAACTTCCAAAAGATATAATTATTATGCTGCAATTAGGATATAACACTCAAAACTTAATGTCGGAAGGACTAAAGCAGCATAAGTATTCAAACCTTGGAATTCTTCATCATTGATCACAATACACAAAATACTTAAAAGAAGAATTTTATTTTTCCAAGAATTGATAAGTAACGATCACATCTCAAAACTCATAAACCCATTACCAATTTTATAAATAAATATCAATGAAGCTGAAGTCCAGCGGTATCAACTGCATCATAAAATTCTAAACAATCAAACTCGCAAATTGTTTATTTAAATTAGGGGTTAGTATAAAATCATTCTCCTAAACTTCCCCACATCATAGGTTATATGTTTAAATCAAGTAATCTGTTCACAATCAAAATTCATTGCTAATTGAAGAAACAATAATTGGTAATATTACAACCTTGCCATCAAGACCCTAGAGTATAAAATATTTTCTATTTGAAATCAATGATCAATTATTTGCTGCTATTTAAAAATAAATATTTTTACATCAGTCAATGGATCAAAACCCACTGTATATATGATAAGTAGCCCAATGGAAGATACGCGCAGGTTATTGTTATTGTTCCGATTTCGATTCACATTTTACCACAAATTTCCAAAGTTGATTATAGACATATTCAATATATTCAAGTAATTAGAGATCAAATATGGCCAAATTAGATTTTACACGATAAAGCATAATTACCTGGGAGGTGACATTATCTGCCCCATATCTAATGCCGACGACATGCTCTTCGCCAATTTTGGACGCTCAGTTCCAGCATACCCAAAACAGTTCAGGAATCGATGACGGTCAAATGTTTCAAAGAAAAATTAATTATAGAACACTCGTGATGATAACGTGTTGTAAAATATAGAATAAACGTAAAAAAAATAGCAAGAACACCGATTTGTTTACCCAGTTCGTCCAGAAGGACTACATCTGGGGGCGACCAAGCTAGGAGGGATTTCACTATGATCTGAGTATTCTCTAGTCATCCGTTTACAAAGGAGATACATATATATATATATATATATTAGGTGTGAGCTGTAACTCTAAAACCCTAAGTCCATCTGACAATTAACCCAATAAAAATACTAATAAATCAGTAAGTAATGTCCACAATATTTAATATATTTACGACAAGTTGGAGTTTACCATATGAAGTTACAGTGTTATAATTTATTTGGAAAAGGTGTTTTTTTTTAAAATTCTAATTTAATAAAAAATTATAAAATAAAAAGGGTGCAGAAATTTTTAAAACAAGAATAAATTACCCATTATTTGAATTACAGTATGTAGTCAAAACACATATATTGTGTTGTAAATACATTAGTATTAGTGGACATTACTTATTGTGGTGGGCTTAGAGTTAGGGCTTTTAGGGCTAAAGCCCAATACCTATTATATATAGGCATATTTTATTGTACCGTCATTTCACGGAGAGAACAGAAGAGTGAGTCTACAGAGAACTATAGTGAAAACCCTCCTGGCTTGGTCGTCCCCAGACGTAGTCCTTTTGGACGAACTGGGTCAACAAATTGGTGTTCTTGCATTCTCTTTTATCGTTATTATCATATTTTACAACACGTTATCAGCACGAGTGTTCTACCAATCATGTTTACCCAAAGAAAGAAGAGCAGTTCGACGGTGATGAAACGACAAGTGATACTACCGATCAACAATCCCTAATGATCTTGTCATCTACCGTTGGGGGTAGAAGATGATGAGGCATTATTCATGGTTAATCGATTGATTGATTTCTAGTGTGTTGTTAGAGATTGGATTGACTTGTCCATGCTTTAGCGTTTATACCGTAGAGAGATTATTTGGTACTAATTGTTTGCCAAATGAATGCATATGGATTCTTTTTTACTTTTGTGCTATTTTGCGTAACAATCATTAGGTCTTTCCTCTACCCAGTATTCATTGCTTTCGTGATAATATAGTATCACGACTTTGATGTTGATACTGTCTAAAATCGCTAGGCTTTTTACTTCCCATGAATTAGTGCTATAGAAGCACTGTAAGAGCCATTAATTATTACATACCTCTTATTTATATAGAATCAACTTGATGATTAAGTTTTTAATTCAATGATCTCGTTGTCTAACGTTTTTTAAATGTTGAGTATTTCTTTTGGACTCGATACTGTTGGTGACGAGTCTAAAGGTCTTTGTGAAATTACCCTATATATGAGGCGAAAAATAGACCGTGAACACCTTGCTGGCCGCAAGTCAAGTCTTTCTTTAAACGGTTAGGAACCCTTACCTTAGGGTTTCATTCCTAAAAAAACTTAATCCCTTTTAAATTTTAGCAATTAGAAATCGCTGGCATAATAGGTTTGGAATTATTTGCGGTAGAAGTTAGAATTTCAATGAAAATTCGTGATTTGCATATTATTCTTGATTTTTCACGGGCTAATTGTTTAAAAAAATTTATTTAATTTGAACGACATATAAAAGTTTATATCAAGCTTTTCTTATGGACAATTGTAGTAAAAATTATCTTGTATTAATAAATGAAAATCTATCAAGCTTGCTCTTAATTGTAATTATTTCTTGACTTGAACTCTCCACGTTGAGATTCATTCTGCTATACCTTTTTTGAGTCGAAAATGTATAAACTGTACCTGGAAACTTTTCAACTAAAGTTAAGTCCTTATATAATTATGAGCAAAATTGAATCTCGTCGTACTAGTTTGCCCGAAGCAAATAAGAACATTGAAAATGATGATTTTTGAATGATGTACTAATTTGCCTGAAGCAAATTTATCGAAATTATGACATGAGTGATTCAAAATATGATAAGTCGGATTTTGACTAATTCTATTTACATAGTATGTCAAATAACATAATCCCTTATGCAAATTAATTTATTTGTGAGGCTTATGCAAAGACATAAATTGAATAATTTTATAGTACGACATTCTCGTACTAAAGTTGGGATTGTATATTTTATTTCTCTTGAATAGAGTCATGAAATACTTGTGGACTGATATAATTTGCCTGAAGCAAATTTATTGTCAAATATTATTCAACTTAAAATTTTGGATTATCCAATAAATCAATTTGAATGGTTAATGTCGATTCGATAACATTAATGATTATTATATGTCATTGAGAATTAAAATTGAGCATTTAATCTCGTCCACATCGAGGGAGGTTTAGTTGAATTACTAATAGATTTTATCAAAATAATTACTAGACTATTATTGAAGAATTCCAACTTAGTTATATCATGTTGGGGGCATGAAATTTTACATGGTGCTAATCTAATTCAAATCCGACCCACTGCATATCTTGATTATTCCCCTTTTATACCTAGTGCTTAAGAACTAAATATTTCCTATCTGAAAATATTGGAATGTGCAATATTTGTTTTTCAATATCACCACCACAGTGTACCTCACTTCACAGCCCAGTTGGCTAATTGCACATTTGGTGAAGATCATTTCTAGGCATTAGGGGGAGATAGGAATATAAAATTCAATGAATGCCGAGAAATTTCGTGGAATATAAAAAGATCTTCAATTTCAATATTTAAATCCACGTACTAGTCAAAATGAACTGGAAGTTCATAGTATAATTAACTTGCAATATTTAGCAAGCGACCTGCCATATTAATTTATTGATGATAAAGACGTGACTAAGGCATATATACTTCTTGTAAATGTACCACAAAGAGTAAATGTGCCAATTTTAGAAAAATATATAAGTTAATGCTCCTACACGCCAGAAGTGTAAAGGACCCCTTATTATGTAAGACATAAATCCGCGTTAATTACTAGCAAATATATTCAGTCACTCTTGAAGTCTCTTGAAGAGATTCGTCCCGAAGACGAAAATTCTAGTAATGAAGCACGTGCACAAAATAATAAAAATACTAGAATTGCGGAACGACCAGATCAAAATATTATGGGAAATGATGAAGATTTGGTTGATATAAATACAGAAATTATAAAAATACAGGAGAAATGTACCAATGTTGTCGACAACTTATTCGTTGCCATAATTGCTCTCACTATTAAAATCTGGATCCAGTACCCAAAAATCAATAGTTGAGCCGGAAGCGCTTTGACTGGGTAAAATAGGAAGAATCAATTATGGCAGAGCTCAACTCGCTAATATTCTTGACTTTATCGTACATACACCCCGAAACGTTATCCCTATTGGATATAAATGTGTATTTGTACGAAAAAGAAAATGAGAATAATGATGTAATGAGGTACAAAGTGAGATTAGAAGCTCATGGGTTTTTGCAGAGACCCGATATAGATTTTAAATATATACTCCTGTTATGTATGAAATAAAGTTCAGCTACTTAATATCTCTGGCAGTTAGCAAAATTAAAGTTAGAAATGCAGTTGATAGACGTTGTAACCGCATACTTATATTGATCAATAGATGTCAATATTTATATGAAATTCCCCTGATGAGGAATGGTAAGAATCGTAATATATACGACATTAAAATTATAAAGGTCATTATATGACATAAAATATTTGGGTTGAATATTCCACTATCGACTCAATTAATTCCTCCCGATGAATGAATAAATAAACATTGAAATATTTCCTTACGTGTTTACAAAGAAATTATTTTTGGTAGTGTTTGTATTATCTAGATTTCTGGTGATAATCTAAATATTGTTGGTACAAGTAAGTAAATCAAAGAAAGCTAATTTAATCTTAGAGATTGAATTTTGAAATAAGTGAAATCAAGTATTCACTAATACACATTTGGGCTTGGACAACTGTGAAAAATGACCTTGGAGAGCGGTTATAACTGCTCTCCAAGTATCAGCTGTCCAAGCTTGGACAGTTGATAAAAAACCGTTGTCCAAGAAAAGCACTTGGACAGCGGTTTTCAACCGCTTTGCAAGTTTTAGCTTGGACAACGGTTATCAACCGCTGTCTAAGTTAATATATTTTTTTTTAATTTCGTTTATATGTTACATAGACAACGATTATTAACCGCTGTTCAATATCTTTTTTTTTTAATTATTAATTTACATTGTAAAAATCATATAATAAAACTATAAACCAAAACTTATATATACGTCCAATACCATATAACATAAACCAAAAATCCTATAATAAAACCTTAAACCACATATATATATACCAAAACATCAAAATATATAAACATACAATCATAAACATACGTCCAATACATCAAAAACATGAAATATATATCATCACAAATATATAATTTAATTACATGCTACCAATATTTCAAACAACATTCACTCAATATCGTATGAATATAAGAATCGATTGTAAAGGTACCCCGTCCAATCGTTTTTCCATTTCTCCAGTCTTTTCTTAGAGTAAGACTTGAGCTCACGTTCATAGACAAACTGCAAACAACGAATCAATCAATATAGTATGAATTTTTATTCAATCAATAATAATTTAAATAAATCAATAAATTGACTTACATTGAGAGGAATGTTCGTTAGAGAAGCGCGGATTATATCTTCTATAAAGCAACACACAAAATGTCCACAATGGTCATTATCTCGTTGCCTCGGAACCTGTTGATTAACAATTATAATCACGTATTACAATTATGATTTCTTTCTATTAATTAGTTTGATAATTTACTAAATTAAATTTACCTTAATGTTAATTCAGTTCACTTTATTTAACTTGAATCTTGAACCTTGACTCTGAAGGCGACTCCGATACATCGTCATCACACTATTATTATTATAATTAAAAAATAAAAATAGATTAAATATGCATAATTTTAAAAGTAAAACAAATCATTGTATAGAATATTAAAAATGAACTTACGCTTCCATATATGAAACGAGATCGTATGATTTGAATAAACTCCATCATGAGCTGGGTCCATAAAATACACACTTAATGTATTCATGTGTATGGCGACCAGCACCCAATGGTTCCTCTATTATATTGAGAATATTAAAATTAACTGCAAATTTAGTATATATATGTGCAAATATTATAAACATGAATACAAATTTTAACGAAATGTTTATCACTCACCCCACATTTGTTGGCCAAAAAAAAATAAGATGATATTTCCCGGTTAAATTGACATATGATTAACGAACCCATCCATAGTGCATGCCTATCACCCATTATGCAAGACACTTGGGGGGAGACGAAGGAGTACATTCCACTGCAATAACATAGTATTTAATTAGGTTCAACGATCAATCAATATATTTATCGATTTCAAACTGTTCAATTGTAATAAAATTACCTGAAGTGTTTTCCCCTTGCTACGAGCTCTCTTAATAGATGACATGGTGACTATACCCCGAGTGCGCTTCTCCCTGGAGCTGCTAGTGGTGGTGGGAGCATCAGCGTCACACCATGATCAGAATATCCATCATCATCTCCATCATCTCCGAGATATGGCAAACGAGACATGATCCTGTAAAGCAGAAGAAACAACATTTAATAAACAAAAAACAAACAATATTCAATAAACTATAGGAACTAGAGATGCCTATAGGAAAGACAATATGAAGACTGCTTCTCAAGACAATTATCTTAAAGTATTTAACCTAAAAGCATACCTAACCATACTTAATCTACATTCATTTTAATTTTCTAATTTTGAAATCCTTCCAATTTTTCACTCATTCACAATTTTTGTTACTTCTCAAGACAATATATATCCTAATGTATCACCATTAATCATCATTAATCACTATCCATTCATTAAATTAATAACCAAAATATATCCTAATGTATTAATTCTAATTTATGTTTAAATCCTCACACAAGCATATTATCAAACACCTTAAGTGCATTATTCATCTCTAACAAAATGTTCATTTCTAACACTAACAAAAATTCATTCAAGCCACTAACAAGAAGTAATCCAAGCTACTAATAACAACAATATAATTAAACCAACATTAATCACACACTAACAACAATTAATCATAACAAATTAGCTATATATATCCTAACAATTAATCTCAAACATATATATAAACACATTTATATATATATATATATATATATATATATATCCTAACAATTAATCTCAAACATATATATATATATATCCTAACAATAATTAATCCAAAATATATATATATATCCTAACAATTAATCTCAAACATATATATATAAACACAATATTTATATATATATATCCTAACAATTAATCCCAAACACACACACACACATATATATATATATATATATATTAATTAAAATATATATACATATATATAAAAGAAAAAATACCTATATATATATGGAGGAGGAAGGCGGCGACGGCGACGGCGGCGGTAGGGGAGGATGGCGACGGCGGGGGCGGTAGGGGAGGGCAGCGACGGAAGTAGGAGAGGGAGGGAGGAGGGCGCGCGACGATTTGGGGGAGAGGGAGAAGCTAGCTAGGTCAACGGCGACGGCGGCGATTTGGTTGGAGGAGGAAACCGACGATGACGCGCGATTTGGGTGAGAGGGATGAGCTAGGTCTTCGGTTTTTGCGGCGATTTGGGGGGAGAGGAATAATTGGAGAGAAGAAATGAAGGGCGCAGCAGGTTCTGGACATATATTTGATATATAAAAAAAAAGACAGCGGTTATTAACCGTTGTCCAAGTGTTTACTTAGACAGCGGTTATTAACCGCTGTGCAAGTGATCTTGGACAGTGGTTTGAAACCGCTATCCAAGTTTTATTATTGGACAGCGGTTTCAAACCGCTGTCTTTTTTCTTTTTAATAAAACCGCTCTCCAAGCTATAACTTGGAGAGTTGTTTGAAAAAAGAGTTGTCCAAGTGCAGCTGTGCAAGCCTAAATGTGTAGTAGTGATTGTCTCGACCAGCAGATCGAGCATTTCCGTAAAGCAAAATGAATCTTTATATACCAATCCACTTACTTGGAGAAGGTATTGGTGTGATTTTATCTTAAATTTCAGCTACTTAGCACTCTAGTAATTGTTCGATCCCTTGAAGTGGATAAAGACAAAATTTGGACCTAAAGAAGATACATATGACATTTTAGGACCAGAAGTTCCTTATCAGAGTGTCCTTAGTGCATTACTATGTTTTAAGAACTGCACCAAATTCGATATTGAAATTATATTGAATTTGCTTGCAAGATCAAGTTAATGCTTTTCCTATAAGGAGGCATTGGAAAACATTAAAGCATATGTTCAGTATCTTCGACGTTTGCAATATATTGATTTAAATACATTTATGATTCATGTAATAATGGTATATCTTCTATCATCCATTATGAGAAAAATGCAACTTTTGTTGCCCATATGAATAATAGGAATACTAAAGGGAACTTGACAAAGTATATATTCCCTAAAATTCTTTACCTGCATGAACTCCAGAAGAGTGTGAAAGCATAATACAAAAGGCTTGGAAGACTGATGTCTTCAGGGGAAGCGTTTTGAAGATTGAATTTAGAAAACTATTAGTTGTATCTTTTCTTATTTTACTAAGTTTCTTTTTCTAGATTATTCTAGCAATATTTTTGTTAGGCATGAACACCACGTCGTAATGTCCAAGGGGGAGTGTTGTAAATACATTAGTATTAGTGGACATTACTTATTGTGGTGGGATGAGTTAGGGCTAAAGTCCAATACCTATTATATATAGGCATATTCTATTGTACCGTCATTTCACGGAGAGAACAGAAGAGTGAGTCTACAGAGAACTACAGTGAAAACCCTCCTGATTTGGTCGCCCCCAAACATAGTCCTTTTGGACGAGCTGGGTCAACAAATTGGTGTTTTTGCATTCTCCTTTATCGTTATTCTCATACTTTACAACATATTGAACCATACTGAATTGAACCAATTGAGAAAAAAGATTTTATCTCCACAGCTTCATCACAAATTACCATATCATATGTGATTTGACAATATACATTCAAGAATATGGGCAAATCCTGAGTTTTAGCAAGTGTCATTCAAGAGGGCATTACACATTCAAAAATAAAAGTCGAAAGCAAAAACAAAACAAAAGAGGATAAGTTGCCTCAAAAAAAAAAAAAAATCAGTCATTTAAACACAATTCAGAAATACAAGTAGAATTCCGTCAAAAAAAAAAATACAAGCCAAATTCAGCATTACACATTCACATTTTCCTGTCTATCAGGCCCTGTGAATACAATTAATGCCTGAAAACAAAAGAAAATAAGTTCCCCCAAAGTACTACATCAACAAAAAAAGATCAAATAACAGCTCCAATTTGATTTAGATTTTAGTAACTAAGGGTATGTTCGTTTTGGGCTTACAGTGGGCGTGGAAAATTATGGACTTCAAAGTCCTTGGATTTTAAATCCTATTCAAAAAGTTGAGTATGTGTTTGTTGGGAATTTTATAGGATAGGATTGTGTAGGATGAAAAAAAAGTTGATTGATTTGTATTATTATATTATTGTTTTAATGATTGAATGAATGTGATGTGTTGGAAATTGTATAAAAGTAAGGGGATTATTATTTGTGAGAATATATATAGCAAATTATTTATTTCAAAATAGGATGGGAGTGTAGGGTATAGGGTGTAGGGTGTAGGAGTACAGTAATAGTATTAGAGGTGGATGGTGTAGGATTTCAAAATACTTTTTTTGAGTATTGAAAAGAAAGCTTCAAATACACCCTTTTAACAACTAGAGAGTGCACTCTTATCAGATTATATCAACAAAAGTCAGAAACATATATACATCGAATCATTTAATTAACAAAAATACAATTGAGTCATTCCATTAACAAATATACCAATTAACTCCACTCACCTGAACACATGACAAGATGGAGTACATGAAACCAATTATTGTTAATCACTGCAAACACACTCATTTACCCTTACACATGGCACACAGAAACCAATTAGTTCCGCACAAACTCAAGACGCGTACAATCATTCAATGATATTAGTATATGAGCCTATTGTTTAGTAACTGACTAGTCCTCAATATCCATTATTTTAGTTAATAGGGATTCTCTCATGTACCAAAATTAGACAAACTCAATTATGTTTCAATGTAAAATTCACCATTCTTGAGTTGAAAAAATTCTTCAAGGCTTAGACATTAAATCAATCAGCGGCTTAAACACAAACATATCAAATTAACTACAATGTAACACATACTATTTATTGAACGGGTATGAAGTAAATATATATAACATTCAATCATATTTAATACAACAGTGATAAATAATTTATTTCAGTAAATGAATAAGAAATTCAGTTTGATTATACAAAGTAAAAAACATATTTTTCAGTATAACCCCAACAACGAGGCCTAGTATATATAGAACACTAATTACGATAAGTTGATTTCTATGTAGATTCAAAGAAAATACCTTAAAACATATTTGAATTAGCAAAAATCTATTTTTTCTTATTTGATAATTAAAAAGATAAAAAAACCCCTAATACAATACTTAAAAAACACTTTATTTATAATAGCATGTACGAATTTAAATACTTAATAGCAATGTATTCCTGCACAAAGATACATTATATCCTTTATAATCTTTATTCTTTGACTCTGTTGTATACTCTGTCCCAAGATGACTTGAACACTGAAAATGACACGCAAATCAAGTAAAGTGGTTTTAGTGGGTTTGAATGAAATAAAATAAGGGTGTTGTGAGTGTATTAATATTATATTTGTTTCTATTTTGGAAGTGTTTAAATAATGTTGGGACGTCAAAATAAGACAAGTGTTCAAGTAATGTTGGGACGAATGGAGTTCTTAATAAGATAAAATAAATATAAATAAATCTTAATAAATCAAACAATACTATATACATTAAATATCTTCATCTCCATCAAATGTGTGGTTATTGTATGAGAGGTTAATAAGGTTACGTAAATCGGTAAATGAAGTTTTGAGATCATCCAACTAGAATTTGAAACAATTATTCTATCTATTCCCATTAATGATCGACTTCTCATTATTTATTTCACTACTCTTTTAATTCCGTGCTTCTTCAATTTGAATTAAATCATAAGAAAATAGTAAATTTTAAAGTGAGACGAAGCATAGTTTCACAATATACCTAAACTATAAGATTTAAAATTGGTAATTCGAACAAACTTCAAGAGATTACAATGATATTTACCCTTTCATTTTTTCTATCCCCATGCAAATAAATTTGAACTTTGGGTAAATTGCACTTGTATTTTTATAAGAATTTTCGTGTTGTAGTAAGTTTGATCCCTATTAATGTTATAAAATTGTCCTGAATTAACTTTTATTTTAATATTTAAGGAGCCAAAATTGCCTCAATAAAATTCTTATGGGTCAAAAAGACGAAATATTAATTTATGGGGTTACGTACTTCAGCTTGAATTTGAAGGACATCCAACAATAATAGGCAAGTTTCATTTAACACACAGAGTAGTGTATATATAAAATTCATGATATATAAACTCATTTAATTTATAGCAAACTTCCACTTTTTCCCTTATTCACATAAAATTTTAAAGACGGAACCCAATTTTTAGACAATCTTTAATGCAATTTTTGAAATTAAATAAGGCACTTTTATAAAAAAAAATTAATATATATACTCATTGAAATGCAAAACAAACAAGAATATCCCAAAATGAGAATCTTGCCTATTATTGTTGAAGAGAGTATGTAATATAAAGATTATACTCGCTCCCTTTTTGTAATACATGGTCTTTTAGCATTTTTACTTGTACAATATTAAATGATCTTTTAATTTATTTATTTTTTGCACCATTTTTCTTAATTTTATCCTTGTTTTACCTTTGAAAAATACTCTTCATTTCTAACTTACCTTTATTAATTAATAATCATTTATTAAGAACAAGTTTGTAAATGCACACCCCTTTTCAATTCCACTAAAAAAGTTAAAATAGCACTTATTACAAAATGGATAGAGTAATAGACATAATTAAAACCATTTTTGAAATGACCCTAGCTATATCCATGGTGTAACAAACTAATTAGAGTGAGTCTCATCTACACTCACGTGCACCATGCACTCGTAATGCATTTTAGAATCAAGGTGACTTGTTATACTAAAAAACAATTTATTTACACTTAACCGTACAACTATTTTTTCATATTAATAGTTGAACGATTCAATGTAAATATATAGCACTTTTCAATATAACAAGTCACACGTTTTCAAAATGCACTATTAATGCACGGTGCACATGTATGCATACAACATTTAACCAACTAATTAAAGGCAAATTTGGATGTCGACTCCGGCCCTTCCAAAAGAAAAAAAAAGTATAAATAGGGTTTGTTTGGATCCATTGAAAGAACATACACATAATTATATACTCAATAATATTTGTGATTAAACATCAATGATGATGGCTTATAACATGCATGATGCTTTTGCCTGCTTTTTTCTTACCACAGCATTAATGCCACTGTATATCCCAACAAGCCCAAATCGGCCTTAATGTTGAAGTTCTTATTATGCCACTACTGACGACACTAATACACATTTGTGCTTGACGGTAAGCCTGAGTTGCCACAATATAATGCTACCGAATTTGGCAAAACAACCGCCGGCGAATGTGGACACTTCAAAATCCGTACGTCTTCATAATTTACAAGGGGATTTTTCATGTATTGTCAAAGTTGCAACTCCTAATGTCACCGCTACAACTATGGGCCTCATAAAAACTGCAAGCGTTCCTTTGATTAACTAAGCTTATTTTAAATATATTTATATTTAAGTTAAGTTAATTAAGCTGCAACTATTCATGCATGCATGCTATCTCTAATGATATATATATATATATATGTTATAATATTATATGATTAGTGGCGGATCCAGGAATTTATAAGGGGTGGACTAGAAAGAAAAAAATTTAGACCAATAATTTTAAATAAAATAAAATATTTTCAATATTTATTGAATTGTACTCGAAAAGACTTCAAAGCATAAAAATTATTAACAATTGAGAATATATCTACATTGTATAAAAAAAATTAAAAGAATAAAAAAAATTACTTGATCGGTCTTGAAAATTGATTATGAGTGTTGAAAAAATAAAATAAAGAATAAAAAATCTCAAATTTTCCTTAGACTCTAATTTCCTACTCTTGGTTAAAAAAAAATTGAAGTAAAAAAATTCAATTTTTTTTAGATAAAATAAAAGATTAATTAAAAGTGGTGGACCTGTAATTGTTTGCTAATATTTTTACAGGAATGAAGGAATATTGATGAGTTTTAATTGAATTTATAATTAGGGTGGAATGATGGACTAATTTTAAAAAATTTGTATATAATAATTACAATATATAGTGGGTTAGGGTGGACTCTAGCTCACTAATAGATACACCCATGTATACAGACACTGATGCACACACCCCACCTTGGGGGCACGTGCCACCACAACTTTTTTTTCCTATTATGTTTATATTATATAAATTTATTTATCTATATATATATGTGTATATTGATAATTGATGTTTCTTCTTCTTATTTGAATATTTATTGTTTACATGAATTTTAATATTATAATTGTTTATCAGTATTAAAATAGATAAAATTATTTTTTAATGAGGGTTGAATAATAAAGTTGTGACATTTGTGTAAATTAAATGAGATAAAATTGATATTAATGCGGGAAGAGTAATGACACATGATTTAATATTGAGATGTAGAAGGAGTTTTTTGTAAAAAAATACAGTTATTTTATTACCATTTAAAAAAAAGTTCAATTAAATAAGAGATCGAACTTTTGGGAAAATATTCAAATAAGAAGGGAACATAATAAATATATTATAAAATGATGTATTTCATATCGAAGATGATGAATAGTTGAATTAGTTGCTCGTTTTTTTTTATTAGACTTGAAATAAGTGTAGATTGTGTGTTCAAAATCTTGTAGTTTCACTTATTTATTTTACAATAAAATTATCTTAATATCCTTCAGGCTTGTGCCCCCACCGTCCAAATTTTTTGGATCCGTCCCGCCTCAATATGATCATGCAAATGCAGGCAAGCTGTTTTGTTCAACTTGTTGATCATTGTTGTATGTAGCCTTTGTATGTACATGATAACAGTACTACTCGATTAATAAATAAAGGACTTATATCTTATAATAAATTTAATGCTCGATCGGTCGGTTTTTACTATTTAAGAAGTTATTGTTATAGACTTATAGTAATGGAGGAAACAACTCACATCTACTTATTCCTATTAATATTGCTTCCTGATTTTTATTTATAGAACGAAATGAATTTAGCTGTATTTGTCGGTAGATTGAGACTTGTAATTTAATTAGGAAATAATAGATGAAACACGAATTTAATAATTCATTGATAGATGGCAGTTATTAGAAATGATGATGTCATCACTCATCCTCAATTTTCTAGGCGAATCAAGATTTTTTTTATATATAATGTAGATATATATTTGATGAATTTTGTGCTTTAAAGTTTCGTAGAATACAGTTAACATATATATATATATATATATATATTATTTTGTATAAAATTATTGGTCTAATTTTTATTTTTATTTACATAACTCATCCCATTATGAATTTCGGATTCTATATTTGGCACTTGGGTTGCCAGACAACAATTCAAGTGTATTTTTCAAACATGCAATTTATTTACACCGGAAAATTCAATTTTTTTTCAGTGAAAACAAATTGAACGTCTTTGGGAAACAAGTTGAACGTTTTAAAAGTACATTTGAATCGCACAATGCACCTATGCACAAGAAACATACTCTTAAAGTATCTATCGATCGTACCACCAATTTTAAAATTTTGGATCCGCCACTGTTGAGCCCTTAATGATACCACCATTGAGTCAATTTGCATTAGACTCCTTTCATTTTCAACCCTAAATAAAGAATAAGGTATCAAAAAAATAAACTTCCACTGTCTCGATAGTGAAATTTCAGAATATAATGAGTGTTTATATTCTTGTTTCAAGTTGGTTAAAGTTTGTGATTAATGTAATATTATTACTATATAAGCGTGTTATTATATAACTAGTGGAGAATATTGTCTTTTTACTGAAACCTAGTCAGTCAATGTTTTCATAACCGAACCGGTGATCGAACCGGTCAGCGGTTCAACCGGTCGGACCGGTTCAACCGGTACACCTACAAAAATTTAAATATATATTTTAAAACTTTTCATATCATATTTTATAAATTTTGTCTCACCTCATACATTTATCCTACATCGAAAGTATTGGAGAAAAATGTGAGAGGAATATAAATTTAAAATTTTAAATATTTAATATAAATTAATAATTTAATTTTTTTAAAAAAAAGAAAAAAACCGGTTATTTCCGTTTGAACCGGGTTTTGACCGTTCAACCCAAAATCCCAAGTATATAGTGCTTTTTAACCCAAGATTCTGGCGGTTCAGTTCAACCCGGTTTTGAAAACAGTAAGTCAGTAATAGTGATTTTTTTTTTATTGTCTTTTTTGTTCATCGTGAAACTGGTTCTATATTCATAGACCTGATTCTTCAGTTATCATGACTAATATTCTATTCAAAAACCAGGATTTACCATTTCTATAGCAATAAGGTATACCCTTCAGTTATAATGTTTAATACCCTTCAATAATATAAGTCATACTTCTTAATCAGTTTCATGGATACCTTGTTTGAAATAGGGGCGTAAATGAGCCGAGCCGAGCTGAGTAGTGTCAAACTCGAACTCGACTCCATTAAAAAACTCAAAGCTCAAAATTCGACTCAAACTCGATCGAGCTCAATAATTTTGAGCTCAAGTTCGACTCTATGGAAAGTTCAAAATACTCGAGCTAGACTCGATAACTTACATAATAATCCCTCCATCCCGAAATCGTTAGAACATTTGCCAAAAGGTTTGTCCAGAATTCAATATAACATTTCTAAAAATAGAAATAAAGCAATTACATCAATATAATCTCTACCCTCAATACATCTAAATATTACACATCATTATTGTTGAGCTCAATTCGAATAGCTCGAGCTCGACTTGATTAAATTCGAGTGAATTTCGAGCTTTTCTCGAGCCGAACACAAATACTTTTCTTGATCAAACTTGAATCACTTGCACCCCAGTGTATAACTTGTTCAGCCTATACTTTGACTAACTCTCTTAAACCTCATTCCCCCGTATTAAAACACGGTCTAATAAAAATTAGAATATATAATACACTTAAAATTTATTAGGTAGAATTAATAAATTTTAATAATCTCATACATGCGAACCAGATTTACAGAAATTTTTTGTGTTTAATTATTTTAGTAATATTTTATTAAGATGTCCCACAATAAAAATATCTCATTTAATTACTAACATAAAACTTTATTTTTTGACTCAAGTCCAGAACTTGGTAGACTCAAGAGAATTGCTCGACCCATTAGCAAAATACAAACTTTACTTGTACCTCTTGCAACAAGAAACATATCAAAAGCAGCATCTATTGTACCTTTGCAGCATTGCAACACCAAAAAAAATTTAAAATTATCTATTCCTAAGTACTGGCTGCAACGCATGTAAATCTTCCTCCAATGTGAATCAATGAATAGCCAACAGCAGACAAGTCTTCATAGTGTCAAAGCTCTTTGAATTTTCAAAAGCCAAATTGCGAATTGCAATCCAAAGAATCGAGCCCCTAATAGCAACTCCTCGATCCAAACATGAATCCGAGTGAAATAGGACTTGCTCTTTAACAATTTTGACTCGATAACTGCCTCAGAAGAAACTCTCCCGACTATCAAAAAGGTCTCAAGAGAAGATCCTTCCATCTGTTTAAAAAAAGAAGAGAGAAATCAGCTGCTTTATGATACACTCATCATATAAGACAATGTGTAATTTAGTTTAATTTTTTTTGCATCAATGATATTTGGAATTGCAGATCAGACTTTCCACAGATAGAGAAAATGAGGAATGGGAGCAAAGAAACCGAATAGAACTGGAGAATAATACTTGATTTCAAGAGATCGAAACTAAATCCAAGAGACAGTAGCCTTCCTCTCCTAACAAATTTTCCTATACATCATGCACATTTTTCCATTACAGTAATCACTTGGAGATGTTTTGGAGGGCGTTTGGATGGACGTATAAGATCTTTAAAACAGTTTTTAAGATGTTTAGGAGCTTATCAGCTCTCAAAAAGTGTTGGGTAAAAGATGTTTAATAGCTTATAAGATTTTAAAATAAGCTATTTACAGCTACAAAAATAAAGCATCAACACCCCCAACTTATTTTCTCTAATATCTTTTAAGCTATACTTAAATAATGTTCTTTTTAAAATACTAAAAAAAAACACCCCACCCACCCTCCACAACCTCCAAAAGAAGGTGGTCTGGCAATGGCCGCTGGGGAGGTCCGGTGATCGGCGGCAGCCACTGATCCCTCAATATCAAAAATTAAAATATACTAACTGTTTTATATTAAAATTAAACTTAAAGAAATATTACTCTCAAATTATCGAATAACTTATAAGTTTAATTAGTCAAAAACCTTACCAAATTATAAGATACTTAAAAATTACATCTTATAAACTCTTGAAATAAATTATAAGACGTAAGAGCTCATAAGATGTATGTTTAAACTAAGCGCAAGCGGGCTCTAAATCAACATCTCAAACTTAAAAGGATTCCCTTACCAGTGCTCTATTAACTGCACGTAAGCAATCATTTGTTTTTAGCATTAAAAGAATAACGCGTGGTAGCCTCCTCAGTAGCTCACTGATTTGTGGAAAATATTGCGAAGCATACATCTACAAACAAAGCAAAAGAAAAGGAGGATTTATCAAATAGGAACAGCAGGCTGCTGAAGATAAAAATCATAAACTTCTGCAATAAATAGTTCGTCTAAAAAAGGGAAATTGCACACATGCGAACTGTCTATAGAAATGCACACATTTTGTATATTTTCTTCAGTTCGTTTTTGTCCTCGAAGTATACATTTTTCCAATTTTGATCCCCCTCTTTCACTCACTATCTAATTGGTCCTGGAAGTATACTTTCACTCTTACATTTGGTCTCTCCGTTAGTTGAGCATCTGTTGACTGGTGAATCAACTATTTGAGGGATGCTAAATGTAATTATTTAAAAGTTTTGTACTAAAATGTAATTATCAAAAAATTAAAAATAAAAAACATTTAAATATTACATTTAGCACCTCCAAAGAGTTGATTTTGTCAGTCAACTACAGGTGGGACCAAATGTGGGAGTAAAAGTGTAGTACTTTCAAAACCAAACTTGATAGTGAGTGATAGAGGGGGACCAAAACTGGCAAAAAGTAAAATTTTGGGGACAAAAAATGGTATTATTCCCATTTTCATAATTTTCAATTTCAAGACAATTATAGTGGCATGTAAAGGATAAATCTAAATAGTTCAAAGGGCACAAGAACACTGTTCAAACTGAAGAGTACATTCTCAAAGCTTTTCCTATGTAAGTAACTGGGGTTAATCACTTTTTGTCAAACTTAACCCTTATTTCACTTTTGGTCCCCCTGGTTCACTCATCAAAAGTATTCCTGAAAAAACACTTTTTCTCACTTTGGTCCGGATGTTAGTTGACCGTCAATGGACTAACAGGATCAATTTTTTGGGGCACCAAAAATGAATGCTAAATACATTTTAAGTAATTACATTTAGCACCCCAAGAAGTTGATTCCATCAATCAATTGACGGTCAACTAACGTCTGGACCAAAAGTGATATTAAAATAGTGAACTTTCAGGACTACTTTTGATGATTAGTGAACCAGGGGTACCAAAAGTGAAACTGAGACTAAATTTGGGACCAAATATATTTTTCACCCTAGCTAGTTATTACTAGAAGCAATTTCGACAAACGGTCACCTGCAGTTCCGAACGATCACCATCAGTGCCCTTAATAACGAGATGATCAACAGCTGGATCAATGACTTTATTCCATGGCCTCATTGTAAGAATGCCAGCAAACAGCACATAAAGATCCTCCCCAGCACCTAATTTTACACTATTCTCTTTAATTGCATTTGCATCGGAAAATACCAACCCCTGTAAAGTTATCAAGGTAGAATAAATTAGTAATGCTAATAAGTGTCCCTGCTTAACTTCACAAGAAAAAAGCAGAACGCACCTTCCATAGGGAAGCATAATTAATCCGCATTGAGGTGTCGAGTTCCTTGTATAAACCATGGTCCAGAAGTACCAACTGTGGTTTATTTTTTCCTGAAAAAAGTAAATATGAGGTCAATAAATGTACCTGAAAAGTTTTACTCAAATGAAGTATTACTCGCAGGAGATGAAGAATTAAAGATAAAAAAAGTCATAAGCATGTACATAAAAACCAGTCAAATTTTTTAAAACTGCATCTGCATTTTAATGCAAATGATTGTAATGAATCAAAGAATGGTAATTATATACTCTTGTTTATCAAACTAAAAGAACACTGGAGAATTGTACTACTATTAAATTTATGGTTGTGTGGGTTGCAAAATATAAGAGTCCTCTAAAGCTATTTTTTTGTTAACTAAAAATACATTAACATCCAAAATTATATCGTTTATAATTTGAAATAATTGTATAACCAGGAGAGAGAGAGAGCGAGGAACAAAGAAATTCTCTCTATGTTAGATGTTGCACCCATTGAAGAGAAGATGAAAGAGCACCGTTTTACAGTGGTTTGGGCATGCCAGACATAGGCCTATAGGTGTACCTGTATGTCGTGTGGAGTTGATGGATTTGAGTCCTTTTAGAGGAGCACGGGAGCGACCAAAGAAAACATGGCTAGAGGTCATACGTATAGATTTGGAGACTAAGAGGCTTAATGAAGATCTACTTAAAGAGAGGCGTGTGGAGAAGATTAATTCGTGCACACGAACCCAAGTGATTCTACAAACAAACCAAGCCTTTAATCCCAAAAAATTAGGGTAGGGTAACCAATAGTAGAATCGCGTTGGTCGCGATTGCATGTAATCTTCTCCATACGCCTCGCTCTTGAAGTAGATCTTCATTAAGCCTCGTAAGTCTTCAAATCTTTACGTATGACCACAAATTGAATGGGTGATTTAAAGATGGAAGAAGGGTGCATTATAAATGTAAAAATCAACGCTGAAAGATCTAGACAATGCCTCACCGAAAATACTTCTACTTCCAGAAGGCAAAGGGCGAACTAGCACATTTGCAGCATGTGGATCACAGTGCACAAAACCATGTTTAAACATCATCTCAGCAAATGATTGACTTAGCTGCATATGTGAAAACAAATATATTACCAAACAAATACTTGGCATATTTAGGATGATGACAAACTTTTCAAGCACTCTGGTTAAAATTTGGGCCATATATACAGTCCTATTATCTGGCAACTTTTAATGGATATCAAGTCTACAGATAATGCTGCAATGGATATTTCAGACGAATAAAGCAGCTACAGAGAAAGAGCATGCTAAAAAACCAGAATATAAGTTTTGAAATTTAAAACGGGTTCTAGTTAAGGATTTTTGAAATCCGGTCATAAAAACCACCACTACAACACCTATAAACCTATTGATCACACTTTCCAATGCAATCAATTATCTCTTCTTACACTTACATATTTAGATGATTAAATCATAACCCACATCATCCAATCAGACTCAACAACAATATAATAATGCAACACCATTCACTCTTACACATTTGATTTGACATAAAGTTAAGTCTCACCCTACTCAAAAAAATCCAAAAAGCGAACACACACCTCACTATTTATCAGGATTACAAAAATCTCATAGATTTAAAAAACCGGTTTTTAGAAGCCACTTTAAACCCAAAACAAACATTACCTGAATTTTTTAGGAGAAGCATACGACTTACCAAGTTTGAGACTTCACTTGGCTTAATACCAAGCTTCCGGATGGCCCGATAATCATTTACTTGTGCTCCATCAATATATTCCATCACCAACAACTTGGAGGTACTTAAGTTCCAATGTACTATAGGAGCATAAACATACTCTGCAATATGTGGAGAGAACCTCCGAAAGTTATCCATGCATTTTATGCTGTTTTTGGCCTCGATCAAGAAATCTAACTCCTGGGAAAATAATTGTAACAGATCAAAATTTGACTTCGAAGATGTAAGACTTATAAAATAATTGCACCATTGATGAAAAGACTGAAATCCCAACAGAATCATAGTAATTCTCAGATCTTTCCTCCTAGAAGGCTAGAACTGAAAAATGTTCTTAAATAAAGGGACCTCGGGATAACGTAGAAACTGACAGAAATTACTGACTGTAAAACATGTAGAGTGATTGAAATAATATGATAAAAACTGCCAACAAAAATAATCCCATTTTAAGCTGGGAATTTGAAATTGGACATAAAAACGGAGAATAATAGGAGACTTATTATGCATGCGGAACAAAAAGAATTTTTCAATCTACTTAGATGAGAAAAATGAGAGATTCTTGAAACTTCAAATATAGAGATGATTGCTCCTCTTAATTCGAGTCTGAATTGTATAAGTCCTCAATGTTGGCTAGTAAAGATATTACTTCTAATTTATTTGGCCAGACTTCTAAAGGAAGCAAAATGTGATGCAAAATTCAAAAAGCAGTTTGCTATAATTGTAAAATGCAAACCTATCATCAAATATACTGTAATATCTTTACAATTATATGCTAGTGAAATAACTTAAGAACACCATGTTAGAAAAAATCACACAGTTTCCAAGTCCTTTAGGAAATCAGATATCATATAATATAAGCATATTACCCTAAAGTAATCTTCAGCATGTTTTTTGAAAAAGTATGTTTACAATATTGTTAGCTTGTTTACACCAACTTGCATTTCATAATTACTTAATGTAAAAGCCGCACAATCATAGCAATCAATCATGAAAAAATAAGAAAACAGAATATTGTGATGGCACATGAGAGAGTGATGGTCCCGGTGAAAAACCCATTTTGCGCGTGCGGAAGCAAAACATTTTAAAAGCGATGCATATAAAACAGGGGTGAGGGCAGAGTGTTTTCAATTTTTGCGTTTTAAGCTCATGTGTTGTGTTTTGCTTATAAACAAATGCGTATAACAAAATAAGAACATAAAGCAGTAAAACAACACGGCAATGTATAGTGGTTCGGAGGCTCAAGCTCCTACATCCACTCTCCCTGTTCCTAGGGAAATTCCTTCATCACTTCCTTGAGCTTTCTGACTACCTCGCGTAGTTTACTTACTCAACTCGGCCCTGAGCTTTCTGACTACTCCACGTAGTTTACTTACTCAACCCGACCTTGAGCTTTCTGACTACCTCCGTAGTTTACTAACTCAAACTGGACTTATCACCCTCTCGGGCTCGCCTCTAGATGTTTAACGAGTTCACACTCCAACGGGACTTATCACCCTCTCTCGGGATTGCCTAACAACTACCTCACTTCACCACTAGTTATCTCTTATGAGAATGGGGTTTGGGTTTGGTGTTGTCTCCAACTATGGTGAGATTTTCCCTTACATTTGTTTAGCCTCAATGCAAGGTTGGGAAAATCTCTCTAAGCTTAGGATACATCGTGGGTTGCTTAGATTGGGTTCTAGAACACTCTTGAACATATTTGTATATCTACAGACTTGTGTTCTAGGGTGAGAATGCTTTGGGTATAACTCTCTTTGGCTCTGTAGCATCTCGTGCTATAATCTTCACGCATCCACTCTTATTTTGATGGAAGATCTTGTATTTATAGTGTGGATTTGAATGTTACCGTTGGAGAGAATCACATTCAAATCCATACTATTCTCTGTAAGTTCTGCAGCTTTTCCAGGCTGGTTGTCTTCCTCTCATTGGTCCACGTCAGCTGATTCTAACGGTTATATTCCTCGATTTCTTTGCCTTCATTCATTCGATTCTCTGAGTCTCGGGAACTTGATTACATTCGAGCCCTTGCATGTCGAGCCTTGGTCTGTCTCGAGCCTTGGTCACTTGATTCAACCGGCTTCTCTTCTGGGACCTTATGCGTCGGGCATCTTGACACTTTCGAAGTGGCCGAGTTTGATTCTACGAATTGAGGACATCCACGACCTTCGAGGTTACTTTATTTCGGAACTATCCCGATTTCTTCTTTACTGATCGATCAACTCCAAGCGGTCGGATCATCGCTATGTCGATTGACGTCACGAGATAACATCAGTCGATCATCGGGTTAGCATATCAGGGTTTATCGCCCCCGATCTCAATCACGTCGATCTTGATCATCTGCTCGTCTTAATGCTCGATCTCGATCCGTCGATCTCGATCTGATCTCATCTGCTCTTCCCCGATCACGCAACCTTCTTCCCGATCTTACGAAATCGGTTTTTTTCCACGATCGAACATTAACTACGATCACCATATCCATTCATTGTTTTACGATCATCGTCCAGTCATTACTGGTCATCGATCTTACGATCCGGTGACTTCCTTTTCTTCTCTTACGATTTTGCCACGGCTATTTCATCAATTAACTGGAACTCATCTAACTCATCGATCTCGATCGGTCTCGTCCTACTTGACCCTCGTCACGATCCTGTCATCTACGTCCGATTTACGTGAGTTCCCTCAATTTGTTCTCGTTCCCTCAACTTGTTATCCGTAGATTAGCTTCAAAAACACAAGTTGATAATGTTTTGGCATAATTCATCAAAACTAAAATATCCCAACAATTTCCCCATTTTTGATAATGAAGCCAAAACATTAGGATATATGCATTTTTAAAGAAACGGGTTTTTTTAAAGATCGATTAAAATGGTTATTTTGAAATCGGTGAACCGCTTTGAAAACTCGCTCGATACCAATTGATGGTCCGTTGAAAAACCCATTTTATGTCTCGTCGGAAGCAAAACATTTTAAAAGCGATCGTATAAAAAGCGGGGGTGAGGCGAGTGTTTCCAATTTTTGCGTTTTAAGCTCATGTGTTGTGTTTTGCTTATAAACAAATGCGTATAACAAAATAAGAACGTAAAAACGATAAAAACAACACGGCAATGTATAGTGGTTGGGAGGCTCAAGCTCCTACATCCACTCTCCCGCGCTTCTGGGGAAATTCCTTCATCAACTTCCTTGAGCTTTTACGACTACCTCGCGTAGTTTACTTACTCAACTTCGACCCCGAGCTTTACGACTACTCCACGTAGTTTACTTACTCAACCCGACCTTGAGCTTTACGAGTACCTCCGTAGTTTACTAACTCAAACCGGACTTATCACCCCTCTCGGGCTCGCCTCTAGATGTTTAACGAGTTCACACTCCAACGGGACTTATCACCTCTCCGGGATTGCTAACAACTACCTCACTTCACCACTAGTTATCTCTTTGCAGAGAATGGGGTTTGGGTTTGGTGTTGTCTCCAACTATGGTGAGATTTTCCGCTTACATTTGTTTAGCCTCAATCTTGGGTTGAGAAAATCTCTCTAAACTTAGATACATCGTGAGTTGCTTAGATTGGGTTCTAGAACACTCTTGAACATATTTGTATATCTCTGGACTTGTGTTCTAGGGTGGGAATGCTTTTGGGTATAACTCTTTTGGCTCTGTAGCATCTCGTCTTTATAATCTTCACGCGTCCACTTTTTTATTTTGATGGAAGATCTTGTATTTATAGTGTGGATTTGAATATTCTGCTGGAGGGAATCACATTCAAATTCATACTATTCTCTCTATGAAGTTCTACGAACTTTTCCGCCCATTGTCTTCCTCTCGTTGGTCCACGTCGGTGATTCTAACGGTATATTCCTCGTTCTTGCCTTGGAATCATTCAGGATTCTCTGAGTCTCGGGAACTTGATTCTGTCTGAGCCTTGACTGGTTCGAGCCTTGGTCACTTGATTGTTCGAATTTCTCTTTGTCACCTTATCGTCGAACATCTTGACACTCGGTTTGCCGACTTGGTTCTCTGAATCGAGAACATCGACCTTCAGTTCTTTTGACCGAAATTCTCATTTCTTCTTTGGTTCGATCCGGGATCGTCATATCTTCTTGATTCAAAGATCTCGGATAGCATCGTCGATTCATCGTTAGCATATTAAGGTTTATCACATCGGGTTTATCACGTCCCGATCTTGATCATCCGCGTCATCTTGATCATCCGATCTCTTCACACGTCTCGATCTCGATCATTCTTTCTAAATCTTTCTCTCTTCGATCTGCGAACTTCTTTACGATCTTACGGTGGGTTTAACTTTCGATCGGCTTTTGTCTGCTTTCGATCACCATATCGGCTCATTGTTTTTACGATCATCCGATCAGTGCATTACAGTCATCCGATCTTACGATCACCGCTTAGAAACTTCTTCTCTTCCGATTTTGCCGCGGCTCATCGGTTAACTAGAACTCATCTAACTTCATCCGATCTCGTCGGTCTCGTCTATGACCTCGTCTGATCTCGATCATCTACGCCCGATTTCGTGAGTTCCTCATCAATTTGTTCTCTCGTTCCCCTCAACTTTTATATCGTAGATTAGGCTTCAAAAACACAAGTTGATAATGTTTTGGCATAATTCATCAAAACTAAAATATCCCAACAATTTCCTTTTTGATAATGAAGCGAAAACATTAGGATATATCATTTTTAAAAAAGCGGGTTTTCTTTTAAAAAGATCGATTCAGTGGTTATTTTGAAATCGGTGAACCGTTTGAAAACTTCGCCTGATACCAATTGATGGTCGATGAAAAACCCATTTTTCTTGTCGTCACGGAAGCAAAACATTTTAAAAAGCGTCATATAAAAACGGGGTGAGGCGCAGTGTTTCCAATTTTTGCGTTTTAAGCTCATATGTTGTGTTTTTGCTTATAAACAAATCGTTATAACAAAATAAAGCGTAAAAGCGGTAAAAACAACACGGCAATATATAGTGGTTCGGAGGCTCAAGCTCCTACATCCACTCTCGCATTTCTAGGGAAATTCGCCCATCAAACCTTGAGGCTTTTCATTTACCTCGCGTAGTTTACTTTACTCAACTTCGGCCTGAGCTTTTACATTTACTCACGTAGTTTACTTACTCAACCCGACCTTGAGCTTTCGACTACCTCCGTAGTTTACTAACTCAAACCGGACTTATCACCCTCTCGGGCTCGCCTCTAGATGTTTAACGAGTTCACGCTCCAACGGGACTTATCACCCTCTCTCGGGATTGCCTAACAACTATCTCGGCTTCACCACTAGTTATCTCCTGTGAGAATGGGGTTTGGGTTTGGTGTTGTCTCCAACTATGGTGAGATTTTCCCTTACATTTGTTTAGCCTCAATGCTAAGGTTGGGAAAATCTCTAAAGCTTAGGATACATCGTGGGTTCTTTAGATTGGGTTCTAGAACACTCTTGAACATATTTGTATATCTACGGACTTGTGTTACAGGGTGGGAATGCTTTGGGTATAACTTCTCTTTGGCTCTGTAGCATCTCGTGCTATAATCTTCACGCGTCCACTCTTATTTTGATGGAAGATCTTGTATTTATAGTGTGAATTTGAATATTCTGGTTGGAAGAATCACATTCAAATCCATACTATTCTCTCGTAAGTTCTCTGCTGCTTTTCGGTGGTTTGTCTTCTCTCTCATGGTTGGTCGGTCGACTAATTCTAGCAATTTATATTCCTCGGTTCTTGCCTTGGAATCATTCAGGATTCTCTGAGTCTCGGGGAACCGGATTCTGTCGAGCCTTCAGATGCTGTCCCGAGCCTTGGTCACTTGATTGAGTAGAAACTCTCTTCAAGCGGACATATGCGTCCCGGGCATCTTGACATCTTTCGGTGGTGAGTTGATTCTCTGGTCGAGACATCGACCCTTCGAGTTACTTTGACTTTCGAATTTGTCGATTTCTTCTTTGCGGATCGATCGGCTCAAGCGATCGGATCATCATATCTTCGATTCGGCGTCTCGGGATAGCAGCGTCAGTCGATCATCGGGTTAGCATATCGGGTTTATCACATCTCGATCTCAATCACGTCGATCTTGATCATCTGCCATTCTTATGCCGATCTCGATCACGCGTCGATCTCGATCACGTCGATCTCGATCACGTCGATCTCGTCGATCTCATCCTTTCTCTTACGATCTGCAACCTTCTTACGATCTTACGGTGGGTTTCTTTACGATCGAACATCTGTCTTTTTTCGATCCCCATGCTCGGCTCATTGTTTTTCCGATCATCCGATCGGTTCATTACAGTCATCGATCTTACGATCGGTGGCTTAACTTTTTCTTCTCTTACGATTTTGCCTGACCATCGATTAACTAGGAACTCATCTAACTTTCATCGATCTCGATCGGTTTAAATCTATGACCTCGTCCGATCTCGATCATCTACGTCGATTTAAATGAGTTCCCCTCAATTTGTTCTCTCGTTCTCCCTCAACTTGTTATCTGTAGATTAGCTTCAAAAACACAAGTTGATAATGTTTTGGCATAATTCATCAAAACTAAAATATCCCAACAGAGAGTGGAGAAGAGGTACTTCGAACTGTATATATTTGGAATTAGAACTAGGTGAAGCGAAAAGGAAATAAAATATTGCAGCTATGAGAATTACAGCAACGAGGACAAGAACTTTAACTATGGATATAAAATTGGAATTATTCTAAAAGATGCACAAGATAGATTTTTTCAGTTATATGTAAAGTATTAAAGTGATTTCATCAGTTTAGCAGAGGAATGGAGGATTTTATAATTTCCATTATGGTTAGTATATAGACTTGAGATAACAAATTTTATTGTGCTAACAAAGTATGATAACAAATTTCTCCTGACAAAAGGCAAAATAGAAGAATTGTAAAGACTCAGCAACATACCTTTGGTAAACTATCCCGCATTTCATCAATCAACCACCTGCACATAATTAAACATTTTCCAACTTTACAAGGGAAAATTGAAAATAAATAAATAACACTTAAGCAGCACATAACATTGTATAATGGCTACTAAATACATTATATATCATCATTATATTTATATTCTAAAGACGAAATACAAAGAATCTAGGTGAACCTGAAATCAAAAGAAGGAATAAGCCAATGCAAGGTGTTGACAATCATCTCCACAGTTGCATAATCAGCTGCTGCAGTGTCTGTCATGTGAGTATGCTGAACCTGAATTGCAATCAATTATTAATAAATTTAAAAAATGAAGAAAATGCATGAACTAATTGAAGATCAACAATAAACAGCCGGAAGATTGAAATTTTCGAAACCTTCACAGCAACTTTTTGTCCATCGTGCGTCCGGGCAACGTGAACCTGAGCTAAAGAAGCACTTGCTATGGGGGTAGGATCAAATTCATCAAAAATCTGTATTAAAGCTTCCATTAGCAATGTAATATTAATGGCATAATGGAACAAAAAGTCCCTAAACTATCAAATTTAGTTTCATAGGTCCCTAAACTATTTTTTGTTTTAAAAAGCCCTTTAAGTATCAAAATTTTATTTCACGAGCTCCCTCAAAACGAAAATTAACAGAATTTTTCAATTCACCGTAATGGTCATATCAGCTTTATTTAATTTTAATTATATACAATAGTATTTTTCATAAGTCATTTTAGGTGTCCATCACCTGAAGTATTGGAGTTAGCACATACACATCTGGATACTAAAAAAAATAATGCACATATTATTTAACGGAACCATTAAGATACATCGAAAAATTCCGTCAATTTTCATCTCTAGAGCTCATGAAATAAAATTTCAAATACTCTAAGGAATTTCAAAACAAAAAATAATTTAAGGATTTATCGAACAAAAGTTGATAGTTTACAGATCACTTACTTCATCAGGTGTTCCTCCAAGCTCTTTCTTGAAAACTTCAAGTATTTGGTCATATGATGAAACTGGGCATTTGTTCAACATTGATTTCCTCATTATCTGTACATATTCATCTGGCACCAAGTATTCCTGAAAAAAAAATACAATTTCATGAATTTCTGCATCAAGCATTACACTCTAAAAAAGTGTAACATTTGATTAAAAGCGTACCAGTTGACTAATATGCTGACCTAGCTTGATGTATATTCCACCATTTGTGAAGCAAAGTTCCTGAAGCTTATTTGCACTTCTAGTGTGAACTTCCCGTTTAGCCCTTTCCCTTTCTATGCTGCCATCCGGCAGTCCCCAGAGGGAGTATTCATAATCTAACAAGAAGAAAAGCAAGACCGTCAATCTTCTAAAGGTTGTAAATTCCAACAGGAGCCAAGCTGGAGAGACAACAAAAAGCATCACTATTAATTTTTCGAATATTGTGCACCAGTCCGATTTTACAAAAAAATCTTCAGATCTATAAATTTAAATAACAAATCACCTTCATGATTTTTCTAGCAAGTTTTTTTTGTAGCCCAAGGGGGGATAACAATGTTAAAAGTTGGACAAACAAATGGTAAATTTCATAAATTGATTGTTTTTTGTCAATAAAATCAGTTTAATCTATGTTGATCCTTTGGACCCTATTGCACTAAAATCTTGTCTATATACTTTTTAAACACTGATCTTTCTCATGCTAAATGCTATTTCCTCGTATTTGAAATATTTAAAATAGGGAGTTATGAGAGTCTGTTCGAACTATTCTCAGGCATTGCTCCAGCCAGTCTGCAAGTTACCTGTTTCACTCTCTATTCTCTTTATCTTTTTTAAGCATATGATATGGTCTTCTCAATTTCTACCAATAGGCTAACTAACACATCTGCAACTCATTAGCTAACATTGACCTATATTCCGATTTCAAATTCATTAAAATTGCATTTATTGACAGATCACCAATCGCTGGTATCAAATTCAGTTACTAGTAAGGTAGATTAGGCAACAATTTCCAGTGTTGGAGAACTTCCAATGATTTCCTAGGCATCTTTTTTTCTCATTTTGATGAGAGAAACAATCCATAGCCAGAAATTTAACTAAACGTGAATCTTCATTTAATCGAAATAGATAGAAGAAGATGCGTCGTTAAGCCAAAATTGCACACTATGATAAGCTTAGTTTATTAACAGTTAAACGAAACTGCTTTAACAAATAAAATAAAAACCTAACGTAGCATGAAACAGCTTCACAAAAGTGAAATAAAATGAAATGACATTAATCGCACCGTAAACGATAGTGGAGGCCGTGACAGCATCACGGAGGAGACGGGTGGGGACGGCGGTGGCTAGCTTAACTGCTGAAGCCGGGTCGTCGGAGTTCGCTATCGCAACGGCGCCTGCGCCGGCTCCTCCCGCCGCCGTAACCGCCAAAAGTAGCTTAGTTTTCGACCGCCAAAAGGATCTGGCAGCCATTCTTCTCCTCTTGGGGAATTTCAAAGGAGAAAATGAGGAACTGTGATTCTGTATCGTGAGCACCAAGACTTCCTACAGCTCACCAATTTTAATGGTTGATTAAATTTTTGTCACCCGTCCCAAATTATAGGGATAGTTGCATTAAATTCTGCATCCCCAAAACTCCTCCTTATTTTAATTTTAATTTTAATTTTAATTTTAGGGTACGGTTTCAAACTCTAAAAATTAAAATAGTTTTTATAATTTTTTATTTTCAAAGTTATTTCTCAACAATATTTAAAAAAAAAGTGATTTTAAAAGCTGGTTTGTAGAGTTTTAAAAAAACACTTTTAATGTCTGTTTAGTGTAAAAAAAAATAGTATTTCCTCTTTTCCAAAAAGTTTTGCATACTTTTCTTATTGGGACGTTTCGTAATACTTTGTCCACAAAAAAAAAAAACTCCTTACTAAATTTTGTCCTCACAATATTCATATATTTACATAAAATATCATTTTTTTGGGACCCACCCATACACTTAATAAACTTACTTTATTTATTTTATACATAAAAATTTACAATATTACCCTTCAACGCTCCACTTAATATACATTTTTCTTAATCTTTGTGCTATAAAATTGGCGCAAAGTATTCGAAAGGGGGAGTACGTGAACTAGTCTTAATTTCAATGATAATTTTAATAATTTAGGTGTAATTTTAGTGATAGTTTGTTCATTTAATGCAATTCTCAATTTAATTGGATTAGTTTTATCTTAGATGTCCATCGCAGTGATTTTAAAATCGGACCGGACCGGCCGGTTCAACCGGTTAAACCGGGAACCGGTCACAGAACCGGTCCGAAACCCCCGGAAAAACCGTTTTATTGGTCGAACCGGTCAAACCCGGTCAAAACCGGTAAAATCGGTTCGACCGGTTTTGTTTTTTTTTTTCTTCAAAACATATAAACCATCAATTTTCCAATTGCCTTCAACCAAATCACTAATGACTTGCGGCGCCAACGGTGGCGCCATGCTCCTCCGTTCGGTTGCAAGAGATTTCATCCCCAAGCGAGCTCCAAAGATTACGTCTTCGTCAAAATTCCAACAATGCCCCACGGAAAAATCAACCATTTCACGCAAAGAGAGCTCTACATCGAAGACGATTGCAAACCCTTCCACCAAGAGATTTAGGGCTTTGCTCCCAAAAAAAGAGAAGAAAATCTTCGTTTAGTTTGATTGGGAGGCTCAAGAAATTGTGGATAAAATTTGTAAATTTCAATTGAAATGACGAATGATTAGAAAACTACACCATGATGCCCGATCAAAAAAAAAAAAAAAAAAAAAACTATATCAAGGTGTGAAGGAGATGAAACCATATCTGCGGCGCTGAGTGTGTTTTGACTTTTCTCTGGATATGAAACCAATTTAGGTTTCAATTATTAATATAATACATTATTTCTATTGGGTCATGACCGCATTAGACATTTTATGGGCCATGACCACAAAAACATAGCCTAGATATATAGTACATGGACTAAGTTTCTTGAGCTGCGTCAGATTTTTTTTTTTTTTTTCGATTGTTTTCTATTTTTTTATTTGTGTAATCTCCCTCCCAATATAATATGTAAAGTATAATTGTATATACATATTATAGTAAGTGTATACTTATTTTATATTGAATTTATAAGATATATATTTAATTTTTTATAGGTGTATATACTTATTTTATTTTTTTAATTAAATATAGAAAATACTGAAAAATAATTAGACAGAAATCAATTCAAACGGTTGAACCGCCGGTTGAACCGGTCCGACCGATTGAACCGTTGACCGGTGGTCTGTCCGGTTCGATCACCGGTTCGATTTTGAAAACACTGGTCCATCGGTTTGAAAAAAGTTGATGGAAAGAAAATATACTATGTCTAAATTTTATAATTTATATATGTACTTAGTTGCAACTTAAATCAACACCTTTAATTGAATTCCAGTTTAATTTAGAATTTTGGATTATTTCAAATAAATTACGAGCTTTAATTTATTGTTGTAGATTAAATTTCAGGACAATTTTTTTTTATGCTCACGTGTAACATAGCTCGCCAATGCAGCATCTCCTTTTGCAAATTAGTGTATCAGACAAATCCCTATTGTGTCATGTAGGCAAGTCATCACATTTTGTCAAAAAAAAAAAAAAATCTATCCTAAAGTTTAATTTATAACAATATATATCATTTGTTTGCAATAATTTAAAATTTTATGTTAAAGTGCAATCAATAAAATGTGATGGTTGGATTTACAATTAAATCTTATGACAGTATATAACTGTACAAAGAAAAATAATTTGGTAATTTAAGTGCAAAAACAATGATAGTTCTATAAAGTCACTGAAATTGGTAAATATATTTGATATTCACAGAAAATATTTGAAATATAATGTTGGAGTATTGGTTGGACAAATTCTTACGAAGGAGGTATTGATGATTTTAAATATAAATCATATATTCGAATTTTTTTCAAATTTATTATAAAATAATTTTAAAAAAAAAATACTTGTGCTTCCGTAATATTGTAATTAAGTTTGTAGTTAAAAATGGATAAAAAATGTTTAATCAATTAAAAGAAATTACTTATATAAGACGAGTTTATTATAAAACTGAACATAATATAATATGACAATTTTAACATTTTGAAAGGATGAAGGTTCATTCGTACTAATTTGTATAGATAATTTTTTGTCTTAATCTATTTAAAATTCATTTTGTCAATTTATATAAGTAACTAAAGATGTTTTGTTAGGCTCCAGCTAAAATTTGAATCCTGCAACTCTTCAAGGCTGCAACAGCAATCTATATTTGAAGTAGCCCTCCTCGGCGTCGTTGCTCGCTTCAACGCGAATATGAGGTTTAATTTCGACATGGCAGAACCCGACGGCCACCGGTCTCCAACGCCGCCGCCGTCAAATTCAACCCCGAAGGCTGAGCTCCAATGGTTCCCTCTCCAGAACCATCCGCTCTTCTCCTCTGCCGCCGCTACAGCCACTCCCGCCACCGCCGAAATAGTGCCCCCAAATCTCATGGCCTGGGATGGCGATTCTCGGCTTTATATGTGGGATTTGAAGAAGAAATGCCTCCACCGGATCTCAATTCGGCTGGGTGAACCCGACCCGACTTCCATTCTCGCCGCTTCGCCCTCGAAGGTTTTTCCATATCTCTTGCTGTTTTGGGTTTTATTAAGTATGTTTTGTGTATGTGAACTTCATTGGCATGAGGTAATGTGGCCTTAAGAGGGGTTAATGTAATTATGCATCTTTTAAAGCTGATTTCATTAGTATTTCCTACATTTGGTGCATTATAAAGGGAGTATTTGCAATAAGTTATGTTTGAGGAACTGATTTGATTTAGTGATTGTGAGTAAAAAAATGCTTAATAGTGAAAGTGATGATTGTTTGCAAAATTTGTATAAAGTAGATGTTGAGTGTTTGGTAAAAGATTTGAATAGAGTAAAATATTAGTGAGAAGTAGAAGCATACCTGTCTTAGCGTTTAGATTATGGGTGATTATTTTGAAGCCACTCAAATTTAAGTAGAATCATTCATTTGAAATCACTCAAAGTTACTTCTACACAAAATTATAGGTGATTGTAATCACTTATTATTTTTCAAAAACACCCCCAAGTTATCATGCTTAATTTTATTGATGAGAAATTTTGTTTTAACAACAGGAATGGAAGATTATAATGATCCATTACTTAGATAGGTTTCATGTTTCAACATTCTGACATCTAATATGTTGTGTGAGAGTGGCAATGCAATGCTATAGAAAAGTGAATGTGCTACGTCTATACTTATTATGGTCTCTTACAGGTGTTGCAAGCAGAAACACCTTTGAATTTTGAGGTCAATAGGATTTCCATTAACGGAAACAGAACAGCTCTTCTCTTAATTGGATTGGAGGATCTACGTGTTATTTATCTCTATGGACGCTCTTCGGTGGAAGAAAATACCATCATTTGTCGGTATGTAAACGTTATGTGTAAAGTGTCCACCTCTTTGCTAAATAAAATTCTGTGTGTACACAAAAGCTTATGGATCATGTAAGACTGCTGACACATGTAACTTCTTTATATTAGGTTGGTTTGTAGCCTTAATCATTTTGTTGAGACTTATTCAATTTACAAGTTAGGTGTACCTAGGTAATAGGTATGAGCAAAATTGACGCTATCGCCACAAAGAAAGTATTCAAAACCGATTAGAATCCCTTTGTGTATTGACTCATTTTCTCTTTCTGATGTGTCGTTTTTCCTTGATTGTTCCCATTTATGATTTAACAAGTACAGATAATCAAGTTTACCAATCTGTTGCCTTGAATTTGTAAGGACACATTATAGTTGCGTGTTTCATTTGGTTAGAGTACATTTAGTTTGGGATTTAGAAATCTGGGTTTCAAAATCTTGATAAATAATAGTAATGTGTTTTTGTTTGTTTTGAGATTTAAATATGATAGGATATAAATTTAAGTCAAACCAATGTGTAAGAATGTCTGATGTTGTATTATTATGTTATTGATTGATGATCGTAATTGTATATATAGCATGATTGTGTGATAATTAGTGTGTTTTATTGGAAGTTGCAAAAGTGAGAGTAAAAGGTGTGAAAAGTGATAAAAATAAATAATAATGAGAATAATAAAGATCCTATGGGTAATTGGAGAAAGTGTGGTGTAGAAAAAAATGTGATTTATGGGGTTAATAGGTATTTAGGGTGGATGTATAGGTTTTTAAAAGCTGAATTCTAAAAATCCAAAGTAGAACTTGATTTAGATTTCAAAATCTTAAATCCCGGTTTTCAAATCCCAAATCAACCATACCCTTAATGTTGTCCATGAATTTACAATGTGAGCAGATTATTTATCCAGCATCCTAAGCTCTTGATCTGTGATTGGCTAGGAATAAAGTAGTTCTGGCATGCACTGAGTTTCTGATTTCGTCTATTTTTTGGATAGTTGAATATATGGTTTCTATAATATTTGATGATGAACCTTTTGAGGTTCCTTTGATAAGCTGCAACATGCCAATTAAAAGAGTTCATGCTGGTTTGTAAATTTATTTGGAACAGATTGGGAATACACTGTTATATTCTAAACTTTATACAGGACTGTCTCGATTGGGTCAGAAATTTACTTCAGCAGAAACAACTTCATACGCATTCTGCAGATTTCTTGGCACCCGTACAGTGATACACACTTGGGAATCCTGTCATCTGATTCTGTTTTTAGGTATTACTTCTTTGTTCAACACATATCTTGAAATTTTAATTAATATTTGATACTTGCTTAAATCAATTTGTTTTATGTGGTTCCCATATTCTCAAACATTGTGAAAACTAGGACTCTGTTTATTTTTTATTTATTTTCTGAATACAACTTATCTGGAGCTTTTAAAAAAAAAATTGTCATTAGTAATATTCATCATTGCAATTGACTAGAAAAGTTACGTTACTTTGATGTCGCCCAATTTTATTAAGACATTCTTGCATAGAAAGTCTGTTTTAAGTATCCTTCAATGAAGGAATCTTCAATCTCGCATGCTGAAGTTATCCATGAAAGAATCTGTAAAATGTATATTCTAATAAATAAATTGCATTTATATCCAAAAACATCTGAACATTGTTTGCAGGATATTTGATTTGTCTACAGACAATGGGCAACCAGAGCAGGAATATTACTTACAACCTAGCAGTTCCCAAAATGCTTCAGCAATACGCCCTGTTGATTTCTCTTTTGGTGGGGACCACCTGTGGGATAAATTTAGTGTAAGAGGCTACTCTTTTACTGCCTGTTTAGTATCGATTCTACCGAATCGTAACATAATATTCAACACTTTTTAAACTTCTTATTTTGTGGACTCCTTTAGTGGTTTTTGCCCAGTTTTTACTTGTTGAGATTTTTGAATTCAAATCTTCCCGAAGTTAAACTATCTTATTAGGGTATGTTTGTTTTTGGATTTAAGTGGATTTCAAATTCATTAGGGTGTATTTGATGAATAGTAAAAGGTGTAGTTAGATTCTGTATATGTTTGAGAATGTGGATTTTGTAGGATTTGATAGGGTAAATTTTTAAAAGTATGTGATAGATGATTGATTGTGTGTTGAAAATTGTGTAAGTAGGAAAGAGAGAGTTTTATGGTAAAAAAGGAGGAGAGAGAGTGTTGAGTTGGGTAGATAACAATTAAAATGTGGGCCATAGATGTTTGATAGTGTATTGAAATTGTATTTGTAAAAAGTAAGATAGGTTAATTATAGCTATTACAAGGTAGAATTTTAGAGAATTCGAAATCCTCTATCAAAATTCGGATAAACAAACATGGCTTTGAATTTGAAATAAAGAAAGTGCGGTGGGAAGCTGTAAACAAACATGCCTTTAGTGTTCCTTGATTGGGAAATTTTATTCACTTAGTCCCTCTTCCATTGTTTTAATATTTATTCCTTTTCTTTCGCTTGTCTTCTATTGTTTTCATAGTCAATATCTGGTTCAGAATTGTTGCTTATTATGTCTTCTTCATATGTCAATTTACATTTTAGATTGTGGGGATATATATGTTTCAGGATCGAACTGCTAATCTTAAGACATTGGGATTTTGACATATAGGTCTGCACTAAATTCAATGAATAAATAAGATCTTGAAGTGGAAGCATTTGAATGGAAATATATGTGAGGTGGACTAGGCCCAAATGCTGTGCTAAAAGCTATATTTGTTATGAGTGTATTGTGCTTACTGAATTCCTATGCCACCGATTCAAACAGTTTAAGTTGTTTGTGAAAGTGTCATCAAGTTTTTTGAATTGTAACTCCGTGCCCTACAGAAAAAGCACATGGCTGAATTTGAAGTTTACAAAAACCAGTATTCTGTAGAGTAAAATGACCTGAGATTTGCTTCTGAAATAGGTGCCTTGACATAAAAATTAATTTAATCAATTTTGTAATGACTGGTTAATATCTATACTTGAAGTTAATGGTTTTCCCCCGGTAATCATCTTTTTTTTTTTACATCTCTGAGTGTAAATATCTGATCTCTGTCGTTTTTCAATTCTTTGTTAGTTACAAGAATCTAATCTAGCCTTGTTATCTTTCTCAATTTTAACGTAAATATTCTAGAGGACATGCTGACATAGTAGACATCATGAACACCTTTATATCTTTAAATTAAATTTGTATATGGAGATGAAAAGTCTGATGATGTTGCTCATTTTTCAGGTTTTTATCTTGTTTAGTGATGGATCGACTTACATAATATGCCCAGTTATTCCTTTTGGAAGGTAATTGATATTGCATATTCTTTTGATTATTCTTTTGGCTATTTGAAATTTAGAAATCTCAAATTTCTTTGGGAATGGTCCTGTGTGACCGAAAAATCATTTCTATGAATGTTGGCTATTAAAGTTTTTTCCTGCTGATCTGTTGTCTGACTATGTCAAGTTTCAGTTGGATATACTTTTTGGTGATGCTAATGCTGCCTCCCAAATCTTATGCTAAAAATATTACAACCTGGATTTCAAAATCTTTATAAATACTAGTAGTGTGTGTTTGTTTTGAGATGTAAATAGGGTATGATATAATTTTATGTCAAATCAACGTGTAAGAGAGTCTGTTGTTGCATTATTATATTATTGTTGATTGTTGGTTGTACTTGTAATGATCAAATGATTACAACATAATTAGTGTATTTTATTGCAAAAGTGAGAATAAAAGGTGTAAAAAGTGATTAATAAAATAAGAGTGGAATTCAAAGATCATATGGGTCATTGAAGAGAATGTGGTGTAGAAAAAAATGTTAGTTATAGGGTTTATAGATAATTGTAGGGTGATGTACGTTAGGTTTTTAAAATCGGGTTCTAAAATCCCAAAATAGAATAGTATTTAGATTTCAATATCCCAAATCCAGTTCATCAATGTTTTTACCAACTTATCTTGTGCCTTAATTCATCAACGTTTATCAGTTCTGATTATGTCTTTTCCTTTGAACAGTGTGTATAAATGGGAATCAGTTTTGGAAATGTATAATGATGCTCATACATTTGGTCTAAAATCTGCCAATCCAAAAGCTGTTAATAATTCTAATATGGCAATCTCTTGGCTGGAGGCAACATTTCCAGAGTTAGTCCGTGAAGCTGGAAATGGTGGGCAGTTGCATGTAACTAAGGCTAAGCCTTTTGTTTTATTAGACGCATCTGTTTCATTACAGGTAAATTTCATCACTTCAAGTTCATTTAGACCTGAAAATATCTTGGCTCTAATATTTCAACACTAGATTCCACTGTTTAAAGATGGAAGCATATATTTATGTTTTAGTTTCTGGATTTTTGTATCTTTTCTCCTAGTTGATGATAATTACTTAAATATATGCTTCAAAATGCTTTTTGTTTTGTTTTCTTGTTTTTCCTGTGTCTCAATGCATCTTGTCTGCACTAAAGCTGAATACTGTTCAATGAAAACAACTAATACATTAATACTGTTTAAAACAATTAATACTATTTAAAAATGCACTCGAATTGCACAGTGTACCTGGTGCATACAAAGACTTTTTTAACAAAATTTAGTGATTCCTAAGCCTCATTGATCTCCTCCCCCTTCATATAAGAGTATCACTGGGGTGCACCAGTTTTACCATGAAAGTGTGCACAATTAATACTATTCACTGTTCAGTAATACAACTAATCTGTGTTGCACGGGTGCGTGTGTGGGGTGCAGATACGATACGATTCGGGTGCGGGGATTCGTAGATTTTCAAATTTTTAGGATACGATACGGCCAGGATACGTCAATTTTTTTAATTTAATTATATATATCACCTGTAATAATATTAAAAAATTTACAACAATGATATATAACACATGTAATAATATCAAGAGTATTTAAAACACAAGTACTAATATCAAGGAATTCATCCCATAAGTAACAAAACAACAATTAAATCAAATATCATTAACCTATACAAGTCATAAATCATAATAAAAGATTAATAAATTTTAATATTTAATAAGTTTTAGGGTGTGTCCTTCAAATTATTAGTAAGTTTTAATTTTTTTTTTTAAAAAAAACCCAAAATTTAATAAATTTTACAAAAAAATCTCGATACGTATCCGATACGCGTATCCTGGGAACAAGATACGCGTATCCGATAATAAAAAAATAAAAAAAATTGGGATTCGCCACGTGGCGAATCGGGTGCGAATCCCAGGCGAATCCCACCCGAATCGCACCCCAGGCGAATCCGATACTGCATACTGTTAATTTTTGAAGAATACGTGCATTAGAGCAACTAAAAATGCACTTGAGTTGCACGTTGCAACTTGCAACTGGTGCATAGAAGTATTCCCCTCATTAAACATATCCCTAACTGGTGCATAGAAGTATTCCCCTCATTAAACATATCCCTACCCTAGTATTAATGACATTATTTTCAGGGGCCTCTGCGTAAAGTGTGTCATAGCTTGAGAGACGATTCTGATGGTCAAAAAGGAGTATTCGAAGAGCGTGCAGTCAGTTTTCTCTACAGTTTAGTCGGCAAAGATACAATTCTCGTGACCGCATGGAGCGGGGGGGCAGTTGCAATTAGACGCTTTAGCGGACGAAATTCAGCCCGTTTGGAAAATGGGAAACCCACCTCGCATTTGTGTTGATTCATTTGATCAGATACTTGCTACTGCTATGATTTGTGAATCTGACCCTTCTGTTTTGAAAATCGATCAGCCTCCTTATGATACTGCTTGGTTGGGGGTCCCACCCCCTTTACTGAGGTTGGCTAATGTGGATTTAGCTTTGCCTAATAAAAATACTTGTCTTATTGGTATGATTTCAGACCCTCTTCTACCTGAAAGAATCTTTTGTGTTCATTCTGGAGGTATAGATTCGATTGTTTTGCATTTTCTCCCATTTACTAATCAGACAAGTGGGAAAGAAGAGCCAATGAGAACTCCATCTGTGCATTCTGTTCTTAACACGTGCCCGGGGGACCCACACTCACCATCACCTCTCAATGGTTTCCTAGCTTTATCGGATTCATTTGGAAGTTCGTGGATTGTGGGACTCACCTCTTCTAATGACTGTATGGTGCTACAGATGGAGAGTCGGAATTTGTTGCTTACAGATGTTTTTGATAAGATTAAGGAAGTACTGATGACCGATGAAATAGATGATGTAAAAGATGTGGAGACTCCCACGATAATCAGCAAAGAACTTCTTAGTGGACCTAAGACGGTTCTAATGCCCCCTTCTGCTCCAAGTTTACGCTCGATAACTGCTGATTCGATTGAAGGGCGATCCACGCTTCATCAGTATTTCAAGCTGTTTCATGAAAATTATGTGGAGTATGCACACAAGGTATGCTTTATCATGTAACTAGTAAAATAGTTTTTTTAGTCCTGTATATTACCCTTATTTTGATTTAAGTTCTATCTATTTTCATGAATTGAAATTGTCAACTTTTTGACATTTTGGTTGGTGACCAGCTGTAAGAGGTGAAACATTTGGTTGACCAATCAGATGTGGACAAAATCAGACTCTGTCACTTCACTGTCAACCGAATGTTTCAACTCCTAGAGATGGTTACCGAACCAAAATGTCGAAAATTGAATGAATATTTTCAATTCATGAAAGTCGAGAGGACTGGAACCAAAATAGGAATAACATACAAGACTAATATTAATATAAAGAATCGCCTTGTAACTCAGATTGTGTCCAATTTTAGTGTTAATTGAAAGTTACATGAATGTTGGTGTTAATTTTGGTCCATAAGGACCAAACTGAAAAATCATGACTAAATTTGGACACTGCCTAAGTTACATGATAATTCTTGATATTAACTCTCTAATGTTTCAAAAATCTTCTGCTTTACTATGGGTAGCAGCACATGGCTTAATAATCTGGAGAGACGGAATCATACAACATACTACCTTGAACTCTAGTGGATTTTGCTATTTATGCATAAACATTTATTTATCCCCCACCATTACATCTCATTAATTAATTTTCTTGAATTTAAAATGGTATTGTTGTGTTGTCTGTAGGTGCACTTTGAACTCCAGCATCATGCACCCCAGTTGAAAAAAATAATCGATAGCCAACATTCTAAGTTAAAAGAAATGCAGCAGCAAATTTTGGAAGTTGAAAAGAAAAAGGAAATGATAGAGGATCGTGTAGATCGAGCAGTCAAACGTCATAGTATTCTAGAAGATCGCTTACAAAACTTGAGGTGCTTGCCTGGATCACACAAAAAACCACTTTCAAAAGCAGAGATCGATTTCAAGTCAGAACTTGGTAAGTTTTTCTCAATTTTAAGAGGAATGGGAATGAGTTTGATAGTAGTGAGGAATGACAAGAGCATGCCTCTAATTATTGGGTTGTTTGGTTAGTTAATAGGAATGACTTTCATTACCATAGATAGTGTTAGGTTTAAATGAAATCTTTAGTAATAAAAATGGCAATTAATTAATCTTTTTGTACTAAAAAATATATTATGAACTAACTATCGATATAATTGTAGCTACTAATTTGGAGGCATAAAAATAAATAAAAATTATATATGAATTTATGAAGAAGACACTGATTCATCTCAAGAAGTTGAGGAATGGATCTATGAATTCCATTCCTCACTTTTGGAGAATATCAACATTATTCATGTAATCAAATATCTAAACCAAACACCTCATTTTTATTCCTTTCCAATTCCTCATCTTCAAACCCTCCCGCCATTCATCCCCTTGTTCTTGCATTGCAAGAAAGAGTCTCAAAACCCCGATTCTGTAGTTCTTGTATTTGTTGGGATTGGGAGTAGTGGGCTATATAACTCTACTATCTTCTAACTTAGTAAATACATTAAAATAAGTGGGAAAGCTTCTAGCTACTCAAATACAGTCTGTATTTAGAACTGTTATGAGATGCTCTGCCTAAATACTTTAGTGAAAGTGTATTGTGAAACGTACAGAACGTTTGATTTTATTTTGGGATTGTTTTTTTGGATTATAATGAACTGGGTGTATATTTTAAGAGAAGGGAATAATAATATTTTCAGAGAAAAATCTTTAGTATTTTCAGTGGTGTTAATTGGGTCAGTTTTCTCAAATTCGGTTATGCTTTTTAACTGCCTTATTTATGTTGTTCTCTCAGATAATTTTAGTGGATTAGAGATGGATGCATTGCATTCTTCCATTGAAGCCCTGAGTGCCAGGCTGAAACGGCACACGAATACAGTACAGGCTAAGTCCTCAAATAAAGCAACACAGAGAGTAGGAAGAAAGGTTGAAGATGAAGAGATGTCTCAACTTAAAGCTTCACTTTCAAAACTCTCACTCGTAAACAGTGAGAACTCCAAAAAGGTTAAACTTGTCGAATCTGCTTTGCGAACCAAGGAAATCAGCGATCGATGATCTTGGCCGTACATGCTGTATGTTGTATTTTTGACGGCTGTGATGTGTTGGGGGCTTCTCTGTATCCCCGCCTGCTTTAAAGAGTAATGTCGAAAAAAGAAAGAAAGGAAAAAAAGCCATGCTTGTTTATTTCTGCACTATAACGACTGCAGATGATTTTAGTGGGACTACTAGTCAAGCAAATTTTGGTGTGGCTATATGTCCATTGAACAAAACATCGACTTTTGTTGGATAAATTATCAAAGTCCTAGGCAATCACTCTAAACAAACTAGCCCTCAAAAAGTATTGCTTGTAAATCATTTAAAACTAATAGAATCATGAATGGCATAAAAAAAAAAAAAAAATTATACACGAGTATTTGTATTTGTAGCTTTTCTGTGCAATGTTTTATTGTGAAATATTAATTAAAATAGAAAAGAGTTGAAAATTCGTGGATCCTGCGTAGGTCGAATCGGGTCAAGTGGATTTTTTTTTAAAATCGCGCAAAGGCAAAATAGAAAGTTTTCTCTTAAATTGTGTTACTATAAAGATTCATATATGTTATTGCAAGGGCATTTATGTGTTATTACGTGATGATGAAAAAACAAATATTTTTACGAATCAATGGTGTAATCTGATTGATTGATTCTTTACTTACAACAGTTGGTCACAAATCAGAAGAAGAAACGGATAAAAAAACTGAAAGGGAAACAAGTGAAAATAGGGTAAGTGTCGTTTTGTTCATACAAGAACACACTCAACAGTAACACATTATGATCATATAGTAAATAATTTTCAATATCTTACAAACATATATGTGTACTGAAAAATAAGTACGTGCTTGTCCTTGCAATAACACTAACACATATATGTACTTACAATAACACAGATCTGGGAGCGAGTTTTGTGTAAATTTTATAGCAAAATTGTGTTTTACCCAATTCGACTAGCTCAGAATCCGCGAATTTTTCCTTCTATGTTTATGCGCTTCTCCGTGTGACCCACGAGTCATGTTTCAAGGATCATTCCTTGCAGTAACACATACATGTACTGACAGTAACACATGTTGTTTGTCTTTATAGTAATACAAATCTTGAAGCGAGTTTTGTTTTTCTATATTTACGTGAATTTAAAAAAAATATCCGTTCGACCTGATTCGATCCGCACAGAAACTGTAAATTTTTTGCTCCGTGTTAATTATATCTCGGGGGCCATATTTCATATAAAATTTTGTCATATTTTAATAATTAAGTAACCACTCTTATTTTAAATACATAAATAATAAAAATAACTAATAACAAATACTTTTACCGTGTTTATTATATTCAATGGACTCTATATTATTTTTTTCAATAAATTTCTCGTGAATCTAGGCTCATATAAACGCTCCTTTACGAATATAATTACTATGCATATGCAATATTATTATTAAAAAAATACTTGATTAATTAAGAAATAATAATATTTCGTATAAGTAACAATAATATCATATAACAATAACATACGAAACTGTAATGATACTTGGAAAATGAAAATTCATTTAAACTTGGATTCACAATTTTTTTTTTTACCAAAACAAGAACATTATCAACAACATGCTACTTGAAATATACTGACAAGTGTTTCTTAACAAATCATCAAATTAATTACCTAGTTATAAACTTATAATCTATCGCATATCAAATAGTATTGGATAGTATCGTGTTTGGAGATCCGCTTACAACTCATTTTATTACATGAATTTGTCTCATTCCTTATCGTGATGCGATTCGCCACATCATCATAATTATCTATATTTAGTATTTTAGTTAATAAATTATTTAGAATATTCTATTAAAATATTTCTTTAATTTATTTTCATATTTATCTTATTAGGCTCTTAAAGAACAAGTTAAAAATTTAAAATTTAATATTATAATTATAAATAGAAGTCTTATGAACTTTTTATTATTCAATTTATTATTAATAATATTATTATTTTCAGGAATATTCCAGTTCCATCTTGCGTCTCATTGTTCCAAGAAACAAAGTGCTTAAGTATTAAAGAAAGTTGTTTCCTACGTCAGTCAGGATGTCGTATTGACTGACAATAGTCATACTCTACAATTGCGCCACATGACAGTACTTTATCGTACTAATATGTCACATATTGTACTTATTTAATATCTTTAAATTATTTTTTAAATTTACCATCATGTCCTTTTTTACAAATTATTAGAAATCCAAAACAAAAGATGGATGCAATTAGATTAAATGAAATTGATACATCTTCTTCCCCCAATTTTCTTGAGATATGTTCTAGAAAGAGCAACTCAATCAATAATAGATCCTCAACCTAGCGCAGCAATTTTAACATGCCTAATCCCGCTCTTTGGCAAGCTTCTTTTGATGCCTTCTTTAGACTCCTGACGAAGTACTGCATCATTAAAATTTAAATATGAAAATATACTGAAATCAATGAATAAAGAGGTAATTGGCTCAGAGGTAATGAGCTCGATGCTGAATTTATCAAATATATCTCAAAATTCTTTACAGCTAAAGCCATGAAAATTGCACAATTCCACAATACAAATTTCAGAAATTAGGGTTATTTTTTTGTTAAATTAGTTATTCTAAAAGGGTTTAGAACTTATTTTTTGTCAAAACCCTCTCCTTTCCTTTCTCAAAATTGCCCCTGTTTTCTTTTTCTTCGCACAACTTATGTCAAATCCCTCTTCCTTTCTTTCTCAGATTCGCATATTTTCTTGTTCTTCGCACAGTGCTTATAATTCTCCCATCCCTAATTTATTAATTCTTAATGGTATTTCAAAAACTTTAAAACATATTAAGATTATACTGGTGACGTTCTCACTAATTGAAAATCGCGATCTTAATTTGACGAACCCAGGAGATAGCTGTGGTACTGTGGCGGAGATAGCGGCTGATTATCAAAAAGAAGAAATTGTTTTGTTCTTAGCTCATGAGGAAGAAGAACGTTTTTCTTTTTCTTTGTGACTCACGATAGAAGAAGAATGAAAACCGAAGGAAGAATGAAATATCCTCTAAAAAGAAGAAGAAGAATGAAATATATACTTACTTTTTATAAAAAAGTGTTATAAAGGATAAATTTGTAAATTGATAATTGAATATTTTAAATTATTTAATTTATTATAAAAGTACAACATTACGATATAAATCGATATATAGTACGATGTAGTACGACACATAGTACAACATGTTGCAGATCATTAAATTTAAGGTTTTGAATTTTAAATCTAATGACTTAAATTAACTGACTATTGTCACTCAGTACGACACTCTAACTGGTAAGAAACACCCTAGTTAGTATTCATTACCAAATGACATATAAAAAGAAAATTATCGTTTAAAATTTTAATTAAGTTTTCTATTATAATATATATATATATATATATATATATATATATCAAAAATCGCACCAAATTATTAATATAAATATTTAAATATTTTTATTATTAATTAAAATATAATTATGCATGTCACGAGTTCAATTAGTAATTAATTAATAACATTCAATACATAGTAATGCTAATGATATATTGCCCATCGCGGACACATGATTAATTTTGTGTCCACTATTTTATGAGAATGCCACATCATCAATATAATTTTTATAATCCCTTTTTATATTTTTCTATATTCATTCTTTTTCTATATTTAATCATCTTTTCATGTAAATTGAAAAATATTTTTTAGTGGTAGAAATTTAATTTAATATTAATGTTAATAATTCAACGACGTAGCCTTTATTATTATTAATTAATAAATAAAACGATCACTCCTATTTACTATATATTTACATGGAAAGAAAAATCTAGGATTTTTGATAACAAAAATAGGAATTGAATTCCTCAATATATAATAGGACATAAGAGTGATTATCTTGTGAAATATTGCATATAAAATATATATGCAATATAATATATTTTAAGTAAAATTTATCAAAATTTGCGGGTCATGCGCGCCGGCTAGGCGGGTCTCTCCTTAATTTCGATTGTTGACATGATATATATTTATGTAAGGGTATCTTTATCAAATTATGTTATAGTTTAATGGTTTTTGTTTATTGTTTCAATTTTTATTGATCATATAAGTTTTTTTAAAAAAAATTGTCAAGTTTTTGTGTGCTACTACATCTATGTGTTGTTATATGAAAAAAATGTGATATTTATAAAAACAAAATGTATTACTACGTGAAATAAAATTTACTTTATCATTTAAAAAAAATTATATTATCATTCTCCATGTTTACTGAATGGATAAGTAAATGTTACTACTACTTTGTTATACTTAAAAATTTTATATCTTACGTAACTCATATTATTAAAACATACCATAGCACATGAATGTTCATAAGATAACACATGGGTCACATGTAACATATTGTAACACATGAATATTCACATAGTATTACGAAAAATATGTATACAGTGTTATATATTACTAAAAGTATGTGTTACTACATGAATAAAAAAGTGTTACCCTATAAAAAAAAATGTGTTCCCATATGAACAAAAACCAGTACACGCGCCCTCAACTCAAAATTACAGATTAAAAAACAACATGAGAAGAGTGCAAAAGGATCTGAAAAACTGCGTTTAGAAAATCGAGAGAAAAAAGAACAAAAGGACTTGTAAATTTGCAAGGATGAGAACATTGAAGAAAACAAAAAGAATATAGAAGAATCTAAATAAAGAAAAAGAAGAAAAAGATAAAAGAAGGAAAAACTTAGAGAAACGCCGCCGTGAAAACTAACTGAGATCTGGCCCTGTTGTGCGATGCGAGGAAGAATAAACTGAGATGTTGAATTGCACGGATATTATAGTATGCAATATTACATATAATTTTTTGCCAAAACACAAAGACTGTATCTGTAATGTGGCATTGCCACATCATTCTCCGTGTATATATATGATGGCTCTATGTATATTGAATTCTTTGTTATCATTCTCCAAAGAACAAGTATATGCTATATAATTGACAAAAACCTTGCGCGAGACTGTAATGTGGCATTGCCACATCATTTCCCGCGTGTATATATGATCGCTCTATGTATATAGAATTCTTTTTTATCATTCTTGAAAGAACATGTATATGCTGTATAATTGGCAAAAATCTTGCGTGAGACTGTTGCATTATACGATAGTTGACATATTAGTACAAATTAATATTTTTTTTCTTCACATTATGCTTTTTTTTTTATTGTGAGATTGTCTCGCACAATACCTACTTATAAAAAATTACCTAAAATAAAAGATTAATAACTATCTTGTTTTATTCTTTGCCAAACAAGACTTTACCATATATAGGTAGACAATCTTTGTATGAGAAAATTACTATAAGGTACAAGATTTATGGAAAAATTACTTTAAGGTACAATGTGCAAAAAAAATTTGCACTTTAGTTCAAACTAGATGCTAAAGTGCAACGTAATTTTTTGCACATTGTACATTATAATAATTTTTCCATAAATTTTGTACCTTAGAGTGAGGACCTCTCTTTGTATTTGCTTAAAAATAAACCTTCCATAATTTGGCAGACAACTTTATATTTTTAAACCGTGGCGTCCTGGCAAAACCGATTCGGGAGAAAAATATTCCACTACAAAGTCACCAAAAAACTTACAACCAGATACAAAGTGCAAAAAATTTCTACACTTTAGTTCAAATTTGAAGTAAAGTGCCACGTACTTTAGTTCAAATTTATGCACTTTGTATCTGGTTGTAATGGTTTACTCAAGGCTTAATTGCGAATAAAATCACCACTTTTTCACAAGTTGCAATATAATCTAAACTTTTGAATTTTGGCAAACAAATCATCACTTTTACTCTATTTTGCAATTTCAACTTCGGCCAGTTTGCTCTCTTGCCCGAAAATTAATATGTACAAAAATTGCACCATCGTCAGTCCAATAAGCATCCAAGTCCAAAAATATTTATTAACATAATAAATAAAAATTAAAAATAAATTTATATAATATATACTTAAAAAATGAATTTAAAAAATAAAATAGAAATTAAAAGAATAAAGTAAAAAATGTACAAATAAAATAATTAAAATTAAAAATCAAATGTTCATCCTCTTCACATCTTCATTCTCGAGAAAAAAAATTAATATGCAAAAAAAATTCAATTACACCAAAATCTCTTCATCTTCAACCTAATATTGCCTCCACCGCTGCCCACACACACACCATCCCACCGTTGCCCCACCCCGACCCCACGTTCCTTTCGCCAACGCATCTTCACAAAGTAATCTTAATTCTACAAAAAATTCCAAATTCTCTAAAATCTAATTACTCAAAAAATTTCAACATCCAATTACACTAAAATATGTGTTGCTCCAATTACTCTAAATCAAACTATTCTGTAATTAGAAAAATAAAATAAAAATAAGCTCGCTATATATACCATGCTCCTTTACAAAAAGCGAGCTCCCATTTCGAGAGTCGGGTATGGAGTAGCGTATGTGGTGACCCAGTTCGCATTTCAAAATTGATGAGTGTTGAGGGAGGAATATGAATGAAAAAAACGAGGTTGAATTTTTTTTTTTTGCATAACCATTTTTTTTTCGAAGATGAAGATGCGAAAAGGGTGAGTATTTGATTTTTAATTTTTAATTTTTAATTTTGCATTTTAATTATTTCATTTGTACATATTTTATTTTATTCTCTATTTTATTTTTTAAATTAATTTTTTAGTATATATAATATTAATTTGTTTTTTAATTTTTATTTATTATGTTAATAAGTATTTTTGACGTGGATGCTTACTGGGCTGATGATGGTGCAATTTTTGTACACATTAATTTTTTTTCAACAAGGGGACAACCTATTCAAGTTGAAATTGCAAAAAAGAGTAAAAGTGATGATTTATTTGCCAAAATCCAAAAGTTTAGATTAGATTGCAATTTTTGAAAAGGTGGTGATTTTATTCGCAATTAAGCCTTTACTCAATCTTGTATCTAGTTATAATTTTTTCATATTTAAACACTTTCATCAGAAAAGTTTATATTTTTAGAACCTTCCATATTTTTAAACCCTACATCAAATATGGATCAAAATAAAATTTTCCATCGTTAAATGATGTTAATTTTCTAAAATATAGATTTCTATTTTTTTGACCATACATGTTGGATACAAGGACGGACGTATTGGGGGCTGGCCATCTTTCTTAGGACTTGTTTATTACAATGTGAAAAATCACTTTCAAAATTTTAAATCCCAAATTTCGATTTATTTATCACTATTTTAATATATATATATAATTTTAAATCCTTCAAAATTCTAATTTATAATACACCTATTTTACTTTTTTCAAACATAATTTTCAATACACTATCAATCATCTCTCACACACATTTAAGTTATTATTATCTATCCAACTCATTATAATACACTTATTTTACTTTTTTCAAACATAATTTTCAATACACTACCAATCATCTCTCACACACATTTAAGTTATTATTATCTATCCAACTCAATACGCTCTCTTCTCCTCTCTTACTTTATTATCATCATATATATACATCAATCATTAGTTCTGTTGTGTATTAAAATATACGGATTAAAGGTTAAGGTGTGGCTCTTGGATCTTAATAAGACAAACAATAAATGAGATTGATGGATTGTATTAATATCTTATGATTGTTTGGAGAGAATAAGTGTTTGAATAATATATTGACAAGAGTTTTGGTCTCGTCTTTTTGGTCATAAATGACCCAAATTTATAGGGTTTGGGAGAGTGGAGCTCACTCTCCCGGATTACAAGTACAAGGAGCCGAAAGTGACCCAACAAAATATTAAATGCTACAAGACTGATTTGACTCAGGTCGGAGGTCGCCAGGAGGTCGCCCTAGGCAGGTCCGGATAATCAGGGATTTAGCCTTTGGAGTACACCTAGCCACTCATTACAATTGTCCTTTGCTGACATGTCTCTGATTACGGCCATACTTAGGTAAACCCTTCGCCGCGGTTCGCCTGCAACGGGTTCAATCACATTTAATGCTCCGTACCTGTTGCCAGTCCGCGATCAGCGAGGTGCATCCATTTTACATTTCGGTGACCGCTGAACGATTGTTCGGTCTATACTTGCGAGGTGCCATACTTTGTAACATTTGGTTTGGCTTCTTGGTTGGTTCGCAGGTCGGGTTCAACCCCGTGCTCCGGACACAACAATAGCCCCTAGCTTGTTCGCCTATGCCTGCTAAGGAGGATAAGCTATTTTTCTAGGTTATCTGAAGCGAGGTGCGTGTTGGGATTATACTGGAAAATATGCTTTTACTTTTTATAATCAAAACTGAATTTCGGACTTATTTACTGAAATAAATTGTTTATCACTGATGCTTTAAATATCATCGAATGTTACATATATTTACTGCATAACTGTTCAATAAATAGTACGTGTTACATTGTAGTTAATTTAGTGATACCAGATCACAGAAGATTAAATTAACAGTCCCTTGTAACCAAAAGTACACCATTCACGACCTAGATGGAAATGAACAATCCATCGTGAAAGGTTGAAGTGTAAGGCTCAGATTGGCTTGTCTTGACCAAGAGATTACACTAGTGCATGACTGATGCACTGAATAGGACCTACAGGAGGACAAATTCTTCAGAACTGAACAAGGAAGAATTAGACCTCAGTGGTTCGTTATTTCTTAATCTTCGTCCCTTAAATAGGATCACGTGTGGTTGGTAACTATTGCTTTGACTTATCATGGGTAGAGAATCAACGAGATTCAATACTTTTTATCTTGGGCAATATTATTGGTCACATGCGATTGCTAAGATTTAATACGGAGAATCGTGTGCAAGTACGCTTGTTCGATTTGCCCCCTTGGGAGGTTCATAAGCTTTATCATACCAAATCTTGCAAGTGGAACTAGTTTCCGGTATGGATAATAATGTTGAACCGTTCCTTAACCAAGGACAAAAGATATTAATTAATGGAAAGCTATTTCAGTGGCTTGAATTAATTAATGGGCTAGATAATCTTAAACACGGGAAATAATAACCGGGAGCCATATTGACTGTAATATGGGTTAAGATGGATAGTGCAATATTAATTATGTAGTGGGATTAATTAATATTTATGGGCTTGAATAATATTGTGGCTCAATATTGATAATTCAAGATCCATTGGAAGGTCCAATCTTAATTCTCCTAAAGGCCCCCTAAGTAGCCCAACATAAAGTCCAATAACTGAAAAAGGTGTTTAAAATAAAATAAATATTGTTGCCTTATTTTTCCTCCTATTTTCGAAAATTATGGATTAAAAGGGGAGAAAGATTTTCTTTGAATTTTGTTATGGAATGAAGATATGTATTCTTGGAATACAAGATTATCTCATTAAATTCAAGAAATCTCCCACTTAGTCATCCATATAGTATATTTTGAAATTTTTGAGAAAAAAAGGAAAATAAAGATTTTCTTGATTTTCTTGAAAAAGATATTATGAAAGATATGTATTTCTTGAAATACAAGAATATCTCATAAATTCAAGAAGATCCAAATCTTGGATTCTTGCCCCTATTTTTCGAAAATATCCCATAACAAAGAGGAGTTGGGATTTTGTGGAATATTTTAATTATGGAGAAAAGAATATATGAGATATATTCAAGATTTCTTGGAGATCAAGAAAAAGATTTTCCCATATTATTTTATCCTAAAAATTTTCATTCCCAAGTACAATTCCATGTGCTGGAAAAATTAGTAAATCCACAAAGGTGGTGCAACAAAGTTTATTTTTTCCTTTTGTTAATTGTTCGCAAGTATCCTACCACTGGATTGTCGAGCAAGGATAAAAGGAATACTTGGGAAGTTATTTTGGTGTGTCTAATCAACAAAACCATTGTCGTTCCAAGAGGTATGTTCAAGTAAACTCGTAGAAATTCCGCATGCGTAGGATTTACGTGAATTGATTTTATGCATGATTTATTGTTGGATTATTATTTGAATTAATATAGGATTAATTCATGCTAGTAATAATTATAAGAATTAAATTTGTATTTAAATATATATCCCGAATAGATCCGTGCAAATTATTCCCAACAACGATCGCATCGAGCCTCGGTTTTGACTCAATTTTTTAATTGTAATTTAATTCGTTTTCATTAAATTTGAAATTGGATAGTAGAATTGCTAGATCTTTTTTGCAGGTATCCAATTGTCATGGAATTTAATGTGTTTATTTATGCATGCATATAAATTGTGATTTTTAATTCGATTCGTTCGAATTCGTTTTGCCTCGTGAGAAAATCCACGAGTAGATTAGGATTTGTTTGATTTGATCAATGTAATAGACTAGTCTAGATCTAGGTTTATTTATTTTTTGTAAATAAATTGTAACCGGATCGGAAAACGAGGCGGAGACGAAGAATTAAAGGATTGTAGGTCCCTAACGCGAAGTTATGAGGCGTAAGTCTAGAGGGGAGGGTGAATAGACTTACCATGAAAACTTTCGTCTTGGATCCGGTGTCGCGGCGAATAGCTTTGATCGAGTCTTGAGTGAATCGATTCAGTCGATAACTAACTTCTTTGAACGCCCGGAAAAGCGGTCGATTCGGTAACTATCAGATTAACTGATCGTCGCGGAAGCAAAGTTTACCCGTGAAAAACCGGTTTGTATAAATCGATTCCAAGTTTTATCTTTTTAATCGGATGTCGAAATCGTGTCCGATCGGATCGAAGCTTGGTGTCTGATCTTAACAAAATATGAACTTTAAGATTGTGCGAAGTGAGAGCAGTTAATCAAAAGCGATAAAAGGCACCAAGATTTATAGTGGTTCTGGACAAACCAGGTCCTCGTCCCACTCTTCCCTTTCACAAGGCACCAACTTAACAAACTTAACCGACCGACTTAGATTAGTGTGTTAGTCCAACCAAGACACCAACAGATGTTTTAAGAGTTCTCACTCAACCGATCCTGAAAATCAAGATTAGAAACCCTAGATCGAAATCTTGCTAAACAACTTATCCTAACTTGGGGGTTTGGGTAAGATTGTTGAGGTTCCAACTATGAAATCTTTTCTTGCGTATAAGCAGCCTGATAGCTAGATGAAAAGATTTCTTGCTAAGAACTTATGGGATGAACACAATATAAAATAAGCTTGTAGTTGTGTTCTTCGTGCGGAAATCTGACTATAGTTTGAGCTTCTTGATTATGTTGTTTGTCCAAGCATTTCCGTGTTTCACTCTGAAGTGTGATCCCATATTTATAGACCTTGAGATCAAAGAGCCGTTGGAGAGCAATTTGAATCTCGGGGCTATTTTAGGTAGAGTTTCAGTTTGATGTGACGTCTTGAGAACGGCATGGCTGAAAGTTTATAGCCGTTTGAGAGAGCAACATCGAATCCATGATGTATTTCGATTCATACGTGTTTCTTCCTTATTGGATGAAACCTTGCTTTGCCATGTTGTTCCTCCAACTAAGGTTTGTATTCATCTTGTTCAGATCGCAGACGTATGATAAGATGAAACATCCAGTTTTCATCTTATGAGCTGATCGTCGATCGACCGAATCGATCGATCCACTGATGGAGTCTTCTGGCGCCTGTTGACTTAGCTTCAACCGGTGACTCACGGTGATGTAGGTCTTCTGGTCTTATCTTCTGGAAGTCATCTGATCTTCTAGTATAGAGGTTTGAGCTTCATGACTTCCGCTGAGTTATCTGACAAGATCAATTCAATCTGATCTTTCGTTCTGGTTTAGCGTTCTGCTCTGTCGGATATCAGCTTTCTTCTGATTCTTCAGATCTGACCTTTACATATTGAGTTCCCCCTCAATATGTGACCTATCTATTACATCAGTTTTTCTATACAATCATTATCAACTGGTCTCCTATAGCAGTAATGAAAACATCGATCGACTACTTAATGTGTCCGATCGTCTGTTACATGTGTTTTTGGAACTTTCATCAAAACTATAAATTTCCCAACAATTTCCCCCTTTTTGATGAAACCAAAACACTTGAGAAAACCAAACAGTTGATAAGTATAGAAACGATTAAAGAGCAAGTAATCAGAAGACAAAGAGATTTTGTCTTGGGATCGAGAAAAATAAACTTTTCATTAGATATGATGATTACATGTTACATCGTAAAAGTTTTGAATTTAAACGCAATTGATCCCTAGACGCGTTCTTAATCTTCACTCCTTGGGCTTGTATCCTTCGGCATTTCTCTTTGGTCTTGTGGAATGTTGAAAATCGATAGAGTTTCCATTTGACATCGATTATTCTGCACTTGATCGATTATCTCGTGATTTGTTCAATATGTCAAAGTAGAATCTCTCAAATGCCATCTGTCAAATGAGCCATCTGCCTTCTTTGAGTATATTAACGTGATCATACTCTTGGCGAGATATCTTTACATTTATAAGCTTGGCATCATTTTCCGGATACTTGAAAAGTCCGGATATTTATTCGTAACGGCTGAGGAACTCATCATCCGGTGATTCTTCTTTTGGAACAAGATCAAGGACAAAGGCATCTAGAAGCCATTCACTTACGATCTTATTCCATTCCTCAAACCTCTTAAGCGTGTGCGGCATTTTTTGGTATAATCTAAATGACTCTTTCTTCTTTGGCGAGAGGTTACGTGCGATTTTCCAGCTTAATCCTTTCTTAGCCCTTGATTTGAACTTCTTTTTCAACCCTTCCTTGTGCGTTTTACATCCTTCTTTCTTCTTCAATCATCCGCTTTGGACAATTTCTGACTAGCTCCTTATCACCAGATGTCGACTAGTTGTGTACCGGTGACTTTCCGTGCGAGTAAATCGGTCCAGATTTTGATGTCCCAAAGACACCAGCAGACCTTTCTTGCAATTGAGCTTTGTCCATGGGCCTTGTCTTACGATGTGTCGATTGGTTTCTCGATTCCTTCCTTTTTGGTTTGATCAAAAAAAAGCATTGAGTGGAAGTCGAGACCCAAAGTTGACCGACAATGCCCCGATTTAGATCATTAGCGAGATAAACACGAAGATTGAGTCATTAGATTCGAAACGGTTGTAATCGGTTCTTTCTTGGCGATTTCCATTGTAGCGAGAGAGTGTCCAAATCATTTTGTCAAATTTCTCTTAAATAACTCGAGCCTTTTCTCGAGTGGCGTCGAAAAGAAGATTGATTTTGATCCACTGTTTCAGACTTGTCATCAACCCGATTTTGTAAGCTCAGCAGATATGGTGGTCATAGATTGGGAGAACCGATCTCCGATTGCTTCGATTTGTTTGAGATCGATTGTCTCGATCGATTATCACTCCTCAATCTCTTCTTTCGGAGATCTTTGAGACAAGATCGATCTCCTAAATTGATCGATGGTGATTTGAGATGTAGGAATTGGATCCATCACTTGATCGGGTTCGATTGTTTGAGCCTCCAAAGGTTGGTCGTGAATGAGCAAAGACACAGTTCCACTTTCATCAGCGACTCCGGCATTCACCATTTCATTTCATTTTCGAGCTTCTTGGCGATCTCGGCTTTTCTTCTTCCGCAATTCAACTTCACATTGATCGAAGCTTTCCTGCAGATGCTCGAGATATGAGCTCACCGGTGATCCCACTTTGGCGGACTTCACCATATCGAAGTCAAAATCTGCGAACTCATCCGCACCACCCATCTGTTCAACAAGTAAAGATAAGATCGAAGAAGCTTTTTAACCTGAGATCTCTCCAGGTGAGGATCTCCATGACTTCTTCTCTGATAGCAGGATGGGCGACCAGTTGTGGATACATCTCATCAATCTCCCGTTCAATTCTTAGTCTGACCATTTTTCGAGTGATGGTCTTTGTTGATCTGGATCTGCAGGAATGATCTGTCCAGTTACATTGGATGAGATGTGGAAGCTTACGGTTTGTGCTTTGAATCGGCGGAAGTTGTCGATTGGTTCAACTGCGGTGGATTACTGCTTTGTAGTGGCGATTGTATCTGGTTCAGGTTCATGAGCAGGTGAACTAGCAGTAGAGATATGCTCTGCAGCCTTTAGTCTGAGCGGTGAATCAGCTTGAGGTTGAGGAGAAGTAGATTTATCAGCTTGTGCTTCTACCTCAGATCGTTCTGGCGAGCCCTCAGGTTGAGAAGCTTGCCTGTCTGATTCTGTTCTTTGTTGCGCAATGCATCGCTTCGGGCGCTTTTTCTTCTTCGACTCATCTTTCTAGTGCTTAGAGTCGGGGTAGGTTGCTTTTCTTTTGGCCTCTTCTCCGGGCCTTCACGGTTTCGTTTCTTTTTTTCCGTGGAGCAACCGGGTGTGGATGAGGCGGCTTCTTTGCTCTTTCCTTTCTTGATTTTTTGTTGGAGGGGCTCCGTGTCATCGTCTCGTGGCCCGTATATAATCTGAAGTTGATGAGAGGAAGGCATTGTAGGACTTGATCCATTCTGATTCCATTCAGCGCTTGGCAGTTTGTCTTTTAATATAACTGCAACCTTGTTGGATTCTTGATTCTCTTTTTCGAGAAAACACACTTTGGATTCATTGACTCCAAATTTTTCGTGTTCTTGGAGCAAGATGGCTTTCGAGAAGCCGTGCGATTGATGTTCCGAGCCCCATCAATTATTCTTTGCCATCTTTGTACATTTTGATGTGAGAGCATCTGGGCTAAATGAGATTCCCATGATCGTTCTTGACAGAATGTCAAGCAAGAACTGTACTTTCTTTTGAGCATTGGCACGATGAATCCATTTATCGATGTTTGTCCGCCTCTCTTAGAGCTCCTCTACGATTCTTCATCCTCATTCTCACTGTAATGTGCGGTGAGATTAAACCCTTTTGGCAAAAGCCGAATTTAGTGATGTACGCATTTGTCGGTCTGATTTCATCTCCGTTATTTGTCGACATCGGTTAAATCTCCTGGTTTTTTCTGTATCCACACTCAAATTCTGCAAGAATTGAAGTCTTCATCTTGCGTCACTGATTGCGATGAAGCGAGAGCAATATGTTTCCAGTCCAGCCTTCTTCAGAATTTGTTCCACCTCCATGGATTCAGAATCCTCAGTGGTTCCAAACTGAACGAACTTATCCTCAAAGATCTTCGTTGCCAGTTCCGCATAATTGCACATGATCTTTCCAAGTCCATGAGTGGCCATCTACAAAGAGATAGACTCATTAAATTTGTGCATAATCAATATCAATATCATTCCGGAAAAACAAAAGGCAATGAAGCATAATTTCCGAAAAACAACTTTTGAAAACTATGTTTTTAACGGAAAGAAAGATTCATCATTAAGCAAAAGAAAATATTTACCATTCAAATTTTCAGAGACGATTTTGAAACGTAGAGTAAAATTTGAAGTTTTTCAATGAGAGTAATGCAAGTTTGTGAAGCAGAAAAACTCTGGTAAGGTTTGATGAATCTTATATAGAGGCGGAGGGTACAATAAGACAAGATTTTGAAGATCAATCGTTTTGAAAAAGATTATGCGCTCCAGATTAAGCGGTTTTGATCGTAGGGTTGGGAAAAACGACGTCTGCAAAAAACTTTTGGATTTAAAAGCACGATCAAGTAGCGAGTTAATATATGTACCCCACGTCCGCATTAAATGATTTGCGAGTACACGTCACAAGGATAGTGGTGCAGTAAAAGCAAATAAAATCGAATCTTATCCGATAAATAAATAAAGAACAAGAGAAGAGAGATCGTGCTCCCGGTTGGTGATGTTGTTATCGATCAATATTACTTGTCAATGTTGATTCCACTTGTTGATCTTAATCATTCTGCCTAAGCCTTAAGAAATTTCCCAACTGATCCTTTTAACTGATCTTCTCCAGTTGCATCTGATTTGTTGAAACTTCAGGCTTAGCTGATCTTTCCTTGAGTACGTCTGATTTCCCTCTTTGATCCTCCTTGATCAGTTGAAGTTCCCCCTTCAACTGATATTTCTGACATAGACTGATATATCTGATTTATTGGAGTTTCCGGCTCAGCAGATCTCTCTCATCTGATCATGCTTGTAAGTAATCAGATTTTGGTTGACCTCATCTGATTCTTTTCAGATTAAGCCAATTCTTGGGATAAGTGTTACTGCCAAAACTTAGTCTAGAGTAGTAGCTTCTATTCCCTAAGTAGGCGTGATTGACATGCGTAAATATCGTCTGAATCTCTCGATATGTCAATCAACCGTAAATTTATCCAATTATCAGTCGTGATTTCTACATCTGTCCTTTTGATGCAAATTTCTCGGATAGGCTTCTTGAACTGACAATTGCATTTGCATCCTTGCTTGGCCTCTATAAAATGGACCAATGTTTTACACAACATCACCCATTCACCATACTTATCTTCTTTGTAAGAATCATGTATCTTGGTGAACCCTTGTTTCCGGTGAGACTTCCGGCAAACACTTTTACACCCTTTTATATGGTTTCATCTTCTCAAATCAACCCTTTGCATCCCTCATTCTTTGTTTTTCTTCATCATCTTCGATTTCACATCACGATTCTTTGCCAAAGCTTCTCTACCACCAGTATGGCGGATCTGCTTTGTTGCCACCGAGAAGACACTTCTCCTAACCGTATGCACACCTTGTGTGTCTATCTGGATAGCGTAACGGAACCATCGGACTTAATCGGTATAAAATATCTTGACACATGTGCCCATGAGATCGATGACCAACTCTTTTGGCACATTAGCTCCATTTAACAATTGGAGAGCCCTACTTCCTCCTTTTTAGGGGCTCACGGCTTAGTAATCTGTCAATGCCGCTCTCACTTCACTTGGAGAGTCCATCGGTTTCTTGACATGGGATTACCTTTAAACCCTCCCCCTCACCTTTATTAAGTGGGGAAAAATGAGAAATCGAGATTTCATAAAATCTCTCTCTCTTCCCCTCATTAACACTCACCTAATGAGTTCGGGTTTGGGTTTGGATGCAGGTTAAGGGTCCTAGGTTTAGGATTTTGGTTAACATTTATGTACTGACCTCCGGGTCTTCTTGTACTTGTAACTCGTAATGTAACCTCACCTTCGGGTTTTTATCAATGAAAAGTTCTGTTATTTCATTTTGTTGTGTAAATTCACCTTTCTTATGCGATTGATAGCTTTAATCTCCGAATCTTGCTTGTTGAATATCACCTAAAAACGAATCACAAAGAAATACTATAACCAAATTTGATTTAATCAGATAATCCTTTAAACTGAGCATATACCTTAAATCTGATAAACCTTGAATCTGATCAGTTCCTTTAAACTGATAGACTTAAAATCTGATAACACTAAAATCTGATCAGTTCCTTTGGATCCGTAGCGTGTATGTCGATCGATTTTTTGCTTATCGATCTCTTGAGATCGCTTAAGATACCAAACTCAACTGATTTCTCTCGATCCGGTTAGTCTCTTAACCAAATTAGTTCTCGAGAGCATTCCATCAAACATTTTCGGTGACATTTCTCCAAGATCTAGAAGTCCTAGCTCATTGCATAAATCTCAAATCGATCTCGGTAAGTGGCTTGGTTAGAATATCGAATATACGTATATCAAGATGAATCTTTTCCATTCGATATTCTTCTTTTCAACGTGATCTCTTATGAAGTGGTGTCCACATCTACATGCTTGCATCTTGTATGTAGAATCGATTACGAAAGATTGCAATAAGACTATTACCGCTCACGTAATATAGGTACGTTCTTAGCTACAATGTTGTAATCCTCACCGGCCGATCGAGCCAGAGAGCAGCTTGGGAACAACAAACTCCTTCGCAGCCATATATTCCTTGGGTTGTTGATGTCGCAATCGATGTCTCGCTTTTGAAAACCACGAGATCGGTTTTTACTTCCTAAGAACTCCACATGTTCCCGAGGTTGATTTTTCGTCGATCTTGCAACCTCCATAATCGTAATCGAAATACCCACTAAGCTCTAGATTATCATCGATGGGTAGAATAAACCAAGGTTTATTGTTCCTTCAGATACTTAAGAATCCGCTTAGTCGCTTCTAGGTGGTCGACCATTGGATTTGCACGAAATCGCACATACACCCTCTCGCGAAAGTGATATCTGTCTGGCCGGCGATCAGTATAATAAAGATCCAATGAGAGCCCTATATTCCTTCTGATTTGTTTTCTGACCGGCCTCATCTGGATCCATCTTGAATCCAGTCATCATAGGAATTTTGGCTTCCTTGCTATTTTGAATTCCAAACTTAGCCAAAATATTCCTAGTGTACTTTGCTTGGCAGATGAATATCCCTTCTGAACTTTGTTTAACTTGGAGACCTAGAAAGTAATTCATCTGACCCATCATGGACATCTCGAATTTCCCTTGCATCAGTTTGCTGAATCTTTCACATAGGTTCTTGTTTGGAGATCCGAAGATGATGTCGTCCACGTAAATCTGAACCATCAGAATATCTTCTCCATCTTCTATTCTGAATAAGGTTCTGTCCACTGTTCCTTTAGTGAACCCACTTTCGATCAAGAACTGAGAGAGTGTATCATACCAGGCTCGCGGAGCCTGTTTCAGGCCATAAAGAGCTTTTCTTAAACGATACACTTGGTTGCCTTTTTCAAAGCCTGGAGGTTGTTCGACATAAACTTCCTCCGCTAGTACCCCGTTTAAGAAAGCACTCTTTACGTCCATCTGATACACAGTGAACCCTCTGTGGGAAGCATAAGCCAGAAACAGCCGAATGGCTTCAAGGCGAGCGACTGGTGCAAAGGTCTCATCGTAATCAATTCCTTCTGATTGTGAATACCCCTTAGCAACAAGTCTTGCCTTATTTCTGGTGATAACATTTTTCTCATCTCTCTTGTTCTTGAAGATCCATTTCGTGCCAATTACGTCTTGATGGCCTGGTCTGTCTACTAGTTCCCATACTTCATTTCTCTCGAACTGTTCCAGCTCCTCCTGCATGGCTAGAATCCAGTTTGCGTCTTGTAATGCTTCCTCGATTGTAGTAGGTTCCTTCATAGACAGATAACAGCAATACATGGCACTTTCACCAATCTGATGTCTAGTTTTAATTTTATCAGACGGGTCTCCAATTATCGATCGATTGGATGACCGTTATCCAGTCCTTCTGCTCGATTTAAATCGGTTTTGAGAACATCGTCCGTTTACGATAAAATCTTATTACTAGTGATTGGGAGTGGTCTGCAGGTTATGGTCCACTTGATAAGAACAAGTCTCGGTGATGTTGGAATCATCATGTCTTGATGTCTGTTCGCGAGAACTTCGAAGTTCCCCGAACCGGATGGTTCGATTCTTCTTATCTCAAATTTGAATCGACTTTTTTCATCGAAAAGTTGTTCGTACCTTTAGATCCGATTGATCCGTGAATCGCCTAGATCCGGAATGTAAATTGATCTGATTTACGATCCTTTATCCTTGATCGTTAGTGATCCATTTTCCGAATATCGTGTTACGTAGATCGTACTTCTTGTTACGAGGCGATTTCTCTTGATCGAAGATGCTTCATCAAAGGTTACATGGGGTGTTTCTTCCACAACAAGGTTCGTTTGTTGTAGACCCACGAAGGCTTTGCTAGATGAGAAATACCCTAGAAATATACCCTCATCGACTTGGCCTCAAAGGTCTTCAACTGACTTTTCCCATTGTTGTGTATGAAACACTTGCACCCAAAAACATGGAAGTAAGAAACACGAGGTTTTCTGCCCTTCCACAGTTCATAGGGTGTTTTGTAGTGAGCCTTAGTCGGGAGACATACGATTCTGCGTATGGCATGCGATGTTGATTCTTACGCCCGAAAGCGATTTGGTATCGCATGTTAAATTTAACATTGTTCGAGCAACTTCTTTGAGAGTTCTGTTTCTCCGTTCAATTCTCCATTCACATTGTGGCGTCCTCGCGGTGATGTTTCATCTTTGTATACCAAACTTAGAGCAAAAAAATCATTAATAAAAGGAGTTGAGAAATTGCATGCCTTTATCTCGATCGATTTTACTCTGTGACACCCTTCTCATTTTGTAATCTTCTTAGTAGCTCGGGTATCTTGGTTGTCGTCTCATTCTTCTTATGTAAGAATATAACCCGAATAAACTTGGAATAGTCATCCACGATTACGAGTGTATTTCATGTCCGTTGAGACCGACCGGTAACTGGTCCAAACAGATCCATATGAAGCAAACAAGATTGCTACTCTGCTTGGATCTTCCGGAAATCCTTTGAATGAAGCTTTGACCTGTTTTCCTTCCGACATGCAAGACATGTCCGATCCTTTGAGAACACTTCATTCGAAATCCTTCCACTAGAGACATCCTGGCTATCTTATTAAGAGTTTTAAAGTTCGGATGGCTCATTCTTTTGTGCCAGAGCCAACCGGCTACTTTTTGGAACTCTTAACAATCGAGCATGCATTTTTTGGACAACTGCTCCAATCACCGTGTAGATCGTCCCTTTTTCTTGAACCGTTAGCAATATCCGCTGAGTGACTCGATTCTTGATAGTGCATTGATCGATCGAGAACTCAACACCAATCCGTTGTCGCAGAAATTGTGAAACCGATAATAGGTTGTGCTTCGGACCTTCGACAAACGAGACTCCGCCATTTGTACATCATCATTCTCTAAGTTCCGAACCCTTTGGTATAACCAAAGTTATCATCACCAAGAGTACACGCGGCCTTCTACATTCTATGTAGGAACCGAGGAGATGTTTGCTTCAAATATGTGCCTTGAGCATCCACTATCGATGTACCGGATAGTTGCTTGCACACCTCCTTTGTTGGCGGACCCACGAACTGCAATCAATCGATCGTTTTAGGTACCCTTTCGGATTGGGTCCCGAGGGGTTAGGGTTTGGATTTGGGGATCCATACAAACGAAAGCACTTCTATGGTGATCGGTCGGATCGAAGGCCCGATTTGTCTCCCATACTGTCAACATAATCATACTTATCCTCATATGCTTTACGATTTGTATGATTACTTGTGTGAACCTTGGATGACTTAGAAGACTTATGATTTACCTTTTCGGTTTGTCTTCTTTTTATCCATTAATGGTTCAAAAAGTCAGATAGCCTAAATTTCGACTATAGGGGTAGGTACGATTGCTACCATCAAAAGATTCATATCCTTTTCGCATAGATGGTTTTCGCGATTTACCCGAAGCATGCTTATTAAAGTACCGACCGTGGATCGGGTCTCGATTAGACTTCCTTTTGTAGGTTGTCTTTTCGATTCTCGATCCGTTGATCGGTTGAGGTTTCTTCGAAGAACCGGTTCTTCCGTTGATTCTCGGTGATGCTTTACCGGTTGGGGTCCATTTACATTCCCTTTCTTTCGTTAGGCACTTCCCTTACCCGCTCAACCGGTCTCTTACCCCTATTAGATACAAGTTTAGCTTTTGGTGTATCTTTTTTAAATTGTCTCGATTACACCTTTACGAGATGAATCGGTCGGGGCTTTTGAGGATGTGGAGGGTTTCTCATAGCCAAGTCCCTCCTTATCAATCTTTACTCGAAAATAGGCGTTCATGTCTTTAATTGGTTTGAGATGATTTTGAAAAAAACATCTATTTTCTTCTGCAGATTTTCCTCGGAGAGGATTTGGACTTTCATGCATTCGGAATAGCTCATCGAATTTTGCTTGCAAGATTTTGAAGTCATCGACTTCTTTGTCTGTTAATTTCCATCTCTGTTCTTTGATCTGCTTTTTCACGATCGAAGCTTTAACCGAGAATTTTAAATTCCTCGGTTACATACGGCGGTTTAAAATTGATCTAAGTTCGAAGGTTTTTTTTCGAGATCATTTTCTTGACAAGTCGATTATTTACGATCCTCGACTTATCATTCTCGGCTTCCACAATAGCATAAGTTTCTCTTTGCATTGGAGAGATCTTCAAGCAATTGCTCACGAGTAGAGCCGCAGTCAATCTCCCTCGGGTGTCTAATGATAGCAGTGTAAAGCGAGCGAAGGGGTTTGGAGGTTACCTCGATTTGGTCCTCCCCGGCCATCGAGGCAGAGTTCATTATCGTCCCCGATGAGAATATCGGATCTTTACTTTCATAGAAGTCGACGGCACTTTCTTGATCGTGAAGTCTTCTCAGAGGAGTATCCGAGTCCTCGGAGGCGATATAGAATCGTCGATTCTGACGTATCGACAACCATAGCTCTTACGTCTCTAAACCGTTTGCTCTCTTTTGTTCCTCTTTTCTTCCCTCTCTCTCGGCGTCCCGTGCAGGCGTCTGTGCTATAGTGACACAGCTTCTCCTGATTGAAACGCGCTCACGGATCCACTTCCTTCCTTCCGGTGAATCACTCATACAGTATGACTGTCGGGTGATTTCCCTTCGATAGTAGTCCGAGTTTCTTCTATCCGATTGGTTATCTCTTCCTTCCTTTGTCCGACTATCTCTTTCCCTTTCATCTCTTGTGGATCCCTCCGATCATCGGATCGGTTCTTCTCTGGAGATCTGTTATGCGATCTCTATCTAAATCCTCGGCTATGTTGATAGTCCTTATAAAATCTTCGATACTTACCAAGTTGTATATCTCGACTTCTCAAGCTTCCCAGTAAGCAACGCGATCTGTTACTGACTTAATATATTTCCAATGGGTTCATTGGCCTTTGTTCTATCTTTGGTTGCCTTGAAAGCAACAGATTTTGAAGTCGAGGTTTCAAAGAGGGCCTCGTCTTCATCGACTTTGACCTCTTTCAATCGGTCGAACTCGTGAGCTTTAAGACTCAAGAACAAGCTACTAGGTTTCATTCTTGAAATGTCCTCGCAATCTTTGATTCTACCGTGACCTTCATGTCCCACTTCTTGGTGAGAGACCTTAGGATCTTATAGTTGATATCTTTATCGGTCATCTCTCTACCAAGTTCTCGAAGCTTGTTTATAGACATTGTAATTCTTCCATCGAGTTCGTTGATGGTTTCGTTGAAGATCTTGGTTTCTCGAACTTCACCGGTTAAACGAAGACGGCTGCCTTTTTATCTATTCATTTCCTCGCAAATCTCGGCGGAGTATCCTACATTGCTTTTCGCAGATTTGAGATACTTAATCTTCTCTTTGGTGACCTTATCCATTGTCTTCATGATGATATGTCTTGCAATGGTGTCCAGTAGTATGCGCTTTTTTTTCTTCCGTCCATCCATCGAAATTTGGGCTTTTTTTCGCATAAGACTTCCCATGGGAAAGTCGGATCTCCTCCGATTGCAGGATTGTCGTAGTAAATGATGATGGGTCCTCTCGATGACTTCCATCATTCCGCCACTTGATCGAGCCTAGATGGTTGGACATATATATGGCCCAATCGCATACTTCATCAATAGAGAACTTCGGCAGATCATGATACATACCGGGATGTGTTATCCATCTTTGAGTGATTTTGGAAAATGAATGAGTTTTTAAAACGGTTTTTCAAGATCGATTCAGATGACCACAATGACACAGTCGTCATGGTCGGAAGAACCAACCGCTTTGATACCACTTGTAGGTCCCGAACGGGTTATGTGAGGGCGTAAGTCTAGAGGAGGGGTGAATAGACTTCGCAAAACTTTTTCGTCTTGGATCGGTGTGCGGCGAGATAGCTTTGTCAGAGGCGAGTGAATCGATTCGGTCGATAACCAACTTATCAACGCCCGGAAGCGATCACCAGAATTATCGATTAACTGATCGTCGCGAAGCTTAAGTTTTACCCGTGAAAAACCAGTTTTTGTACTCATCGATTCCAAGTTTTATCTTTTTTAATCGATGTCGAAATCAAACGATCGATCGAAGCTTGGTGTCAGTTCGATCTTAACTTAGAATGTATGCGCTTTTAAGATTGTGCGGGCGAGAGCAGCTTAATCAAAGCAAAGAAAATTGCACAAGATTTATAGTGGTTCGGACAAACCAAATCCTACGCCCCACTCTTTCCCTTTCACAAAGGGCACCAACTTAACCGACTTAACCGATCGGACTTAGATTAGTGTGTTAGTCCAACACAAGACACCAACAGATGTTTTAAGAGTTCTCACTCAACCGATCCCGCAAATCGATTATTAGAAACCCTAGATCGAATCTTGCTAAACAACTTATCCTAACTTGGGGTTTGGGTAAGATTGTTGAGGTTCCAACTATGAAATCTTTTCTTGCGTATAAGCGACTTTTGATAGCTAGATGAAAAGATTTCTTGCTAAGAACTTATGGGATGAACACAATATAAAATAAGCTTGTAGTTGTGTTCTTCGTATGAAATCGACTATAGTTTGAGCTTCTTGATTATGTTGTTTGTCCAAGCATTTCCGTGTTTCACTCGAAGTGTGATCCCATATTTATAGACCTTGAGATCAAAGAGCCGTTGGAGAGCAATTTGAATCTCGAAGCTATTTTAGGTAGAGTTGCGTGCTTGATGTGACGCGTCTTCTTGAACGGCATGGCTGAAAAGTTTATAGCCGTTTTGAGAGAGCAACATCGAATCCCGCGATATCGGCTCGATTCATACGTGTTTCTTCCTTATTGGATGAAAAGCCTTTATTTGCGGTTGTTCCTCCAACTAAGGTTTGTATTCATCTTGTTCGGATCGCAGACGTATGATAAGATGAAACATCGATTTCATCTTATGAAAATCCGATCAAATAATCGAATCGACCGATCCGATGGAGTCTTCGGCGCTTATTGACTTAAATTTCAAATCGGGCCGACTCCTACCGATGTAGGTCTTCTGTCTTATCTTCCGAAGTCATCCGATCTTCTAGTATAGAGGTTTGAGCTTCATGACTTCATTTGAAGTTATCCGACAAGATCGGTTCAATCGATCTTTGGTTCGCTTTTAGCGTTACGCCTGGCTTGATATCGAACTTTCTTCGATTCTTCGATTCGACCTTTACATATTGAGTTCCCCCTCAATATGTGACCTATCTATTACATCGGTTTTTCTATACAATCATTATCAATCGGGTCTCCTATAGCAAAGACGAAAACATCGATCGACCAATGTGTCCGACCGGGTCCTATTACATGTGTTTTTGAACTTTCATCAAAACTATAAATTTCCCAACAAGGATAGATCCGGATCGTGCGTGACGACGTGCATCGCGCGAGCTTTACGTGCAAAACGCATGCGTGGCGGAACATCGCCCTTCGCGCATGAAATGGCGCTAGGCATCGGGCGGGATTAGCATAGATGCCTTGAGCAGCCAGACGAGCGATCTTGTGGCGGCAGCGAGAACGTCATGGCGGCGAAGGAAGACGGCCGAAAGTAGGAAGCCGCAGGTGTGAAACGCTCGCCGGGCATTGGCCCGAACCGTAGCGTCTTGTAGCAGCGAGATGCATCGTCACTGCGGCCTATGCCCGTCGCGCGCTGCGGCGTCTTGCGAACGCAGGCGGTCAGAACTGCGAGACGTCTGCATTCCAAAGTGACTTCGGCGAAGTGGCCGGCGGATCTTGGCGTGCGCTCCCCTCTTCGCGAGCTTCTTGGCGTGGCGTTTGAGATGGAGTTTTTTGAGACGATCGAGTGGGAAATTCAAGACGACTTTTCAAAAATCAAGCCAAGAAAAATCAAAACCATGACAATTGGATAATTTGTGCCCAATTAGTTTATTTTTCCGCTTTGCTTGATTTATTATTGTGTTTTCTTTTGCTTTATTTAATTTGTTTAAATGTGTTTTCATGAGAGTTGCCCAATGAAAAATCTCACCGTAAAAAATTACTAGGTATGTTTAAATAATTAATTGACAATTTTATTCCGGATAATAAAATTGAATTAATTTTGACCTCCATGATTTATTTATTTGTGAATTCTTTTGAGAAATTCCCCTACCTGACGGGCCAAAAGTTAGCTTTCACATGAATAAATTCCAAATGAATGATTGTCGATTATTACTAGTGGCGACGATGACCCTCCCCACGAGGCTCGTTCAAAGCAAAATAATGATTCTGTATTTAATCATGGTTATTACTTAGGTATAAAATTGATATGCATATACTTCCCCGAAGTCCCTGTCAATTTTATATTGGTCAAGTGGGAGCCAACTATTAATCTGGATATTAAAGGTTTAATAACTGTTCTTGTTTGTAACCTGCTTGGATGTGTTTAAATAATGACCCACCCCACGTGGCTTATTTAAACTGTTTTGAGATGTTGGCTGATGCATGTTCATATTTTTTTGAGATTTTAATATGATGCATGTGATCGAACCTTGTGATATATTTGTGCTTATGCATATTATTGTTTATTTCAGTTCATCATGTCGCAACCTTTTAATCCACTATTCAATATACTTAAAGACAATTTGCTTACTGGTGAAAACTTCGTTGATTGGAATCGTAAACTTACTATTGTCCTCACTGCACAAAGCCATAACTGGGTTCTCACTACACCTAAACCAGAAAAGCCAAAAGATGAGTAAACTAAAATGGTTAAGAAAGAGTATGCTGACTGGGAGCGTTCCAACGAAATGGCAAAGTGTACCATCTTGGCTTCTATGTCAGATGTGTTGCAACACCAACACCAGAACGTTGAGACCGCTGTAGACATCATGACTAATCTTAAAGCGATGTTTCAACATCAGAACCGTGTTGCTCGTCAGATCACCATGAGGGACTTACTCTCTATGAAAATGGTGGAGGGAACGCCCGTAAGGGAGCACGTTCTCCAGATGATAGCTCACCTTAACAAACTTGAGGTACTTGGCGCTGAATACGACATCGAGACCTAAATCAATTTCGTGCTCCACTCTCTGCCGAATTTTTTTGAATAGTTCAGGCTGAACCACCAGATGAATAATCAGAAGTTCTCGATGCTTGATCTGTTGCAAGCTTTAGTCTTGGCGGAGGCGATATTGGGGCAAAAGAGCCAAGCCTTGGTGGCAAATGGACCCTCTTCTTCTTCTAGGCCAAGGGGTGGTAAGAACAAGAAAAATGACAAAAGCCACAAGCAAGTGAACTCAAGTGTTGCCAATGGCAAAGAAAAGGTGAAGAAAGGTGGAGGAGTGAGCAAGCCAGCTAAGGGGAATTGCTTCAACTGCGGTGAAAAAGGACATTGGAGGTCAGCCTGTTCCAAACCCAAAAGGAATGGAAAGAAAGGTAATTCTCATGCACTAGTTGTTGAAACTTGCTTAGCGGCGTATGCCTCCCATTTATGGGTAGTGGATACGAGATCCACTGATCATGTTTGTTTCACTTTACAGGGGTTCAAGTGGACCCGACAACTTAGTGACAATGAGATCCTCATCACACTGAGCAATGCTACAAGAGTGGCAGCTGAAGCAGTGGGAGAAGTGCACCTGTCTTTTGAAGACAGAGTTTTAATTTTAAGAGATGTTCTTTACGTTCCGAATTTTGGAAAGAATTTAATTTTAGTTTCTAAACTTTTTCTTGATGGATATTCGGTTAGTTTTAATAAATTTGGTACCATTTCTCTTTTTGATAAATTTATCTGTCATGGAACGTTGTCGAATAATCTCTATACAATTAACTGTGCACACCACTCACGAAATGCATCCTATAACACATCAATCTGCTTCGAGAAAAAACGTTCATCAGACGTGAACGAGACACTTCTATGGCATCTAAGATTGGGACATATAAATCCAAAGAGGATCCAAAGGTTAGTGAAAGACGGTTCACTAGAGTTTCTCCAAGTTGAACCAATTTCAACCTGCGAATCATGTTTGGAGGGCAAAATGACCAAGAGGGCATTTGGAGCCAAAGGGAATAGAGCCAAAGAAGTGTTAGAAATCATTCACACAGATGTATGTGGTCTAATGTCAACCAAAGCAGGAGGAGGTTATGAGTATTTCGTCACTTTTATTGATGACTACTCAAGGTACGGTTATATTTTCCTTATGAAGCATAAATTTGAGACCTTTGAGAAATTCAAAGAATTTACGGCTCAAGCAGAGAATCATAGGGAAAAACGTATCAAGTCTCTAAGATCTGATCATGGAGGCGAATACCTCAGCGATGAGTTTTTGAACTACATGTCTGATGAAGGGATTGCATCCCAACTAACTGCACCCGGAACCCCTCAACAAAAACGCGGGTTGCAGAGCGAAAAAATGAACTCTTTTGAAATGGTTAGATCTATGATGAGTTATGCGGATCTTCCCAAGTCGCTTACGGGGTCATGCCTTGAGACAACAACCTACATTCTCGAACTTGGTGCCATCCAAATCGGTTCCCAAAACTCCCAAAAATTGTGGACCCGCAAAGCCCGTTTTGAGACACATGAAGATTTGGGGGTGTCCGCCCTCGTTGTTGGACAAGGAAGCCAAATTGGATCCTCGATCGAATTAAGGTTGTTTGTGGGATACCCCGAGGAACAAAAGGGTGTATGTTCTATGGTCCCGAAGATCAAAAGGTGGTAATAAGCACCCACTTTAGATTCTTGGAAGAAGACTATATGAAAAAAGAAGACCCGTATGAGATTACCTTAAATGAGCTAAGAGGGCTAACCTCGGTGCCAATCATACAAGATGACATACCAAACGACACACTTACACAACCGAACCTCGTCAGTAGTGGGAGGGTTGTGAAACAGCCCGAGAGATTCATGGGAATAGGAGAGTCCTTGGACTTGATTCCCTGACAAGACGAATCGGACCCATGGACATATGACAAGGCAATCCAAGACAAGGATGCATTCATGGCAAACAAAGAATGAAAGCCGAAAATGAGTTCTATGTATCATAACGGAGTGTGGAGCTAGTCGAACCACTTAATGGGGTCAAACCCATTGGTTGCAAGTGGGTGTATAAGAGGAAAAGAGGACCGGACGGGAAGGTGGAAACCTTCAAGGCAAGACTGCGTGGCGAAAAGGTTATACTCGAAAGAAGGGATCGACATGAGGAAACTTTTTTCGCGTAGCCATGCTCAAGTCCATCCGAATTCTCTTATCGATTGTCACAAGATCTCGACTTTGAAATCGCAAATGGATGTCAAGATGAAATTTTTCCTTAATGAAGTTTTGATGAAGAGATCTATATGCAACAACCCCAAAGGCTTCATTGAAAAAGGCCAAGAACACCTAGTTTGTAAGCTCATGAAGTCCATATCACGGACTCAAACAGTATCCAGAGCTTGGAACCAATGTTTTGATCATGTTATAAAGTCTTATGGGTTTGATCAAAAACGAAGTTCGAAAGTTGTGTGTACAAAAAGCGTGTCGAATCGCATTGGTATTCTTAGTACTATATGTAGACGACATTCTCGATCATCGAACAATGTAAAGGTGTTATCAGACGTAAGGGCATGGCTTTCAAAATAGTTTGATATGAAGGACTTAGGGGAAGCCGCACACATCCTTGGGATCAAGATCACCCGAGATCGCAAGAAAAGGACGATAGGCTTATTGCAAGCTTCATACATAGACACTGTCTTGAAACGATTTAGCATGCAGGATTCCAAGAAAGGCTTCGTACCTTTCAGACATGGAATCCATCTATCCAAGAAAATGTGCCCTAAGACACAAAAGGAGATAGATGACACGAGAGGCATTCCTTATGCTTCGGCTGTCGGAAGCCTTATGTATGCAATGCTGTGTACGAGACCGGATATCTGCTTTGCCATTGGCATAGTGGCAAGATATCAAAGTAACCCGGGGAAAGAACATTGGACAGTAGTTAAAAACATTCTGAAGTATCTGAAAAGAACTCGGGATAGAATGTTAATTTATCAGTCAGATAGTCTAATCCCCATTCGGCTACACGGACTCAGATTTCCAATCAGACATAGACTCCATAAAATCTACCTCCGGTAGTGTGTTTTGCATGGGGGGAGGAGCCGTGACATGGAGAAGCGTCAAGCAGAAATGCGTCGCAGATTCTACCATGGAAGCCGAATATGTAGCTACTTGCGAGGCAGCGAAAGAAGCGGTTTGGATCAAGAACTTCCTAGTGGACTTGAATGTAGTTCCAAATTTGCCCAGTAGAATCACTGTTTATTGTGACAATGCCGGAGCAGTTGCAAATTCAAGGGAACCAAGAGCCCACAAGGCCAGCAAACACATTGAAAGAAATTACCATCTTATACGAGATATCGTTAAGAGAGGAGATATAGATGTGGCACAGATAGCGTCTGAAGACAACCTAGCAGGTCCATTCACAAAGGTTCTGCCTCTGAATACATTCGAGAGACATGTGGAAGGAATGGGTATCAAGACCGTTGCCAATCTGCTTTGAGTATAAGTGGGAGAAATTATTAGGTTCGTGTAGGTGACATTAGATGTCACGTATTAGGAACTACACGAGACATGTTGTAGTATACTTAAAAGCAGACTTTGAGTATAAGTGGGAGATTGTTGGTATTATACTGGAAATTATGCTTTTACTTTGTATAATCAAAACTGAATTTCAGACTTATCTACTGAAATAAATTGTTTATCACTGATGATTTAAATATCATCGAATGTTACATATATTTACTGCATAACTGTTTATTAAATAGTCCGTGTTACATTGTAGTTAATTTAGTGATACCAGATCACAGAAGATTAAATTAACAATCCCTTGTAACTAAAAGTACACCATTCACGACCCAGATGAAAATGAACAATCCATCGTGAAAGGTTGAAGTGTAAGGCTCGGATTGGCTTGTCTTGACCAAGAGATTACACTAGTGCATGATTGATGCACTGAATAGAACCTACAGGAGGACAAATTCTTCAGAACTGAACAAGGAAGAATTAGACCTCAGTGGTTCGTTATTTCTTAATCTTCGTTCCTTAAATAGGATCACGTGTGATTGGTAAATATTGCTTTGACTTATCATGGGTAGAGAATTAACGAGATTCAATAATTTATATCTTGGGCAATATTATTGGTCACATGCGATTGCTAAGATTTAATACGGAGAATCGTGTGCAAGTACGCTTATTCGATTTGCCCCCTTGGGAGGTTCATAAGCTTTATCATACCAAATATTGTAAGTGGATTTAGTTTCCGGTATAGATAATAATGTTGAACCGTTCCTTAACCAATGACAAAAGATATTAATTAATGGAAAGCTATTTCAGTGGCTTGAATTAATTAATGGGCTAGATAATCTTAAACACGGGAAATAATAACCGGGAGCCATATTGACTGTAATATAGGTTAAGATGGATAGTGCAATATTAATTATGTAGTGGGATTAATTAATATTTATGGGTTTGAATAATATTGTGGCTCAATATTGATAATTCAAGATCCATTGGAAGGTCCAATCTTAATTCTCCTAAAGGCCCCCTAAGTAGCCCAACATAAAGTCCAATAACTGAAAAAGGTGTTTAAAATAAAATAAATATTGTTGCCTTATTTTTCCTCCTATTTTCGAAAATTATGGATTAAAAGGGGAGAAAGATTTTCTTTGAATTTTGTTATGGAATGAAGATATGTATTCTTGGAATACAAGATTATCTCATTAAATTCAAGAAATCTCCCACTTAGTCACCCATATAGTATATTTTGAAATTTTTGAGAAAAAAGGGGAAAGAAAGATTTTCTTGATTTTCTTGAAAAAGATATTATGAAAGATATGTATTTCTTGAAATACAAGAATATCTTATAAATTCAAGAAGATCCAAATCTTGGATTCTTGCCCCTATTTTTCGAAAATATCCCATAACAAAGAGGAGTTGTGATTTTGTGGAATATTTTAATTATGGAGAAAAGAATATATGAGATATATTCAATATTTCTTGGAGATCAAGAAAAAGATTTTCCCATATTATTTTATCCTAAAAATTCGACCACCACTCTTCTATAAATAGGGGATGAGTGTTTCATTCCCAAGTACAATTCCATGTGCTGGAAAAATTAGTAAATCCACAAAGGTGGTGCAACAAAGTTTATTTTTTCCTTTTGTTAATTGTTCGCAAGCATCCTACCACCGGATTGTCGAGCAAGGATTAAGGGACACTTCTATCAGATGAATAATCAGAAGTTCTCGATGCCTAATCTGTTACGAGAAAAGAAAACGTTCATCCGACGTGAACGAGACACTTCTATGGCATCTAAGATTAGGACATATAAATTCAAAGAGGATCCAAAGGTTGGTGAAAGACGGTTCACTGTAGTTTCTCCAAGTCGAACTAATTCCAACCTGCGAATCATGTTTGGAGGGTAAAATGACCAAGAGGGCATTTGGAGCCAAGGGGAATAGAGCCAAAGAAGTGTTAGAAATCGTTCACACAGATGTATGTGGTCCAATGTCAACCAAAGCAAGAGGAGGTTATGAGTATTTCGTCACTTTTATTGATGACTACTCAAGGTATGGTTATATTTTCCTTATGAAGCATAAATCTGAGACCTTTGAGAAATTCAAAGAATTTAAGGCTCAAGCAAAGAATCATAGGAAAAACCGTATCAAGTCTCTACGATCTGATCGTGGAGGCGAATACCTCAGCGATGAGTTTTTGAACTACTTGTCTGATGAAGGGATTGCATCCCAAATAATCGCACCTGAACCCTCAACAAAACGGGGTTGCGCAGAGCGAAGACACGAACTCTTTTGGAAATGGTTAGATCTATGATGAGTTATCGGATCAATCCAAGTCGCTTCCTGGGGTCATGCCTTGGAGATAGCACCTACATTCTGAACTTGGTGCCATCCAAATCGGTTCCCAAAACTCCCAAAGAATTGTGGACCGGCAAGAAGCCGAGTTTGAGACACATGAAGATTTGGGGGGTGTTCGGTCTCGTGTTGGACAAGGAAGCCGTAAAATTAGATCCTCGATCGTAATTAAGGTTGTTTGTGGGATACCCCGGGAACAAAAGGGTGTATGTTCTATGGTCCTCAAGATCAAAAAGGTGGTAATAAGCACCCACTTTAGATTTTTGGAAGAAGACTATATGAACGAAAGAAGACCGAAAATGAGATTACCTTAAATGAGCTAAGAGGGCTAACCTCGATTACAATCTGTACAAGATGACATACCAAACAACACATTTACACAACCGGAACCTCGTCGTAGTGGGAGGGTTGTGAAACAGCCCGAGAGATTCATGGGAATAGGAGAGTCCTCGGACTTGTTCCCGGACAAGACGAATCAGACCCATGGACATATGACGAGGCAATCCAAGACAAGGATGCAGATTCTTAGCAAACAACAATGAAAGCCGAAATGGGTTCTATGTATCTTAACGGAGTGTGGGAGCTAGTCGAACCACTTAATGGGGTCAAACCCATTGGTTGCAAGTGGGTGTATAAGAGGAAAAGAGGACCGGACGGGAAGGTGGAAACCTTCAAGGCAAGACTCGTGGCGAAAGGTTATACTCAGAAAGAAGGGATCGATTATGAGGAAACTTTTTCGCCCATAGCCATGCTCAAGTCCATCCGAATTCTCTTATCGATTGCTGCGCATCTCGACTTTGAAATTTGGCAAATGGATGTCAAGACAGCTTTCCTTAACGGAAGTCTTGATGAAGAGATCTATATGCAACAACCCCAAGGCTTCATTGAAAAAGGCCAAGAACACCTAGTTTGTAAGCTCATGAAGTCCATATACGGACTCAAACAGGCATCCAGAGCTTGGAACCAATGTTTTGATCATGTTATAAAGTCTTATGGGTTTGATCAAAACGAGTTTGAAAGTTGTGTGTACAAAAAGCGTGTCGGAACTGCATTGGTATTCTTAATACTATACGTAGACGACATTCTGATCATCGCGAATGATGTAAAGGTGTTATTAGACGTAAGGGCATGACTTTCAAAACAGTTTGATATGAAGGACTTAGGGGAAGCCGCACACATCCTTGGGATCAAGATCACCCGAGATCGCAAGAAAAGGATGATAGGCTTATCGCAAGCTTCATACATGAACACGCTCTTGAAACGATTCAAAGATGCAGATTCCAAGAAAGGCTTCGTACCTTTCGGACATGGAATCCATCTATCGAAGAAAATGTGCCCTAAGACACAAAAAAGGAGATAGATGACATGAGAGGCATTCCTTATGCTTCGGCTGTCGGAAGCCTTATGTATGTAATCTTTGTGTCACGAGACCAGATCTTGCTTTGGGTTGGCATGGTGGCAAGATATCAAAGTAACCCGGGAAAGAACATTGACAAACAGATTAAAACATTCGGAAGTATCCGAAAAGAACTCGGGATAGAATGTTAATTTATCGATCGATAGTCTAATCCCCATCCCCACCACACTTCGGACTCGGATTTCCAATCGGACATAGACTCGAAAAATCTACCTCCCGGTAGTGTGTTTTGCATGGGGGGAGGAGCCGTGACATGGAGAAGCATCAAGCAGAAATGCGTCGCAGATTATACCATGTAAGCCGAATATGTAGCTTCTTGCGAGGCAGCGAAAGAAGCGGTTTGGCTCAAGAACTTCCTAGTGGACTTGAATGTAGTTCGAATTTGCCCAAAGAGAATCATTGTTTATTGTGACAATGCCGGGGCGATTGCAAATTCAAGGGAACCAAGAGCCCACAAGGCCAACAAACACATTGAAAGGAAATACCATCTTATACGAGATATCGTTAAGAGAGGAGATATAGATGTGGCAAAGATAGCGTCTGAAGACAACCTAGCAGATCCATTCACAAAGGGTCTGGCTCTGAATATATTCGAGAGACATGTGGAAGGATCACGTGTGATTGATAACTATTGCTTTGACTTATCATGGGTAGAGAATCAACGAGATTCAATACTTTTTATCTTGGGCAATATTATTGGTCACATGAGATTGTTAAGATTTAATACGGAGAATCATGTGCAAGTACGCTTGTTCGATTTGCCCCCTTGGGAGGTTCATAAGCTTTATCATACCAAATCTTGCAAGTTGAACTAGTTTTCGGTATGGATAATAATGTTGAACCGTTCCTTAACCAAGGACAAAAGATAATAATGAATGGAAAGCTATTTCAGTGGCTTGAATTAATTAATGGGCTAGATAATCTTAGACACGGGAAATAATAACCGGGAGCCATATTGACTGTAATATTGGTTAAGATGGATAGTGCAATATTAATTATGTAGTGGGACTAATTAATATTTATGGGCTTGAATAATATTGTGGCTCGATATTGATAATTCAAGATCCATTTGAAGGTCCAATCTTAATTCTCCTAAAGGCCCCCTAAGTAGCCCAACATAAAGTCCAATAACTGAAAAATGTGTTTAAAATAAAATAAATATTGTTGCCTTATTTTTCCTCCTATTTTCGAAAATTATGGATTAAAAGGGGAGAAAGATTTTCTTTGAATTTTGTTATGGAATGAAGATATGTATTCTTGGAATACAAGATTATCTCATTAAATTCAAGAAATCTCCCACTTAGTCATCCATATAGTATATTTCGAAATTTTTGAGAAAAAAAGGGAAAGAAAGATTTTCTTGATTTTCTTGAAAAAGATATTATGAAAGATATGTATTTCTTGAAATACAAGAATATCTCATAAATGCAAGAATATCCAAATCTTGGATTCTTGCCCCTATTTTTCGAAAATATCCCATAACAAAGAGGAGTTGGGATTTTGTGGAATATTTTAATTATGGAGAAAAGAATATATGAGATATATTCAAGATTTCTTGGAGATCAAGAAAAAGATTTTCCCATATTATTTTATCCTAAAAATTCGACCACCACTCTTCTATAAATAGGGGATGAGTGTTTCATTCCCAAGTACAATTCCATGTGCTAGAAAAATTAGTAAATCCACAAAGGTGGTGCAACAAAGTTTATTTTTTCCTTTTGTTAATTGTTCGCAAGCATCCTACCACCGGATTGTCGAGCCAGTTGTTGGGGAATGATTCACACGGATCTATTCGGGATAAATATTTAAATACAAATTTAATTCTTATAATTATTACTAGCATGAATTAATCCTATATTAATTCAAATAATAATTCAAAAACAAATCATGCATATAATCAATTCACGTAAATCCTACGCATGTGGAATTTCTACGAGTTTACGTGAACGTACCTCTTGGAGTGGTAATGGCCTCGTTGATTAAACACACCAAAAGAACCTTCCCAAGTATTCCCTTAATCCTTGCTCGACAATCCGGTGGTAGGATGCTTGCGAACAATTAACAAAAGGAAAAGCATACTTTCCAGTATAATCCCAACAATCTCCCACTTATACTCAAAGTCTGCTTTTAAGTATACTACAACATGTCTCGTGTAGTTCCTAATACGTGACATCTAATGTCACCTACACGAACCTAATAATTTCTCCCACTTATACTCAATGCAGATTGGCTATGCACTTGACAACCATTCCTCCCACATGTCTCTTGAATGTTTCCAGAGGCAGACATTTTTTGAAATGATTAAATAGGTTATCCTTCAATGCGATCTTAGCCATCTCTTCATCTCCTCTCTTAACGATTTCTCGTCTAAGATTTCTTTCCCTCAGTGTGCTTGTTTGAATCGTGGACTCTTGGTTCCCTTGAATTTGCAACTTCCCCTAGCAAATATTGCTAAAAAAATTCGGAACTCCATCCAAGTCCACTAAGAAGGTCTAGAGCCAAAATGGTTCTTTCACTGCTTTACAAGCAGCTACTTACCCGGCTTCCACGTTTGAGTCAGTGATGCATTTCTACTTCACACTCATCCATTTCATGGCTACACTTCCCAAATGAAAGCACACTAACTGAGGCAGATAGTTTCTGGAATCTATGTCTGATTGGAAATCCGAGTCCGTGTAGCCAATGGGGATTAGACTATCTGACTGATAAATTAACATTCTATCTCGAGTTCTTTTCAGATACTTCAGAATGTTTTTTAACGTAAATCGAATGTTCTTTCCCCGGGTTACTTTGATATCTTGCCACCATGCCAAAGACAAAGCAGATATCCGGTCTCGTACACAACATTGCATACATAAGGCTTCCGACAGCCGAAGCATAAGGAATGCCTCTCATGTCATCTATCTCCTTTTGTGTCTTAGGGCACATTTTCTTGTATAGACGGATTCCATGTCTGAAAGGTACGGCCTTTCTTGGAATCTGCATCTTCAATCGTTCAAAGCGAGGTCTATGTATGAAGCTTTGCGATAAGCCTATCATCCTTTTCTTTGCGATCTCGAAAGTGATCTTGATCCCAAGGATGCGTGTGGCTTCCCTAAGTCCTTCATATCAAACCTGCTTTTTTTGAAGCCATGCCCTTACGCCCGATAACACCTTTACATCATTCCCGATGATCGTAATGTCGCTTCACGATAATATTAAGAATACCAATGCGATTCCGACACCGCTTTTTTGTACACACAACTTTCGAACTCATTTTGATCAAACCCATAAGACTTTATAACATGATCAAAACATTGGTTCCAAGCTCGATGCTGTTTGAGTCCGTATATGGACTTCATGAGCTTACAAACTAGGTGTTCTTGGCCTTTTTCAATGAAGCCTTGGGGTTGTTGCATATAGATCTCTTCATCAAGATTTCCGTTAAGGAAAGCTGTCTTGACATCCATTTGCTAGATTTCAAAGTCGAGATCTTGAAGAATCGATAAGAGAATTCGGATGGACTTGAGCATGGCTCTGGTAAAAAAGTTTCCTCATAATCGATCCCTTCTTTCGAGAGTATAACCTTTACGCCACGAGTCTTGCCTTGAAGGTTTCCACCTTCCCGTCCGGTCCTCTTTTCCTCTTATACACCCACTTGCAACCAATGGGTTTGACCCCATTAAGTGGTTCGACTTGCTCCCACACTCCGTTATGATACATAGAACCCATTTCGGCTTTCATTGCTGTTTGCCAAGAATCTGCATCCTTTTCTTGGATTGCCTCGTCATATGTCCATGGGTCTGATTCGTCTTGTCCGAGAATCAAGTCCGAGGACTCTCCTATTCCCATGAATCTCTCGGGCTGTTTCACAACCCTCCCACTACGACGAGGTTCCGGTTGTGTAAGTGTGTCGTTTGGTATATCATCTTGTACAGTTGGCACTGAGGTTAGCCCTCTTAGCTCATTTAAGGTAATCTCACTTCTGGGTCTTCTTTCGTTCATATAGTCTTCTTCCAAAAATCTAAAGTGGGTGCTTATTACCACCTTTTGATCTTCGGGACCATAGAACATACACCCTTTTGTTCCCTCGGGGTATCCCACAAACAACCTTAATTCTGATCGAGGATCCAATTTACCGGCTTCCTTGTCCAACACGTAGGCCGGACACCCCCAATTCTTCATGTGTCTCAAACTGGGCTTGCGCCCGGTCCACAATTCTTTGGGAGTTTTGGGAACCGATTTGGATGGCACCAAGTTCAAAATGTAGGCTGCTGTTTCCAAGGCATGACCCCAGAACGACTTGGGAAGATCCGCATAACTCATCATAGATCTATCCATTTCCAAAAGAGTTCTGTTTCTTCGCTCTGCAACCCCATTTTGTTGAGGGGTTCCGGGTGCAGTTAGCTGGGATGCAATCCCTTCATCAGATAAGTAGTTCAAAAACTCATCGCTGAGGTATTCGCCTCCACGGTCAGATCGTAGAGACTTGATACATTTTTCCCTATGATTCTCTGCTTGAGCCTTAAATTCTTTGAGTTTCTCAAAGGTCTCAAATTTATGCTTCATAAGGAAAATATAACCGTACCTTGAGTAGTCATCAATAAAAGTGACGAAATACTCATAACTTCCTCTTGCTCTGGTTGACATTGGACCACATACATCTATGTGAACGATTTCTAACACTTCTTTGGCTCTATTCCCCTTGGCTCCGAATGCCCTCTTGGTCATTTTGCTCTCCAAACATGATTCGCAGGTTGGAATTGGTTCAACTTGGAGAGACTCCAGTAAACCTGCTTCTACCAACCTTTGGATCCTCTTTGGAATAATATGTCCCAATCTTAAATGCCATAGAAGTGTCTCGTTCACGTTTTCTTTTATCGGAAACAGTTGATGTGTTATAGGATGCTTTTCGTGAGTGGTGTGCACAGTTAATTGTATGGAGATTTTCCATCAATGTCCCATAACAGATACACTCATCATTTCAAGAAATGATTTCATTCTTATTAGAAGAAACTAAGTGTCCATTAATAGAATTTTAGAAACTGAAAGTGAATTCTTTCCAAAACTGGGAACATAAAGAACATCTCTTAAAATTAGAACTCTGTCTTCAAAAGACAGGTGCACTTCTCCCACTGCTTCAGCTGCCACTCTCGTAGCATTGCCCAGTGTGATGAGGATCTCATTGTCACTATGTTGCCGGGTCTGCTTGAACCCCTTTAAAGTGAAACAAACATGATCAGTGGCTCCCGTATCCACTACCCATGAATGGGAGGCATACGCCGCTAAGCAAGTTTCAACAACTAGTGCGTGAGAATTACCTTTCTTTCCATTCCTTTTGGGTTTGGAACAGGCTAACCTCCAATGTCCTTTCTCACCGCAATTAAAATATTTTCCTTTTGGTACTTTCTTGTCACCCAAACAGCTAGCTGTCTTTTTCTCACTTTTCTTAGTGATGAGATTGCTTTGGTTCTGACCACTTTCCTTTTCTTGAGACTTGCCTTCCATTGGCCTAGATCTTGAGAAAAGACTTTTGGTAACCAATGCTTCGTCTTTCTTTCCTAAATGCTTCTCTATTTTCTCCAAGGCTTCTTGTAGGATGTCCATAGTAAACATGTGATCACTCATCACAAAACTACAGTAAAACCCATCGAAGCACCTTGGAAGAGTTAGCAAAAGAAATTCAATTTGGGCCTCATCACAATACTTAGTACCGAGATAAGCCAGTTTTTCAAAATGGTGTTTAATTCTGAGAACATGCTCCCTCACGGGTGTTCCCTCAGCCATCTTTATCCTAGCCACGTCGTCATTTTTAAACTGATTGATCATGCGGTCTTTTGTTAAAAACATTTCTTCAAGACTTTGCATAATTTCTGCAGCAGACTCAACACCTTCATGAATGTGTCTCAAATTATCAGACAGTGAAGTCAAGATTACACGTTTCATGGGTTCATTGGCCTGCTCCCAAATATTATACAAGTGTCTTTCCGCATTAGGTGATTCATCAGTAGGCTTACGTGGCTTGGGTACATCAAGAACACAATGATGTTCTTGTGCAGGTAGGACAAAACTCATATTTCGTTTCCAAACATTATAGTTGTCACCAGTTAATTGGTGTTCTTTGAGTGTATATAACAGTGGATTAAAAGGTTGCGGCATGATGAACTGAAATAAACAATAATATGCATAAGCACAAATATATCACAAGGTTCGATCACATGCATCATATTAAAATCTCAAAAAAAATATGAACATGCATCAACCAACATCTCAAAACAGTTCAAATAAGCCACGTGGGGTGGGTCATTATTTAAACACATTAGAGCAGGTTACAAACAAGAACAATTATTAAACCTTTAATATCCAGATTAATAGTTGGCTCCCACTTGACCAATATAAAATTGACAGGGACTTCGGGGAAGTATATGCATATCAATTTTATACCTAAGTAATAATCCACAATCATCCATTTGGAATTCATTCATGTGAAAGATAACTTTTGACCGTCCCGTGGGGGGAATTTCTCCAAAAGAATTCACAAATAAATAAATCATGGAGGTCAAAATTAATTCAATTTTATTATCCGGAATAAAATTGTCAATTAATTATTTAAACATACTTAGTAATTTTTGATGGTGAGATTTTTCATTGGGCAACTCTCATGCAAACACATTTAAACAAATTAAATAAAGCACAAGAAAACACAATAATAAATCAAGCAAAGCGGAAAAATAAACATATTGGGTAAAAATTATCCAATTGTCATGGTTTGATTTTTCTTGGTTTGATTTTGAAGAAACACCGTCTTGAATTTCTCCCACTCGATCGTCCTCGAAAAGAACTCGTCTCGGCACGCCAAAATAGCTTCGCGCGGCCGGATGCACGCCGCATCCGGCCGCCACTTGGCCGAAGTCACCTCGGCGGCTTCAAGACGCGTCTCGGCAGGCTCCCTTGCGTGCCTCGACGCCCTCTCGAAGCGGCGTGCTCGCCAATTTCGCCTTACCCGGGCTGGCGGATTACCCGCATCCCGTCTTGGCGCTTCGCTTACTCCGCCCATCCGCCTCGGCACCCGGCGATGGCCCCGTAGCGTGCCCATAGACGCCTCGCCCGTCGCGCCAGCGGCCCGAGCCGATCCCGCCCGACTCCTAGTGTCGCGCCCATGCCCAAGGGGACGTCCGCGTCGCGCGCGTGCCTCCCTTGACACATTTCGCACGATGCACGTCGTCCGCGTACGGTTCTGGATCTATCCTTTAATTCTTCGTCTCCGCCTCCGTTTCCGATCCGGTTATAATTTATTTACAAAAAATAAATAAACCTAAATCTAGACTAGTCTATTACATTGATCAAATCAAACAAATCCTAATCTACTCGTGGATTTTCTCACGAGGCAAAACGAATTCGAACGAATCGAATTAAAAACCACAATTTATATGCATGCATAAATAAACACATTAAATTCCATGACAATTGGATACCTGTAAAAAAGATCTAGCAATTCTACTATCCAATTTCAAATTTAATGAAAACGAATTAAATTACAATTTAAAAAATTCAGAGCCCGAAACCGAGGCTCTGATACCAGTTGTTGGGGAATGATTCGCACGGATCTATTCGGGATAAATATTTAAATACAAATTTAATTCTGATAATTATTACTAGCATGAATTAATCCTATATTAATTCAAATAATAATTCAACAACAAATCATGCATATAATCAATTCACGTAAATCCTACGCATGCGGAATTTCTACGAGTTTACGTGAACGTACCTCTTGGAATGACAATTGTTTTGTTGATTAGACACACCAAAAGAACTTCCCAAGTATTCCCTTAATCCTTGCTCGACTATCCGATGGTAGGATGCTTGCGAACAATTAACAAAATGAGGATAAATTTTGTTGCACAACCTTTGTGGATTTACTAATTTTTCCAGCACATGGAATTGTCCATGGGAATGAAACACTCATCCCCTATTTATAGAAGAGTGGTGGTCGAATTTTTAGGATAAAATAATATGGGAAAATCTTTTTCTTGATCTCCAAGAAATCTTGAATATATCTCATATATTCTTTTCTCCATAATTAAAATATTCCACAAAATCCCAACTCCTCTTTGTTATGGGATATTTTCAAAAAATAGGGGCAAGAATCCAAGATTTGGATCTTCTTGAATTTATGAGATATTCTTGTATTTCAAGAAATACATATCTTTCATAATATCTTTTTCAAGAAAATCAAGAAAATCTTTCTTTCCCCCCTTTTCTCAAAAATTTCGAAATATACTATATGGATGACTAAGTGGGAGATTTCTTGAATTTAATGAGATAATCTTGCATTCCAAGAATACATATCTTCTGTTGTGTTCGATATAATTATTCAGCATTAATCAAACACGTAAGAGAGACACGTGTAATATTCAACTATTAAAATAATCGTGCTCGATATATAAGTGTGCTCGCCGCTCGCCGAACAAACAAGTTTGTTCGGCGGCTCGCCACTTGTCAACCAAGCGAGCATGCTCGCCTACCAAAGTGAGTTTTGTTCGCTAGCTCGCCGAGCAAGTATCATTTGTTTGGCGGCTCGCCGCTCGCCTAATGAGCAAGTTTTGTTCGCCTGCTAGCCATTTACCAACCAAGGTTGCTAAACCAGCTTACCGAGCAAACATGTATATTCGCCACTCAGATCAGTAAAGAAGAAATCAGAGTCTGAGTCAAGTGACCACAGGATCAGTATGCTCGATGCACAGATATCCTGAGGGCTCAGACATCCTGAGGGCTCAGACAACCTGAGGGGTCAGTATGCTCGATGCTCAGACATCCTGAATGCTCAGACATCCTGAAGGTTCAGACAACCTGAGAGGTCAGTATGCTCGATGCTCAGACATCCTGAAGGTTCAGACAACCTGAGGGCCCAGACATGCTCGATGAGGACAATATTCCGGCATAAAATTGATGTGGTTTAATGGGGCGAACAAAGCATTCAGTCGAGCAAAAGATTGATTTGGACGATCAAAAGAGTGCCTTATAGACAAGCAAATGCAAAGATCAACCAGGAAGACGAAGTTGGAAACGTGGCAGCAATACATGAGTTCTTGCAAGACTCGAAGTCTCCAGCTCATGCTTGCCAAACCAGCTCATGCTTGTCAAAGTACTATAAATAGAAGAAAAAAAACAACAAGAAAAAAAAAAGAAAAAGATGAAGAAATTCCTGAGAGGGGTAATGTTCACAAAAAATAGGAGAGATCATCCATGCACAAAAACCCTAGCACTCGTATACCAATTCTCCAAATCATCTTCACCCATAGCGATTCATCTTCATGAGATGTATCATATATTGTACGTGTAAAATTCGCAATACTACATCCCTGGCTTGGAACGCCCCCAGAGTAGTCATTTCTTGACGAACTGGGTCAACAAATTCCTCTTATTTATAGTTTATTTTACACGTAGATATTTTGTTTGTGAGTTGTCATCGAATTAGCCACATAATATTCTCCATATAAAATGACTCGCAACAAACTGGAACTAGAAGGAGGGTACCAAAAAACCAACCCATTCACAAACCCGTAGTTAGCCGAGGCAGAAAAAAGAAATATAATGCCTCAATCTAGGAATACACAAACAGAGAGGTCGGGACAAAGTCTACCTCATGACCGGAAAGAGGCTCAGCGCCAGCCTCACAAAGATCAGACAGTGGAGACCATCAATCTTGAGGATATTGCCAACGATCCGGCGGCCACAACAAAAGCCATCACTTTCTTGCTACGAGCACAGAAAGAGAGGGCTGAAAAAGAGTTGGCCAAGTTAAAAACTCAAGATGATGAATATCGACGCTCGCATACACCTGATAGCGAGCAAGTCAAGATAAAAGGTGCACGGAGGCGGGCTAATAAAAAAGCAGATGATACGTCTGATGACGAGCAGCCTCAAGGGTCCAGACCATCAGCGTTTGGACGTTTGAGACTCTCCGTCAAAGACAGAATCGACAATAATAGGCGACAGGATCCAGGGAAGGAACAACCGATAAACAAGCCCGCTCATTCAGACCCTCATGATCATCCGCATGCCGAACAAAAATCGGCTGGAACAAAATTGTCTATCCATCATCGATTGGGTAGTCAAGCACAAACTTGGAAAGGGGGACTGCCCCATCACGAGCATGACCCACTGGGTCCTCATGATGGGATACAGCCCCGATCCAAGTCTGTCAGTTCCACAAAATTTGCGGAAATGCAGAAAGCCATCGAAGGCTTACAGGCCGACCTGGCCGCGACTAAAGGACTCCCTCGAGTGAGCACAATACCTTGCTCGCCACTATCACTGGCGATCATGGCGGCCTAAATACAAGAGAAAGTACCACCAATCCCCATGTTCGATGCTGAGTCTGACCCACATGTCTATCTCCGCAAATACTCAGACTTTATGATCGCCATAGGTGCCACAGACGCGACGCAGTGCCAATCATTCCCCATTACTTTGGGAGATCGGGCACATAGATGGTTCTCTACTTTGCCCACTGCGTCCATCACATCTTTCGCTCAATTGGGACAACAATTCTTGTCCCATTTCTCATCCATGTGTGCTCGCCCAGTACCAAAACAAAGGTTGGCACATTTTTCCCAACTGAGGGGTGAGTCAGACCGAGCATACATCGAAAGATTTGATAAATGTTTGTATGATGGGGCCCCAGTTGAAGAGGATGCCAAGATCCTCTGACCTTGAATACTGACATGTGGAAAGCCATGCATCAAGATTGGCCGAACACATATTCAGAATTTCGAGAGCGAGCAGCCAAGATCATAGCCATGCAGGATCTGCTCGCCCAATCACGATTGAGTCAGGAAACAACAACTAAGAAAGTTTTTGGGAAGAAAGTGATGAATGAGGGGGGGGGTATAAACCCCCAGGGTCTTTCAAACCATTCGAAGAAAGAGCAGAAGCAAACGCCCTACGAAGTCTTCTGGGCGTTTCAGCTGAGACAATTTTTAACCAAATCAAAGATCGGGACATGTTGGATAGGCCGAGAAGAATCATAATGGACAAGAATTGGCTTAATGCTTCCAAATATTGTAATTATCACGAGTATATCGGGCACAATACAGAAGATTGTCGCGATTTACTTCGTCAACTTTGGAAGCTATACGAAGATAATCGTCTTTCCCAGTTCCTTAAAAAGCTGACGAGCAGAGACTCCTTTACAGAAAAAACAGAAGATCGTAGGGGTAAGCGAAAAGCCGAACAAACATCTGACAGTGATCCCGAAGAATCCCGTAAGAGGTCTGAATTACCCAAAAGAGGGCCTCCTATTGTGGGGAGAGATCGAGAAAGTCAAGAGATCCACATGATACGTCCTGAATATGGTCCAGTGGGTGGATGTTATCAGGCACCAACATTATCGAACAGACAAAAGAAGATTGGTATGTGTGCCATGCAAAGTATCCATCAGGTGAAGGTAGCGAGCACATCAGCTAGCACGCCACCCTCTCACCAAATCATGTTTTCAGAAGACGATCTCGATGGTATAATCACCCCCCACAATGACTCCTTAACCATCAGCGCTCGTCTCCTCGGATTGAAGGTGCACCGCCTCCTGGTCGATACCGAAGTGTATGCGAACATTTTGTTCGTCAACACTCTGCACCAAATGGAAAAGCAACTTGGGGACTTGAGTAGCTATATTGAACCATGTGATCATACCATTATGGGTTTCAGGGAATCTGTAACCCGACCCTATGGTATGATCAGGTTAGGAGTCGAGTTAGAATCAACTCTAAATCCGGAGATCCGACGAACTAGAATGCTAGATTTTGTAATCGTCGATGCTCTGTCTACTTATAACGGGTTCCTAGGTCGCCCATTTATTCAGGAATTTAAAGCCGCCTGTTCTACTTATTATTACTGTGTCAAATTTCCAACACAAGATGGAACGGGTAGCGTAAAAGGAGATCAGAAAAAAGCTCGAGATTGTTTGCTATCATGTGCACCAGAAAAGCAAAATATCGTTAACATGATGGAGCAAACATGGGAGATCGGAGATTCAAGCCAACAGGCAAATACGTTGCCGAAATACCCTTTGACGAGCACACCTCCATGAGTTAACACAGAAAGCACGAACACAGAATCCGGGATGGTAACTCATGTCCTGGATCTCCCAGATTTAATGAGTATTGATCCACTAAACGAGCTATCGGACCTAGAACCTCGCGTAGGTTTCAAACCTATGGAGGTTGATGACGAACACCGGGGGTCGATCGAAGACCCTCGGTGGAAACAAAAAAAAAGCGAGCAACTCCTGTCGAACAACTTGAGTCTATCAATATCGACCCGAACAGACCCGAGTTAGAAGTGTTCATTGGTTCGGAATTACCGGAACCATTACGAACAGAAATGATCGCCTATCTTCAAGCAAACTTGGATGTGTTCGCTTGGTCGCACAAGGACATGGTTGGAATTGATCCTAAACATGCATGTCACTCCCTCAACCTTGATCCAACACAAACTCCAGTTATCCAGAAGTGCAGAAAGTTCAGTCCGGAAAAGTATGCGGCAATGAATAGTGAAATCAAAAGTTGCTCGACAATAAACTGATTCGAGATGTAAAATGCCCAAGATGTCTTGCGAACCCTGTGCTCATCTTCAAGTCTAATGGAACTTGGAGATTATGTATATATTTCACTGATTTAAACAAAGCGTGCCCGAAAGATAATTTCCCGATACCACATATTGACTATTTGGTCGATAATACAGCAGGGCATGAGCTCATGACTTTCATGGATGCGTTTGCTGGCTATCATCAAATACCCATGCATCCGGACGATCAAAAGAATACGGCTTTCTGCAGCGAAAAGAATATGTACTGTTGGCGACGCATGCCTTTCGGATTAAAAAATGCCGGAGCAACATATCAACGTTTGGTGAACAGAATGTTCGACGAACACATCGGCCGAACAGTTGAGGTGTATATTGATGACATTGTGGTAAAAATCGAACACAAGGAAGACCACATCACCCACCTCGCACAAACGTTTGATATTCTCAGAGAGTACAACATGAAGCTAAATCCGAAGAAATGCAGCTTTGGGGTTCACTCGGGAAAATTCCTCGGACATATGGTCAGTCAACGGGGGATTGAAGCGAACCCATCAAATGTTCAAGCCATGCTCGACATGCAGGCCCCCAGGAGTGTGAAAGAAGTCCAAAAATTAACTGGGCATTTGGCTTCTATAAGCCGGTTTATATCAAGAATTGGGGACAAATGCAAACCTTTCTTTGATGCATTAAAGAAAGGGAAATTCCAGTGGACAGAGCATTACCAAAGTGCATTTGAGTCATTAAAGCAGTACCTTGCAGATACTCAAACACTATTCAAGCATGTTCCAGGCGAACAACTCTATCTATATCTCGCTGCATCCGAACATGCAATTAGCACCGTGCTCGTTCGGGCAGAGGGGATGACCCACTTGCCCGTTTACTATGTAAGCCAGGTGCTCAAAGAAGCCGAGCTCCGGTACCCACCACTGGAAAAATTAGCATATGCTCTCGTTATGAGTGTTCGAAAACTGCGACCATACTTTTTCGATCACTCAGTCGAGGTACTGACCACATTCCCATTGCGACAAGTCCTCCACCGACCAGACACTGCAGGCAGATTACTCAAGTGGGCGGTGGAGTTAGGACAATTTGGCATTACATTCGCCCCGCGAACAGCAATGAAGGGCCAAGCTATTGGCCGATTTCATGGTCAAGTTGACATACCCGCAAATGCCCAAAGGAGCCATCGACCAACCATGGCATATGTATGTTGATGGCTCATCAACAAGTTCAAGAGCCGGAGCAGGCGTGGTTCTCATCAGCCCGACTCGACAAACTTTCACAACAGCCATCCGTTTTGATTTCCCAGCTACAAATAATGAAGCCGAGTACGAAGCTTTGATTGCTGGACTACAGATGGCTATGACAATGGGAATTCAAAGGCTGATGATTTACAGCGATTCTCAGATAATCGTGTACCAAGTAACAGGCGAGTACAAGTCACGAGGCGAACAGATGGCACAATATCAGCAACAAGCAAATGAGTTGCTCGAACAGTTCGAACAAGTTTACATACAACAATTACCATGATTCGGTAATTCATTCGCTGATGCCTTGGCACGCCTGGCAACAGCAGAAGGAGTGACGAACACAACGGACATTGTGGTCGTCACAACTTGTTCGCCATCAATTCCCAGAGTTGTGGTCGCCCATGTAACAGGCGAGCAAGAAACCTGGATGACTCCAATTTTGAACTACTTACAAAAGGGACATCTCCCTGAGAGTAAGGCACAAGCCACCAGCCTCAGATTACAATCTGCTCGTTATACAATCTTAGACGAGCATTTATACAAAAGAGGTTTCTCACTTCCACTATTGAAGTGTATCACTCCTGAAGAGGGTCATGTGATTCTGGAGCAAATCCATGATGGAGTATGCGGAAACCATACAGGTGGGCTCGTCCTGGCACATAAAATAATCAGACAAGGTTATTACTGGCTTACCCTCAAAAAAGATTCGCTCACGTATGCTCGCGCGTGTCACAAGTGCCAGGTACATGCCCCACTTATTCATAGCCCACCTGAAGAATTAGTGTCAGTTTATAGCCCATGGCCATTTGCTAAATGGGGAATCGATTTGATCGGCCCATTTCCTATTGGCACGTCGGGAGTAAAATATGCTATGGTTGCCGTTGATTACTATACTAAATGGGCGGAAGCCGAAGCCATTATCAAAATCACCGAACAAAGAATGTGGAACTTTGTTTGGAAAAATATCATTTGTCATTTTGGGCTTCCCCAATCATTAGTAACGGATAACGGCAAACAGTTCGATGGAAGTGAATTCCGATAAAATTATGCTCGCTGGGGCATAAAAAAGCATTATTCAACTCCGTATTATCCCCAGTCAAATGGACAAGTTACTTGATAATTCCAAGGGGGGAGGATGGGCTGAAGAGTTGCCCGAAATATTATGGGCCTATCGAACAACTTTCAGAACATCAACTGCGGAAACCCCGTTTGCCCTGGCATTTGGTGCGGAAGCTGTTATACCCGCAGAAATAAAAATTCCGAGTCATCGGACAATGACTTTCGGAGAGCACATCAATGACCAGGCGCTCGCCCTAAGTGCAGACCTGTTAGAAAAAAGAAGGACGGAGGCTGATTTCAAGAATGCCATATACAAAAAGAGATCAGAAAAGTTCTATAATTCCAAAGTCCGAACACGCAGGTTCAACGTGGGCGAGCTAGTTCTAAGACGAGCAATGGGGGTATCAAGTGGTGTGTTCGTCCGAGCATGGGAAGGTCCATTCAGGGTTACAGAACGTTTGTTAAATGGGGCATATGATTTGGATGACCTGAATGGAGTCCCATTGTCCTACTCGTGGAATGCGTTAAATTTGAAAAAATATTATCAGTAATGACGAGCATAACTGGCCAAACAAAATCAGCCACACAGCTGAAACGAGCACAAATGGCCGAACATAATCAGCCATACAACTAAGACGAGCAGGACAATCATGAAGGAGAACACACTGTGTTCGACACAAATCTTCAAGAAAAAATGCTGGCCAACACTATTGAAAAATAGAAGATAAGTGTCAAAGCAAGTCGAGAAGTGGTGGCAACCAAAAAAGGAACGGGTCAATCCTTGAATAAGAGCTGGCAAAAAATCCGAACAAAAATCCGAACAGATGTCAAAAGGAGGATTCAAAGCGAACATATGTCAAAAGGAGGAGTAAAAGCAAGAGGGCCAGCACCAACTAGCTATGCCAGCACCAGCTTGGGATAGTTCTATAAATAGAGGCATATTGATAGCTGAAGAAAGCAGAGAAAAAAACAGATAAAAAGAAAAAATACTACAGTTATCGGAAGAAAGTTGGTTCAGTATGCCTCCAAACGAAGAAGAATCCAGCACTCGATTCAGCTATCATTCTACTGAATCGAGCATCTGTCCTAGTACGAGCTTTATACCCCATGAGACACGCCGAGCACAGGTTGATGCTCGTTATGGACACAAGATGCTCGGCAGAGTCATGGTTGCCACTCCACGTTACTCACTGCTTATGCAGTAGTAAATCACTAATCCCCTATGCATCCCCAAAATCTCCTCCAGAGGGGAGGGATGTCGTGGTATCCGCTCGAAACAACATGCGGATGCTGATGCTCAGGCATCTACTGAAGGGGACAGAATGGTGCGAGCTGAGATTTTGCTCGCACCTGATATAGGCGAGCAGGCGTGCTCACCACTTGCTCATGTCCGCAGCTGCCCGCATAATCACAACTTGTCCAGGAGGGACAAACGCTAATGCTGCTGCTGCTTGAGGATGTTATTTAAAGAAGGGTAGACAGGATGATGCGCCACATGCTTGTCAACATCAATTTCGCGGACAAGGTGAGGCCAGTTTATGTCTACTCAAGACAAGGTTTAAATTCAAACTATGTCTATAGTTGTGTAATAGACAGTCTTCTTCAAATGTAAAAGTTGTAATAGAATTCAACGTGTTGCAAAAAATATTTTTGTTTGTTAATATTTTCTAGTTGAAGCCTATTAGAGGTCGCACCTAAGCCGGACGGCCCGAACAAAGATGAACGAGCCCAAGTCTATGTTCACCTGATGAACGAGTTCGTACTCTGATTCCCGCAGCAAAAAGTGAGTAATGGGTACGCAGTCGCAAAAGACGACTCGTACTTACAGATACCCGTAGCAAAAGCGGGTGATGAGTGCGGGGTCGCAGCTAAATAAGACGGCCCTAGTACGAAGTGATCGCGCCTAAATAAGACGATCGCGAACCAAGAAAGGGGGGGTTGCATAAAGTTAACCCAACTGGTCGCACCTAAATAAGATGATCAACCGATTGCACATCAATAAGACAATCAAAAACGAAAGAAGTCAGGAGCGGGCATAGGCAAACACAATGTTCGAATTCATTCAGAAGAAAAGAGGCATAAACTAGAAAGCAACAAAGCAAACATCAAGCAACACAAGTATCAATCATTCATCAGCAACAACATTCATCCTCAACGATCAGGTTAGAGGAAATTGTTCAATATGCAAATTCAACCATTCAATTTTGAAGTTGTTCGAACAAGATAGAAGAAAGTAAAAATTACACTTAAGGAATAAATTCGTTGTTGGGGGTGGGCGAAAGCGAAGTATCGAACAAATCATGCCCCATTTACTCGGCCCCCTCAGCAACGGCTCCTCCAGCATGGTCAGGCACAGTCTGCTCGCCAGGAAGTACACTTTACTCGGTCACAGGAGGTCCCCTTTGTTCGTCCTGCACCTGATCGAACCCGGGCTCGACTCGGAGAGTTTGATCAGCAACATCAGCAATGTCCGCATCCGAGCCATCTTCCTCATCCAAGATAGGATCATCAATCTTGATCCCTTCAGGAAGATTGGAGAAATCACACAGATCGTTCAAGTCAGACATCGGAAGATTGCGATCTGGGGGGTTGTCGATCAAGTACTGCTGAAAATTGGATATGAGCGGGGCAATTTGTTCGCCTGTGAGCGTGTGGCGAGCAGACCGTATGGCATCGGTAAAGGCACATATGTAAGAAAAGTTCGACATGGAATCAACATACTCTTCATTGTGCAACCTTGAATTTTCGAGACCCAAACGAGTGTTGGTCTCTTCAGCAATGATGAGTTGTTGGCCGAGCACATTCTTCTCACTTTCCATGACTTCGACGTCAGTACGGAGTTTACAAAGCTCGACATTCATCTCATTCTGAACTCTCCTTATGCCGACCACCTCCTCCTGAGCAAGGTTTAGCTCCTCCCTTGCCTGGCGAGCATCCTCTTGAGCCTTACTAGCATCTGCTTGAGCCGAGGATATCTGTCCTTGAGCCAACCTCAATTCATCCTGAGTTTGGCTCAGCTCGTTCACCTTATCTTCAAAACTTCTGATCAGAGCCAAGTAGTTGGCATGAAGATTGGCGGACTCAGCATAAACTTTCTCAAGGATGACCAAAGATTGGCCCTGGTGTACCAGGCCAAGTCGCATGTTTTCCAAAGGTGTTGGACCCGTGGTGGCCTCTTCCATCTCAGTAGTCCATGCTCGAATGGGGGTCTCGCACGCCTTCTGAACATGCTTGGGAATGCCAGGAACCTTGCGAACACTTGGCGAGCAGTAGTAGTTTTTCAATTCGGGCATCAAAGGCACCAACCTGCTCAACCTACACATACACCCGAGCAAACAAACATGACAAAGCGAACAAAATTAATGAAAAAGGAAATAAAGCAAACAAAACGTACCTGTTCACCCGAGCCGGATCCCATCCCAAAAATGATTTATCTTCTGGGGACCGGAGCTCAGGGTTCAAAGGGGTCCAAGTTCGGGGTCCAGCAGAAGGTGGAGAAGATGTGCCAAACTCCATTTCAACTATCTGCGCGACCGGACCGACCACGGAGGCGGCTATTCTGATCGCTTCGGCAGTGGGGGTCTAGGTCTCCCTAACAGCTTCGATGCTCATCTGAGCCTGTTCATTTGCCCCCTGCTCGTCGGTTTCCACCCTTGGTCTTTTTGGTGACGGAGCCTGTTCACTCGCCCCTTGCTCGGCCGAACGAGTTATCCTCTTCGGTCGGTTCGACTCCCCAGGGCCAAACGCAGATGCTCGGCTCACCCTGCTCGCTTCCCCTCAATTTGCTCGCTGAGCCTCCCGCTCGGCTTGAATTCGAGCAAGCTCCTGAGGTCTTTTTCTTCGAGCCATTTCAGTATGCTCGGATGTACTCACGGCAACAGTAACAGCATGGAAAGCTATATATAAAACAGTTCATTATACAAGAAAGAGAAATAGCGAGCAAAAGGTACAAAACATACAAATGCAAAAAAAAGGAAATCCTTACCAGCGGGATTAACAGCTACAAGATGGTGAGGGGGCACGTACAAGCCTCCTCTCTTCCGTTGATCGACGGTATTTAAAGTCTTCACGGATCGTTCTAAGCGAGGCTCGAGATCGATCTGCCAGACGCTGCTAAAATAGCCGTCGTTGGTCTCTTTGTCCGTTGCAGCTGGAATTCCTGAAATGAAGAATAAGTTAAAATCAGTTCAAGATGAAGAGCAAAAGACACAAAAATACTTACTTCGGTAAACCCCAAAATCAGTGGGGATGTCTAAACGAGCATCTGGTTCGCTTCCAGAAGCCGGGCTCTTCCAATCGCCCCCAACGAACCAGAATTTCTCCTTCCAATCACTGATTTTGTTCGGCACATCCTCAATGATCTTGCACTTAGCATTTGCCTGCATGAACAGCCATCCATGTTCACCCTTCGGACGGGTCAAATGCACTACTCGAGCAAGTTCAGCTGCTGTGGGATAATATCTGGGTTTCATTTTGCCGAACAAAGTCAAGAAGCTCATAATCATGTGCCACCCATTCGGATTCAACTGCGTAATGGTAATGTTCCATTCTACGAGCAAACGAGTGACAGCCGGATGGAGTGGAAACCTAAGGCCCGCTTCCATCGTGTCCAAATTCACAGCAACACAACCCTCAGGGGGCTGGTCTGCTCGCTCATTGGGACCAGGAGCCCAGAAAAAGACATCTTTGGGGGTTTCATAATTCCTATACAGCTGAGCAAGCATATCTACATCAATTATGCTCGCAATTTTGCTTGCCGGGTACTCATTCTCAACCCTAGTCCTACGAGGTTGTTCGGGCCAATCAAAATTATAACGAGCATTATACTCGTTATATGTTGGGCTATGAGGGACACCAACAGGGATATCAAGTTTAGTGTTTTGCTTGCCGCCTATCCCTATGTTCGACTCATCAATATTCACAGCCGTCAAGAATTCCTCCCTCACATTATCATCATTCATATTCACATCAAGACTATCTACAACCCTAGACCTAATTTGGGGTTGGGGCAAAGAATCCTCATCTGAATCATCCAAAAAATCACTACAGGCTAAGTCCCTATCCAATTCGTTTAGGGCATCGTCGGAATCGGAGGAAAGAACGGCAAACGGTTGCCGAACTTGCCAACGAGACCTTGATCTCAAAGCATTTATCTCCTACGCATTAGCGTCGTTACGGGGGATTGTACAGAAAGAGGGGGAAGGAAAACTATGGTGATCATATTCTATTGAAGCAGAAGAGTTTGAACGAGAAGCCATAATCGCAATGAGAAAGAGTAGGCAATAAGTTACCTGAATAAAGTCCTTCGCCGGAATAATAATGCCCTTGCCGGAAGTTTCAGACACGAAGGAGATTGAAAATAAAGACAGAGAGAAGAAGTAAAGAAAGAAAGAGCACTGAGGCGGCAAAAATGAGGTATTTATAGATACCAGGTTCAATTTTGAAAAATCTGGCACAGAATACGAAACGACAATCTCTACGGCCCAATCAAATTATAACAGCCGGGCCCCATGATGAAAATAAAATGACCTGGCTAGGGGGTATTGTTGTGTTCGATATAATTATTCAGCATTAATCGAACACGTAAGAGAGACACGTGTGTTGTGCTCAGATATATCACACGTCAGCATCACCAGATTTATCACACGTCAGCAGGACGAATTATCACACGTCAGCAGGTCCCACCGAGACCACGTGATTTGTCGTTCTTACGTATATGTTTTGTCATGCTTTATGCACATGACTTGTCGTGCTTATCGATTTGTCGTGCTTAACGATGTGTCGTGCTTAACGATTTGTCGTGCTTATGCTTTGTCGTGCTAGTCCTCTTTATATAAAGGACCTTACCTTTCATTGTAGAAAAAACGCTGGAATGTTTCCCTCATTCCACTTATATACCTACACCCACATTTCAGGGAAGAACTACGGTTCTTCCCGCAGTGTTCTTGTTCGATTAATCATTTTATTTGTGATTTGTTACCAAATTAGCCACACAATACTCTCCGTAAAAAACGACTCGCAACAATTTGCGCTAGAAGGAGGGTCAATTGAAAAATTCGTCAAGAACAACGTCGAATTTTTGAATCCAAAACCAAGAAATCTTACACAAACACAAACCTATATACATAGATATGATACATACTGATTTAACGCGAAGGAGAAGAAGGAAATTTCCCCGGTGCCGCCACACACTGCACCGCCTCACCACCGTCGACCTCGGCTCCACGGCCGCAGCACCAGAAACCCCCTATCCCAAAATCAAAATTCCCAAAAATAAAAAATCTAAACATACAGCCCACAAAACAAAAATCTCAAAAATCCAACACACACATCCATCCAGATATACATACACATATACATACAGAAAAAGAAGAAAAGGAGGAGGATGAAGAAAGGGGCCAGAAGCCGCCTCACCTCCACCGGGCCCGATTCATGCAGAGGCCGGGCGTATCACCTCTAAAATTGCCGCCTCACCTCCGCCGCTGCACCTCTCGCCAACCGAAAGCACCACCGCAGACCGGATCGCTTACGCCACCCATCCCGGCCATTGGTGCCCATCTCCGCCGCCATGACTTCAAACTTGACCAAATGCCATCGCCTCCATCACCATTCTCGTCAAATAAAGTAGAGCAACCGCGAGCCACGGCCCGACTTCGGCGCCACCCGCCTCTGTCACCCGACCTGATCGCCGCTTCCGGCGAAGCCGCCGAGCCTCTATCGCCTCTCGCCCCCCAAAAGTCGGCGCCCAATGCCGCCTCACCCCGCGCCGCCGTCCAGCCCCTCTCGGCCGATATCCCACGATCTCTGCGGACCACCGGCCGGCGCTACTGTTGGATGAGCGTGATTGAAGCGGACACGTGATTGAAACGGACGCGTCTTGCGTCTGATATAAAAGCGTGAAAAAGGATTTACGGGCGCGTGGGAAAGGTGAGTCACCTCTCTTGGGTTCTGCGTTTTTCAAGTTAACCAAATCGGTCTTGGGCCTTTTTATGAAAAAAAAGGTGAATATTCTCGGCCGGTGGATAAAATTATTGGGCGAATTTATTTTACCTTTGGCCGGGCGATTTTTTTTTTAATTCTTTGGGCCGATCTTGGGGCTCAAGTCTTGCCCTAATTTTAAGTTGTTGGGGTGATTACATGAATTGGGCCGGTTTTTAATTAATTAATTGTTTTTAAAAATTTGACTAATTAATTAATTCGTGGGCTTTTGCAATTGAAATTTGATAATCGTGGAGGGCCGCTTTGGCTATTATTTAATTTTTGGGCCCAATTTTTCGCCAAAGTAAAAAAAAAAAAAAAAAATCTGGCCAAAGCTCAGAGAAGAAAATTAGACGAGCACCCGGAGTCTCGCGAGCTACTCAAAGAATCTACGGGTAGTCCTTTTACCCACCCCACCAGGTTTATTATATTTATGTCCTCGTGGCTTTTCATTCATTCATTTATTTTCATTTAATTTGGCCGTTACAAGAGGTCGCACCTAAGCCGGAACGACCAAGAAAGACGAAACGAGCCCAAGTCTATGCTCACACCGACCGAATTAAGTTCGTCACTCGGTTCCCGCAAAGAAAAAGCGAGTAATGGGTACGCAATGAAAAAAAGACGACTTCGTGCTTCAGGATACCGTAAGTAAAAAGCGGGTGATGAGTGTGGGTCGCAGCTAAATAAGACGGCCCTAGTACGAAGTGATCGCGCTTAAATAAGAAGATCGCGAACCAAGAAAGGGGGGGTTCATAAAGTTAACCCATCTGGTCGCACCTAAATAAGACGATCAACCGATTGCAACATCAATAAGACAATAAAAAACGAAAGAAGTCAGGAGCGGGTATAGGCAAACACAATGTTCGAAATCATTCAGAAGAAAATGGGCACTACCGGCCAAATTACAAAAAAAGCCAACACTTTGCGATTATGCCCTTTACTCGGGCGCGAGCAATACCGCCTTTTTCGGCGATTATGCCCGCCAACTAAAGACGAGCAATACCGCCTTCTCGGCGATGATTATGCCCGCCTACTCGGCGCAAGCACTACCGCCTTTTCGGCGACGATTATGCCCGCCTATTCGGCGCAGGCAATACCGCCTTTTCGGCGACGATTATGCCCGCCTACTCGGCGCAGGCACTACCGCCTTTTCGGCGACGATTATGCCCGCCTACTCGGCGCTGGCAATACCGCCTTCTCGGCGATGAGATCGTCGGCTTTCACAGCGACGACCAGCCCGCCTCCTCGGCGTCGGCTTTCCGCTATCTCGGCGATGTCCAGTCCGCCGTTTTAGCGAAGCATTCTCCGCCTTCTCGGCGATGAGATCGTCGGCTTTCACAGCGACGACCAGCCGCCTCCTCGGCGTCGGCTTTCCGCTATCTCGGCGATGTCCAGTCCGCCGTTTTAGCGAAGCATTCCCGCCTTCTCGGCGATGAGATCGTCGGCTTTCGCAGTGACGACCAGCCCGCCTCCTCGGCGTCGGCTTTCCGTTGACTCGGCGATGTCCAGTCCACCATTTTAGCGAAGCATTCTCCACCTTCTCGGCGATGAGATAAATCGGCTTTTCCAGCGACGACCGGCCCGGCCTCCTCGCCGTCTTTTTTCGCTAACTTCGGCGATGTCGATCCGCCATTTTAGCGAAGTATTCTCTGCCTTCTCGGCGATGAGATCGTCGGCTTTCACAGTGACGACCAGCCCACCTCCATGGCGTTGGCTTTCCGCTAACTCGGCGATGTCCAGTCCGCCATTTTAATGAAGTATTCTTCGCCTTCTCGGCGATGAGATCAATCGGCTTTCACGCCTTCCTGGCGGCGACCAGCCCACCTCCTCGGCGCCGGCTTTCCGCTAACTCGGCGATGTCGATCCGCCCGTTTTAGCAAAATATTCTCGGCCTTCCGGCGATGAGATCATCGGCTCTCCACGGCGGCGACAGCCCCACCTCCTCGGCGTCGGCTTTCCGCTAACTCGGCAATGTCCAGTCTGCCATTTTAGCAAAGTATTCTAAGCCTTCTCGGCAATGAGATCATCGGCTTTCACAGCAACGACCAGCCCGCCTCCTCGGCGTCGGCATTCCGCTAACTTGGCGATGTCCAGTCCGCCGTTTTAGCGAAGCATTCTCCGCCTTCTCGGCGATGAAATGCGTCGGCTTTCTGGCCGGCGACCAGCCCCGCCTTCTTGGCGTCGACTCCGCTATCTCGGCAATGCCGATCCGCCGTTTTAGTAAAGCATTCTCGGCCTTCGGCGATGATATCGTCGCTTTCCGCAATGGCGACCAGCCCGCCTCCTCGGCGTCGGCTTTCCGCTATCTCGGCAATGTCCAGTTCACCATTTTAGCGAAGCATTCTCCGCCTTCTCGGCGATGAGATTGTCGGCTTTCACAGCGACGACCAGCCCACCTTCATGGCGTCGGCTTTCCGCTAACTCGGCGATGTCCAGTCCGCCGTTTTAGCGAAGCATTCTCTGCCTTCTCGGCGATGAGATCATCGGCTTTCACAGCGACGACCAGCCCGCCTCCTCGGCGTCGACTTTCCGCTATCTCGGCAATGTCCAGTCCGCCGTTTTAGCGAAGCATTCTCCGCCTTCTCGGCGATGAGATTGTCGGCTTTCACAGCGACGACCAGCCCACCTCCATGGCGTCGGCTTTCTGCTAACTCGGTGATGTCCAGTCCGCCGTTTTAGCGAAGTATTCTCCACCTATTCGGCGATGAGATTGTCGGCTTTCACAACGACGACCAGCCCGCCTCCTCGGCGTCGGCTTTCCGCTAACTCGGTGATGTCCAGTCCGCCATTTTTAGCAAAGCATTCTCCGCCTTCTCGGCGATAAGATAAATCGGCTTTCACGGCGGCGACCAGCCCGCCTCTCGGCGTCGGCTTTCTTCTAACTTCGGCGATGTCGATCCGCCCATTTTAGCGAAGTATTCTCCGCCTTCTTCGGTGATGAAGATTATCGAAAAAACACAGCCGACGACCGGCCCGCCTCGCCGGACTCGGCTTTCCGCTAACTTCGGCGATGTCGATCCCTTTGTTTTTAGCGAATTATTCTCGCCTTCTCGGCGATGAGATCGTCGGCTTTCGCAGCGACGACCAGCCCGCCTCCTCGGCGTCGGCTTTCCGCTAACTCGGCGATGTCCAGTCCGCCGCTTTAGCAAAGTATTCTTCATCTTCTCGGTGATGAGATCGCGGCTTTCACAGCGACAACCAGCCCGCCTCCTCGACGTCGACATTCTGCTAACTCGGCGATGTCCAGTCTGCCATTTTAGCAAAGCACTCTCCGCTTTCCGGCGATAGATATCGTCCGGCTTTCCGCGGCGGCGACCAGCCCCCTCCTCGGTGTCGGCTTTCCGCTAACTCGGCGATGTCCATTCGCCATTTTAGCGAAGCATTCTCCGCCTTCTCGGCGATGAGATCATCGGCTTTCACAGTGACGACCAGCCCACCTCCTCGGCGTCGGCTTTCCACTATCTCGGCGATGTCCAGTCCGCCGTTTAAGCGAAGCATTCTCCGCCTTCTCGGCTATGAGATCGTTGGCTTTCCGCGGCGGCGACCCGGCCCGCCTCCTCGGTGTCGGCTTTCCGCTAACTCGGCGATGTCCAGTCCGCCATTTTAGCGAAGCATTCTCCACCATCTGTATGTGATGAGATAAATGCGGCTTTCCTGGCGGCGACCAGCCACCTCCGCCGGCGTCGGCTTTCCACTAACTTTCGGCGATGTCCGATCCGCCGTTTTTAAGCAAAGTATTCTCCGCCTTCTTCGGCGATGAGATCGTCGCTTTCACGCAGCGGCGACCAGCCCGCCTCCTGAGGTGTCGGCTTTCCGCTAACTTTCAGCGATATCCCGATCTGCCATTTTTAGCGAAGCATTCTCCGCCTTCTCGTCGATGAAATAATCGGCTTTCCGCAGCGGCGACGGCCCGCCTCCTCGGCGTCGGCTTTCACGATAACTTTCGGCGATGTCGATCCGCCGTTTTAGCGAAAATATGCTCCGCCTTCTCGGTGATGAGATAAATACTTTCCAGCGGCGACCGGCCCACATCCTCGGGGTCGGCTTTTTACTAACTTCGGCGATGTCGATCCGCCGTTTAGCAAAGTATTCTCCGTCTTCTCCGGCGATAAAGATAAATAAGCTTTCCGCAGCGACAACCGGCCCGCCTCCCCGGCGTCGGTATTCCGCTAACTTCGGTGATGTCGATCCGCCCGTTTTAGCGAAACATTCTCCGCCTTCTCGGCGATAGAGATAAATCGGCTTTCACAGCGATAACCCCCACCTCCTCGCATCGGCATTCCACTAACTTGGCGATGTCCGATCCGCCGTTTAGCGAAAGCATTCTCCGCCTTCTCGGCGATGAGATAAATCGGCTTTCGCGGACGACCAGCCCGGCCTTATTGGCGTCGGCTTTTCCCGCTATCTTCGGCAATGTCGATCCGCCCGTTTTAGCAAAGCATTCTCCGCCTTCTCGGCGATGAGATCATCGGCTTTCACAGCGACGACCAGCCCGCCTCCTCGGCGTCGGCTTTCCGCTATCTCGGCAATGTCCAGTCCGCCATTTTAGCGAAGCATTCTCTGCCTTCTCGGCGATGAGATTGTCGGCTTTCCGCGGCGGCCCGGCCAGCCCTCCCTCGGCGTCGGCTTTCCGCTAACTAAGCGATGTCGATCCGCCATTTTAGCGAAAACATTCTCCGCCTTCTCGGCGATGATATCGCCGGCTTTCACACGGCGACGACCCCCTCCCTCGGCGTCGGCTTTCCGCTAACTTCGGCGATCTCGATCCGCCATTTTAGCGAAGCATTCTCCGCCTTCTCGGCGATAGAGATCATCGGCTTTTCCGGCAGTGGCGACCAGCCCCACCTCCTCGGCGTCGGCTTTCCACTATCTCGGCGATGTCGATCCGCCCGTTTAGCGAAGCATTCTCCTCGCTTCCGGCGATGAATCGTTAGCTTTCCGCGGCGGCGACCAGCCCTCCTCCTCGGCGTCGGCTTTCCGCTAACTTCGGCGATGTCGATCTGCGTTTTTTAGCGGCGTTCTACGTCTTCTTACGGCGTGATATAAATCGGCTTTCCGGCGGCGACCAGCCCGCCTCCTCGGCGTCGGCTTTCCACTAACTCGGCGATGTCCAGTCCGCCGTTTTAGCGTAGTATTCTCTGCTTCTCCGGCGATGAGATGCGTTAGCTTTCTGGCGGCGACGACGGCCCGCCTCCTCGGTGTTGGCTTTCGCTAACTTTCGGCGATGTCGATCGCCATTTTAGCGAAGCATTCTCCGCCTTCTCGTCGATGAAATCGTTGGATTTCACAGCGACGACCAGCCCGCCTCCTCGGCGTCGGCTTTCCACTAACTTGGCGATGTCCAGTCCGCCATTTTAGCGAAGTATGCTCCGCCTTCTCGGTGATGAGATCGTCGGCTTTCACAGCGACGACCAGCCCACATCCTCGGCATCGGCTTTTCGCTAACTCGGCGATGTCCAGTCCGCCGTTTTAGCAAAGTATTCTCCGTCTTCTCGGCGATGAGATCGTCGGCTTTCACAGCGACAACAAGCCCGCCTCCTCGACGTCGGTATTCCGCTAACTCGGTGATGTCCAGTCCGCCGTTTTAGCGAAGCATTCTCCGCCTTCTCAGCGATGAGATCGTCGGCTTTCACAGCGATGACCAGCCTACCTCCTCGGCATCGGCATTCCGCTAACTTGGCGATGTCCAGTCCGCCGTTTTAGCGAAGCATTCTCCGCCTTCTCGGCGATGAGATCGTCGGCTTTCACAGCGACGACCAGCCCGCCTTCTTGGCGTCGGCATTCCGCTATCTCGGCAATGTCCAGTCCGCCGTTTTAGCGAAGCATTCTCCCCCTTCTCGGCGATGAGATCGTCGGCTTTCACAGCGACGACCCGCCCCTTTCACCGGCGTCGGCTTTCCGCTATCTCGGCGATGTCCAGTCCGCCATTTTAGCGAAGCATTCTCCGCCTTCTCGGCGATGAGATTGTCGGCTTTCACAGCGACGACCAGCCCGCCTCCTCGGCATCGGCTTTCCGCTAACTCGGCGATGTCCAGTCCGCCATTTTAGCGAAGCATTCTCCGCCTTCTCGGCGATGAGATCGTCGGCTTTCACAGCGACGACCAGCCCGCCTCCTCGGCGTCGGCTTTCCGCTAACTCGGCGATGTCCAGTCCGCCATTTTAGCGAAGCATTCTCCGCCTTCTCGGCGATGAGATCATCGGCTTTCACAGCGACGACCAGCCCGCCTCCTCGGCGTCGGCTTTCCGCTAACTGGCGATGTCCAATCCCCCATTTGGCGAATATGCTCCGGCTTCTCGGCGATGAATGCGTCGGCTTTCCGGCGGCGACCGGCCCTCCTCGGCGTCGGCTTTCCGCTAACTTCGGCGATGTCGATCCGCGCGTTTAGCGAAAATTTCTCCGTTTTCTGGCGATGAGATCGCGACATTCGCCGCGACAACCCGCCCTCCCTGGCGTCGACGTGCAAACTTCGGCGATGTCGATCCGCCATTTTAGCGAACACTCTCCGCCTTTTCGGCGATGAGATAAATCGGCTTTCCGCGGCGGCGACCGGCCCGCTTTCTGGCGTCGGCTTTCCGCTATCTCGGCGATGTCGATTTTGCCGTTTTAGCGGCATTCTTTTGCCTTCTTGATGAGATCGCCGGCTTTCCGCGGCGACGACCAGCCCACCTCCTCGGCGTCGGCTTTCCACTATCTCGGCGATGTCCAGTCCGCCGTTTAAGCGAAGCATTCTCCGCCTTCTCGGCGATGAGATCGTTGGCTTTCACAGTGACGACCAGCCCGCCTCCTCGGCGTCGGCTTTCCGCTTTCGGCGATGTCGATCCATTCGTTTTAGCGGCGTTCTCCACCTTCTCGGTGATGAGATCGTCGGCTTTCCGCAGCGGCAACCAGCCCGCCTCCTCGACGCCGGCTTTCCACTAACTTCAGCGATGTCGATCCGCCCGTTTTAGCGAAAATATTTCTCCGCCTTTTGGCGATAGAGATGCGTCGGCTTTCCGCAGCGATGACCAGCCCGCCTCCTCGGCGTCGGCTTTCCACTAACTTCGGCGATGTCGATCCGCCCGTTTTAAAAAAAATATTCTCCGCCTTTTGGCGATAGAGATCGTCGGCTTTCACAGCGACGACTAGCCCGCCTCCTCGGCGTCGGCTTTCCACTAACTCGGCGATGTCCAGTCCGCCGTTTTAGCAAAGTATTCTCCGCCTTCTCGGCGATGAGATCGTCGGCTTTCACAGCGACGACCAGCCCGCCTCCTCGGCGTCGGCTTTCCACTAACTCGGCGATGTCCAGTCCGCCATTTTAGAAAGCATTCTCGCGCTTCGTCGTCGATGAGATCGTCCGGCTTTCATAGCGACGACGACCCGCCTCCTCGGTTTTCGGCTTTCGCTAACTTGGCGATGTCGATCCGCCATTTTAAGCGAAGTATGCTCAGCGGCTTCCGGTTGATGAAGATAAATGGAACTTTCCGCAGCGGCGACCGGCCCACATCACCGGCGTCGGCACCCGCTAACTTCGGCGATCCGGTCTGCCGTTTAGCAAAATATTCTCCCTTCTTCCGGCGATAGAGATAAATTACGGCTTTCCACAGCGACAACCGGCCCGCCTCCGCCGACGCCGGCATTCCGCTAACTTCGATGATGTCGATCCGCCCGTTTTAGCGAAGCATTCTCCTCCTTCTCGGCGATAAAGATCGTTAAAACTTTCACGGCGATGACCAGCCCACCTCCTCGGCGTTGGCTTTTTCGCTATCTCGGCGATGTCGATCCGCCCGTTTTAGCAAAGCATTCTCGCGGCTTCTCAGCGATGAATCGCCGGCTTTCCGGTGGCGACCAGCCCACCTCCTCGGCGTCGGCTTTCCACTATCTCCGGCGATGTCGATCCGCCATTTTTAGCGAAGCATTCTCCGCCTTCTCGGCGATGAGATCGTTGGCTTTCACAGCGACGACCAGCCCGCCTCCTCGGCGTCGGCTTTCCACTAACTTGGCGATGTCCAGTCCGCCGTTTTAGCGAAGCATTCTCCGCCTTCTCGGCGATGAGATTGTTGGCTTTCCGCGGCGGCGACCAGCCCGCCTCACCGGCGTCGGCTTTCCGCTAACAGCGATGTCGATCCGCCCGTTTTAGCGAATCATTCTCCGCCTTCTCGGCGATGAGATCGTCGGATTTCCGCGGCGGCGACCAGCCCGCCTCCCGCGTCGTCGGGTTTCCACTAACTTTCGGCGATGTCGATCCGCCGTTTTAGCGAAATATTCTCCGCCTTCTCGGCGATGAGATCGTCGGCTTTCACAGCGACGACCAGCCCGCCTCCTCGGCATTCACTTTCTGCTAACTCGGCGATGTCTATTTTGCCGTTTTAGCGAAGTATTCTCCGCCTTCTCGGCGATGAGATCGTTGGCTTTGCGCGACGGCCAGCCCGCCTCCTCGGCATCGGCTTTCCACTAACTTCAGCGATGTCGATCCGCGTTTTAGTGAAGTATTCTCCACCTTCTGGCGATGAAGATAAATGCGGCTTTCCGCGGCGGCAACCGCCCATACCTCGCCGTCCGGCTTTCCGCTAACTTCGGCGATGTCGATCCACCGTTTTTAGCGAAATATTCTCCATCTTCTCGGCGATGAGATCGTCGGCTTTCACAGCGACGACCAGCCCGCCTTCTCGGCGTCGGCATTCCGCTAACTTCGGCGATGTCGTCCGTCATTTAGCGAAGCATTCTCGCCGCCTTCTCGGCGATAGAATCGTCGGCTTTCACCAGCGGCAACCGCTCATACCTCGGCGTCGGGTTTACGCTAACTTGGCGATGTCGATCCGCCATTTTAGCGAAATGATCCGCCTTTCGGCGATGAGATAGATCGGCTTTCACGTGACGACCGGCCCACCTCCTGTCGATTTTTCACTTCCGCTAACTTCGGCGATGTCGGTCCACCGTTTTGCCTTAGTATTCTCCGCGCTTCCCGGCGATGAGATAAATCGGCTTTCCGCGGCCCGACGACCAGCCCATTCCTCGGCGTGGCTTTCCGCTAACTTCGGCGATGTCCAGTCCGCCGTTTTAGCGAAGCATTCTCCGCCTTCTCGGCGATAGAATCATTGGTTTTACCCTGACGACCGGCCAGCCTCGCCGCCGCCGGCTTTCCGCTAACTTCGGCGATGTCGATCCGCCATTTTAGCGAAAAATATTCTCAACCTTCTCGGCGATGAGATCGCCGGCATTTCTGGCGGCAACCCACCGCCTCCTCGGCGTCGGCTTTCCACTAACTCGGCGATGTCCATTCGCCGTTTTAGCGAAGTATTCTCCATCTTCTCGGCGATGAGATAAATCGGCTTTCCAAAAACGACCAGCCCGCCTCCCGGCGTCGGCATTCCGCTAACTCGGCGATGTCCAATCCGTCATTTTAGCAAAGCATTCTCCACCTTCTCGGTGATGAGATCGTCGGCTTTCACAGCGATGACCAGCCCGCCTCCTCGGTGTTGGCTTTCCGCTAACTTGGCGATGTCCAGTCCGCCGTTTTAGCAAAGTATGCTCTGCCTTCTCGGCGATGAGATCGTCGGCTTCACAACGACGACCAGCCCACCTCTTCGGCGTCGGCTTTCCGCTAACTCGGCGATGTCCAGTCCGCCATTTTAGCGAAAGTATTCTCCGTCGTCTTCTCGGCGATGAGATGAAATCGGCTTTCCACGGCGGCCGACCAGCCCGCCTTCTCGGCGTCGACTTTCCGCTAACTTCGGTGATGTCGATCCGCCATTTTAGCGAAGCATTCTCGCCTTCACCGGCGTGAGATGCGTCGGCTTTCCGCAGGCGGCGACCAGCCCATACTCCTCCGTCGTCGGCTTTCGCTAACTTGGCGATGTCGATCCGCCATTTTAGCAAAATATGCTCCGTCTTCTCGGCGATGAGATAAATCGGCTTTCCACGGCGGCGACCGCCCCGCCTCCTCGGCGTCGGCTTTCCTTCTTCGGCGATGTCGATCCGCCCGTTTTAGTAAAAGTATTCTCCGTCTTCTATGCGATAAGATAAATCGGCTTTCCGCGGCGACAACCAGCCCGCCTCCTCGACGTCGGCATTCTGCTAACTTCGGTGATATCGATGCTGCCGTTTTAGTGAAGCATTCTCCGCCTTCTCAGATGATGAGATCGTCGGCTTTCACAGCGATGACCAGCCCGCCTCCTCGGCGTCGGCTTTCCGCTATCTCGGCGATGTCCAGTCCGCCGTTTTAGCGAAGCATTCTCCGCCTTCTCGGCGATGAGATCATCGGCTTTCACAGCGACGACCAGCCCACCTCCTCGGCGTCGGCTTTCCGCTATCTCGGCGATGTCCAGTCCGCCGTTTTAGCAAAGTATTCTCCGCCTTCTCGGCGATGAGATCGTCGGCTTTCACAGCGACGACCAGCCCGCCACCTCGGCGTCGGCTTTCCTCTAACTCGGCGATGTCCAGTCCGCCATTTTAGCGAAGCATTCTCCGCCTTCTCGTCGATGAAATAAATCGGCTTTCGCAGGCGACAAAAAGCCCGCCTCCTCGGCTTCGGCTTTCCACTAACTTCGGCGATGTCGATCCCGTTTTAGCGAAAATATTCTTCACCTTCTCGGCGATGAGATAAATCGGCTTTCCTTTCCGGACGACCAGCCCGCCTCCTCGGCATTTGCTTTCTGCTAACTCAACGATGTCCATTCCGCCGTTTTAGCAAAGCATTCTCCGCCTTCTCTTCGATGAGATCATTGGCTTGCACAGCGACGACCAGCCCGCCTCCTCGGCATCGGCTTTTCGCTAACTCGGCGATGTCCAGTCCGCCGTGTTAGCAATGTATTCTCAACCTTCTCGGCGATGAGATCGTCGGCTTTCACAGCGACAACCAGCCCGCCTCCTCGGCATCGGCTTTCCGCTAACTCGGCGATGTCCAGTCCGCCATTTTAGCGAAGTATTCTCCATCTTCTCGGCGATGAGATCGTCGGCTTTCACAGCGACGACCAGCCCGCCTCCTCGGCGTCGGCATTCCGCTAACTCGGCGATGTCTAATCTATCATTTTAGCAAAGTATTCTCCACCTTCTCGGTGATGAGATCGTCGGCTTTCGCAGCGACGACCAGCCCGCCTCCTCGGTGTCGACTTTCATCTAACTCGGCAATGTCCAGTCCACCATTTTAGCGAAGTATTCTCTGCCTTCTCGGTGATGAGATCGTCGGATTTCACAGCGACGACCAGCCCGCCTCCTCGGCGTCGGCTTTCAGCTAACTCGGCAATGTCCAGTCCGGCGTTTTAGCGAAGTATTTTTAGCCTTCTCGGCGATGAGATGTTGGCTCTTTGTTTAGGCGTGACCAGTCCGCCTCTATCAGCATTAATTTGCTTGCCTTCATCCACTTTGACTCTCTCATGAGACCACACAGTCAGTCAGACTATTTATACGGGGTAAAGGTCTCAAACTGCTAAGCCGTAAGTGGTCGACGATGAGCGCAAAATTTACTTCTATAAATCGCACAGCTAGTAAGACGATCTTAACAGAGGAGAGTCGCAAACTGCTCGGCCATAAGTGGTCGACGACGAGCGCAAACTCTCCTAGCTCCCTCATGTATCTCTGGCTCTGTCACGAGCCATCTCAGAAGACCTGCTCATCTCGAGTAAGATCCCATCTAGCTCTCTCTCACGAGCCATCTCAGAAGACCTGTTCATCTCGAGCAGGAACCCATTCGGCTCTCTCACGAGCCATCTCTGAAGACCTGCTCATCTTGAGTAGGATCCCATCTAGCTCTCTCTCACGAGCCATCTCGGAAGACCCGCTTTCATCTCGAGCGGACCCCGTCGCTCTCTCTCTCAAGCCATCTCGGAAGACACCTTTCGTCTCGGCGGGGATCCCATCCGCTCTCTCCGGCAGGCCACCTCAGAATCCATTTTCCCACGGGCATAAAAAAACGGCTAAATGCGATGGGGCTTCCCGGAAAACTGAAGCCTGAAAGAACTTCGTGATGTCGGGGATACCCCGTTTTGAGCCTGAAAAAAAGGCTAAAATGCGCCTTCTTTCTCCCCGAAATCACGAACCTGAAAAAAAAGGCCTTCGCCAGGGCTCCCCGGAAAGTATAACCTGATGAAAAAAGACTTCCATCTGTGGGGCTCCTCGTCTTCAATCTGAGAAAAATTCTTCATGATGGGGCTCCCCAATGCGTCGAGAAAAAAGACTTTCGTCTGTGGGCTCCCTTCATTCTGAGCCGGCTTTCTGCGACTTCGTCATGATGGGGCTCTCCCATTTTACCAGCCTGAAAAAAACCGCTGCGATGGGGCTCCCCCAAAATCGAACGAAAAAGGCTACATCTGACCTTCTCCCCCGAAATACGAGCCTTTTCAAAGCTTCGTGCGATGGGGCTCACCGGTCGAACCATTTCGGCGATGGGGCCTCCCCTTCTCCGCCTTCGATGACTCATCGTCGACTTTCCATAGCGGCGACCGCCAAGCCTCCCTCAAATTCGGGGCTCCTTCTTCGATGATGTCGGTCCGTAAAGACTAGTCGAATGGGTTCTCACGCTCTCGGTGATGAGATAAATGCGACTTTCCACCGCCCGGGACGACCACCTCTCCGTCGTCGGTTTCCGCAGACTTCGGCGATGTCGATCCCAGCCAGCCTGAGCCAAAAAGATTCTCTGCCTTCTCCGGCGATGAGATGAGAAGAACTTTCCACCGGCGGGGATGACGGCCAGCCATATCACCGTCGTCTTGTCCTTCTCCCCCGATCTCAGCCTGCCGTTTTTGCGAAGGGGCTCCCCCCTTCACCAGCCGCCCAATGAGATCGTCGGCTTTCCTCCCCGATGACCTGAGAAAAAGCCTCACCGACTTTCATCGGCTTTTCTTGTCTAACTTCGCCTTCGGTCAAAGAAAGGCGGTCGTCGGCAATGAGATGCGTGAAAAAGCCTTCGGCTTTCCGGCCACCCTCTCCCTCGGCATCGGGTTTCGGCCTTTCGTGTCGGTCAGCCGTTTAGCTGAATTCTCCGCCTTCTCGTCTGATGAGATGCGTCGGAATCTGAGCCTGAAAACCAGCCCGCATCTGTGCGGCTCTCGGTTTGCCCACCTAATTTCATCGATGTCTAGTCCACCATTTTAGCGAAACATTCTCCACCTTCCGGTGATGATGGGGCTCTCCCGGCGACGGCCACCTCCGCCGGCGTCGGCTTTCCTCCCATGGCAATGTCCCGATCCGCCCGTTTTAGCAAAAGTATTCTCGCTTCACGGCGATGAAGAGATGAATGCCACTTTCCGACCAGCCCGACACCCGGCCACCTCCCTGTCGTCGGCTTTTAGTCTGCCATTCGGTGATGTCCGATCCAAAGATTTTCGGCTTTCTCCCCCTTCAGCGCCTGAAAAAAGACTTCGTCTGATGACCGGCTCCCCGCCTGGTACGGAAAAAGACTTCGTCTGAAGGGCTCCCTTCGGCGATGTCCGATCCTGAAAAAAGACTTCGCGGCGGGGGGGCCCCCTTCTCGGCGAAAAGATAAATCTGAATTTCCTCCCGGCGACGACCGGCCAGACTCATCGATCGGCCTCCCCGCTAACTTCGGCGATGTCGATCCCAAATTTTATGGGGCGGCTCTCCTGAGCTACACGAAAAGATGAAGATCGTCGGGCTTTCCGCAATCTGAGCCTGAAGCTCCTCCTTCGTCGTGAGCTTTCCGCTAACTTGAGCCAAAAAGATGTCCGGGGCTCCCATTTTGCGTCGAAACTTCTCTGTGAGGCTTCGGCGAGCCTGCGAAGATTCGTCGACTTTCCAATGCACGAGCCTGAAAGCCTCCTCGGCCCGGCTCCCCTCTTTCGGCGATGTAAAATCGGCGATTTCGTCCCCGTTTAGAAAAGCCTTCGAAAGACTTCATCGACGGGCTCTCCCTGGCACTGAGCATAAAATACTTTCTGATGGGGCCTCCCGCCTAAGAAAAGAAAAAACTCCGTAGCTCGGCTCCGTTCTGAGCCTGAAAGTTTTCTTCTCAGACCTTCCTCCTGGCTGAAACCTGAAAAAGACTTTCACTGCGATGGGCTCCCCAATCTCCTCGGCAGAGAAAAAGACTCATCTGTGGGGGCTCCCCGGCCACCTTTTAAAAGACTCTTCTCCAGGCTTCTAAAATCTGGCGAAAGAGATGTTGGGGCTCCTAACCGAGCCACGCCGAAGGTCGTCTGACAGAGGCCTCCGGCAATGTCGAGCAAAGAAAAGACTAGTCGACGGGCTCCCTCCGTCTTCCTGAGAAAAGACTTCGTCTGTTGGCTCTCCAAGGCGTCTGAGGTCCAAAGACTACGGTCTGTGGGAACACGAAATGAAGAAAAAAAAGACTTCATCTAAATCGGCTCCCGAGCACGAAAGAGCCGTCGGACTTCAGACGACCAGCCGTAAGCACGAAAGAACAAAAAGTTGCAGTGGCGATGTCGGTCGAAAGTAAAAAAGATTCTATCGCTACCGGGCCTCTCGGCCTATAAACGCCCGGCGGCGATGCGACCGACGGGCCTCTAAAGCTCGCTCGGCCTTCGCAACTAGCTCTGTCAGTCCGCCGTTTTATTAAAGACTCATTCGCTCATCCGGCATATCTGCGTCGACTCTCTCTCGACCGAACCATCTCCGAGCACGCTCTTTTCGGTAAGATCCCATCCCGGTCTCTCTCTCACGAGCCATCTCGGCGACTACCGACGATGGGCTCGGCACGGGATCCCACGTCGGCTCTCTCACGACGGGCCATCTCACGAAAGATAGCTAAACTCTCGGATCATGTCGGTTCTCTCGCGGCTCACTCGCCAGAAAAAGCTCAGACGACGGCGTGGATCGGCACGGCTCGAAAAAGACATCTCACGGTCCGCCTCTCCGGCATTAAACAGAATGACTCAGATTCATCGCCTTTGGCACGAAAGACAAAAGACTCGCGACGGCCCACGGCACGAAAGACGAAGACTCAGACGACGGGGCTCCTCCTCAAGCACGAAGTTATCAGAAAAGACTGCACGACGTGGCTCCTCGGCACGAAAGACAAAGATCAGACGACCGGTTCCACCCGGCACGAGCACGTAACGTATTCAGACGACGGGCTCCCCCAAAGCACGGTAACGTAAAGACCAGATGACGGGCCTCCGGCGAACGATACGACAGGCTCTCGGCACACGAAAGATAGAAAAGATCAGACGATGGGCTCTCTCTGGCACGAAAGTACGTAGAAAGACTGCACGATGGGGCTCTCTCAAGTACGAGAGCACGAAAGATTGATGACGGGCTTCTCAAGTACGAAAGCACAGCAAAAGACTCGCACGATGTGGCCTCCGGCATGAAAGTACGAAAAGATTCGTGACGACGGCCTTCGGCACGAAGTACGTAAAAGATTCGTCTGACGGAGTTCTCAAGTACGAGCACGAAAAAGATTCTCAGACGACGGGGCTCCTCTCAAGTACAAGCCACGAAAAAGACTTCGTGACGGGCTCCCTCCGAAGTATGAGCACAAAAAACTTCGTCTTGACGGGCTCTCCAGCACGAAAGATAGAAAAGACTCGTACGATAGGGCTCCCCCGGCACAAGCACGAAAAAGACTCAGACTGACGGGGCTCTCCTCAAGAAATCTGAATAGGAAAGACTCAGAAGACGGGCTCTCCTCGAAGTACGAAAGTACGTAAAAAAGACTTGTATGATGGGGTTTCTCCAAGTACGAAAGCACGAGAAAAAAGACTCGTACGATGGGGCTCTCCCCCGAAGTACGAGCACAGAAAAGACTCATACAACGGGGTTCACCTCGAAGTACGAGCACAGACTAGATCAATGACGAAGGTAAGATCCTCTTTGCAGGGGCTCATTCTGAACGATCAAGATCTCATACAGCACCCGAGCAAGCTCGAAGGCAAACAATGTGACAGCAGATACAACAAAACATGAAATCTGGTTGAGACATGAAACAAGATCAAGCTCTGAACAACGTCACAGCCCGATCTTGGGGGCTATTGTTGTGCTCAGATATATCACACTTCAGCATCACTAGATTTATCACACGTCAGCAGGATGAATTATCGCACGTTAGTAGGTCCCACCGAGACCACGTGATTTATCGTGCTTACGCATATGTTTTGTCATGCTTTATGCACATGACTTGTCGTGCTTATCGATTTGTCGTGCTTAACGATTTGTCGTGCTTAACGATTTGTCGTGCTTATGATTTATCGTGTTGGTCCTCTTTATATAAAGGACCTCACCTTTCATTGTACAAAAGACGCTGGAATGTTTCCCTCATTCCACTTATATACCTACACCCACATTTTAGGGAAGAACTACGGTTCTTCCCGCAGTGTTCTTGTTCGATTAATCATTTTGTTTGTGAGTTGTTACCAAATTAGCCACATAATACTCTCCGTAAAAAATGACTCGCAACAACGTGTAATATTTAACTATTAAAATAATCATGCTCGATATACAAGTGTGCTCGCCGCTCGCCGAACAAACAAGTTCGTTCGGCGGCTCACCACTTGTCAACCAAGCGAGCATGCTAGCCTACCAAAGTGAGTTTTGTTCGCTAGCTCGCCGAGCAAGTATCATTTGTTCGGTGGCTCGCCGCTCACCTAACGAGCAAGTTTTGTTCGCCTGCTCGCCATTTACCAACCAAGGTTGCTAAACCAGCTTACCGAGCAAACAGGTATGTTCACCACTCAGATCCGTAAAGAAGAAATCAGAGTCTGAGTCAAGTGACCTCAGGATCAGTATGCTCAATGCACAGATATCCTGAGGGCTCAGACATCCTAAGGGCTCAGACAACCTGAGGGGTCAGTATGCTCGATGCTCAGACATCCTGAAGGTTCAGACAACCTGAGAGGTCAGTATGCTCGATGCTCAGACATCCTGAAGGTTCAGACAACCTGAGGGCCCAGACATGCTCGATGAGGAAAATATTCCGGCATAAAATTGATGTGGTTTAATGGGGCGTACAAAGCATTCAGTCGAGCAAAATATTGATTTGGACGATCAAAAGAGTGCCTTATAGACAAGCAAATGCAAAGATCAACCAGGAAGACGAAGTTGGAAACATGGCATCAATACATGAGTTCTTGCAAGTCTCGAAGTCTCCAGCTCATGCTTGCCAAACCAGCTCATGCTTGTCAAAGTACTATAAATAGAAGAAAAAAAACAACAAGAAAAAAAAAAGAAAAAGATGAAGAAATTCCCGTGAGGGGTAAGGTTCACAAAAAATAGGAGAGATCATCCATGCACAAAAACTCTAGCACTCGTATACCAATTCTCCAAATCATCTTCACCCATAGCGATTCATCATCATGAGATGTATCATATATTGTACGTGTAAAATTCGCAATACTACATCCCTGGATTGGAACGCCCCCAGAGTAGTCATTTCTTGACGAACTGGGTCAACAAATTCCTCTTATTTATAGTTTATTTTACACGTACATATTTTGTTTGTGAGTTGTCATCGAATTAGCCACATAATATTCTCCATATAAAACGACTCGCAACATCTTCATTCCATAACAAAATTCAAATAAAATCTTTCTCCCCTTTTAATCCATAATTTTCGAAAACAGGAGGAAAAATAAGGCAAAAATATTTATTTTATTTTATACACCTTTTTCAGTTATTGGACTTTATGTTGGGCTACTTAGGGGGCCTTTAGGAGAATTAAGATTGGACCTTCCAATGGATCTTGAATTATCAATATTGAGCCACAATATTATTCAAGCCCATAAAGATTAATTAATCCCACTACATAATTAATATTGCACTATCCATCTTAACCCATATTACAGTCAATATGACTCCCGGTTATTATTTCTCTTGTTTAAGATTATCTAGCCCATTAATTAATTCAAGCCACTGAAATAGCTTTCCATTAATTAATATCTTTTGTCCTTGGTTAAGGAACGGTTCAACATTATTATCCATACCGGAAACTAGTTCCACTTGCAAGATTTGGTATGATAAAACTTATGAACCTCCCAAGGGGGCAAATCGAACAAGCGTACTTGCACACGATTCTCCGTATTAAATCTTAGCAATCGCATGTGACCAATAATATTGCCCAAGATAAAAAGTATTGAATCTCGTTGATTCTCTACCCATGATAAGTCAAAGCAATAGTAACCAACCACACTGAGGTCTAATTCTTCCTTGTTCAGTTCTGAAGAATTTGTCCTCCTATAGGTCCTTATTCAGTGAATCAGTCATGCACTAGTGTAATCTCTTGGTCAAGACAAGCCAATATGAGCCTTACACTTCAACCTTTCACGATTGATTGTTCATTTCCATCTAGGTCGTGAATGTTGTACTTATAGTTACAAGGGACTGTTAATTTAATCTTCTGTGATCTGGTATCACTAAATTAACTACAATGTAACACGTACTATTTAATGAACAGTTATGCAATAAATATATGTAACATTCGATGATATTTAAAGCATCAGTGATAAACAATTTATTTCAGTAAATAAGTCCGAAATTCAGTTTTGATTATACAAAGTAAAAGCATACTTTCCAGTATAATCCCAACAATCTCCCACTTATACTCAAAGTCTGATTTTAAGTATACTACAACATGTCTTGTGTAGTTCCTAATACGTGACATCTAATGTCACCTACACGAACCTAATAATTTCTCCCACTTATACTCAAAGCAGATTGACAACGGTCTTGACACCCATTCCTTCCACATGTCTCTCGAATGTATTCAGAGGCAGACCCTTTGTGAATGGATCTGCTAGGTTGTCTTCTGACGCTATCTTTGCCACATCTATATCTCCTCTCTTAATGATATCTCGTATAAGATGGTATTTCCTTTCAATGTGTTTGCCGGCCTTGTGGGCTCTTGGTTCCCTTGAATTTGCAACTGCTCCTGCATTGTCACAATTAACAGTGATTCTGCTGGGCAAATTCGGAACTACATTCAAGTCTACTAGGAAGTTCTTGAGCCAAACCGCTTCTTTCGCTGCCTCGCAAGCAGCTACATATTCGGCTTCCACGGTAGAATCTGCGACGCATTTCTGCTTGACTCTTCTCCATGTCACGGCTCCTCCCCCCATGCAAAACACACTACCGGAGGTAGATTTTCTGGAATCTATGTCTGATTGGAAATCCGAGTCCGTGTAGCTGATGGGGATTAGACTATCTAACTGATAAATTAACATTCTATCCCGAGTTCTTTTCAGATACTTCAGAATGTTTTTAACTGCCGTCCAATGTTCTTTCCCCGGGTTACTTTGATATCTTGCCACCATGCAAACGGAAAAGCAGATATCCGGTCTCGTACATAGCATTGCATACATAAGACTTCCGACAGCCGAAGCATATGGAATGCCTCTCATGTCATCTATCTCCCTTTGTGTCTTAGGGCACATTTTCTTGGATAGATGGATTCCATGTCTGAAAGGTACGAAGCCTTTCTTGGAATCCTTTATGCTGAATCGTTTCAAGACAGTGTCTATGTATGAAGCTTGCGATAAGCCTATCATCCTTTTCTTGCGATCTCTAGAGATCTTGATCCCAAGGATGTGTGTAGCTTCCCCTAAGTCCTTCATATCAAACTGTTTTGAAAGCAATGCCCTTACGTCTGATAACACCTTCACATCGTTCCCGATGATCAGAATGTCTTCTACATATAGTACTAAGAATACCAATGCAGTTCCGACATGCTTTTTGTACACACAACTTTCGAACTCATTTTGATCAAACCCATAAGACTTTATAACATGATCAAAACATTGGTTCCAAGCTCTGGATGCCTGTTTGAGTCCGTAAATGGACTTCATGAGCTTACAAACTAGGTGTTCTTGGCCTTTTTCAATGAAGCCTTGGGGTTGTTGCATATAGATCTCTTCATCAAGACTTCCGTTAAGGAAAGCTGTCTTGACATCCATTTGCCAGATTTCAAAGTCGAGATCTTGAAAGAATCGATAAGAGAATTCGGATGGACTTGAGCATGGCTACGGGCGAAAAAAGTTTCCTCATAATCGATCCCTTCTTTCCGGTATAACCTTTTCGCCACGAGTCTTGCCTTTGAAGGTTTCTACCTTCCCCGTCCGGTCTCTTTTTCTCTTATACACCCACTTGCAACCAATGGGTTTGACCCCATTAAGTGGTTCGACTAGCTCCCACACCGTTATGATACATAGAACCCATTTCGGCTTTCATTCTTTGTTTTCCAAGAATCTACATCCTTGTCTTGGATTGCCTCGTCATATGTCCATGGGTCTCGATTAAGTCTTGTCAGGAATCAAGTCCGGGACTCTCCCTATTCCCATGAATCTCTCGGTCGCTTTCACAACCCTCCCACTTTCTGACGAGGTTCGGTTGTGTAAGTGTGTTGTTTGGTATGTCATCTTGTACAATTGGCACTGAGGTTAGCCTTCTTAGCTCATTTAAGGTAATCTCACTTCTGAGTCTTCTTTCGTTCATATAGTCTTCTTCCAAAAATCTAAAGTGGGTGCTTATTACCACCTTTTGATCTTGGGACCATAGAACATACACCCTTTTTTGTTCCTCGGGGTATCCCACAAACAACCTTAATTCTCGATCGAGGATCCAATTTATCGGCCTTGTCCAACACGTGGGCGGACACCCCCAAATCTTCATGTGTCTCAAAATCGGCTTGCATGGGTCCACAATTCTTTGGGAGTTTTGGGAACCGATTTGGATGGCACCAAGTTCAGAATGTAGGCTGTTGTTTCCAAGGCATGACCCCAGAACAACTTGGGAAGATCCGCATAACTAATCATAGATCTAACCATTTCCAAAAGAGTTACATTTTTAAGCTCCCCAACCCCGTTTTGTTGAGGGGTTCCGCGTGCGATTAGTCGATCTTGATCCTTCATCGCACAAGTAGTTCAAAACTCATTCTTTGAGGTATTCGCCTCCACGATCGGATCGTAGAGACTTGATCGTTTTTCCCTATGATTCTTTGCTTGAGCCTTAAATTCTTTGAATTTCTCAAAGGTCTCAGATTTATGCTTCATAAGGAAAATATACCCATACCTTGAGTAGTCATCAATAAAAGTGACGAAATACTCATAACCTCCTCTTTGCTTTGGTTGACATTGGACCACATACATCCATGTGAAGCGATTTCTAACACTTCTTTGGCTATATTCCCTTGGCTCCAAATGCCCTCTTGGTCATTTTACCCTACAAACATGATTAGCGGGTTGAATTGGTTCAACTTGGAGAAACTCCATTGAACCGCCTTTTCACCAACCTTTGGTTCCTCTTTTCGATTAATATGTCCCAATCTTAGATGCCATAGAAGTGTCTCGTTCACGTCTGATGAACGTTTTCTTTTCTCGGAAATAGTTGATGTGTTATAGGATGCATTTCGTGAGTGGTGTGCACCGTTAATTGTATAGAGATTATTAAACAACGTTCCATGACGAATAAATTTATCAAAAGAGAAATGGTAACAACTTTATTAAAAGTAACCGAATATCCATCATGAAAAAGTTTAGAAACTGAAATTAAATTCTTTCTAAAATTCGGAACGTAACGAACATCTCTTAAAATTAAAACTCTGTCTTCAAAAGATAGGTGCACTTCTCCCACTGCTTCAGCTGCCACTCTCGTAGCATTGCCCAGTGTGATGAGGATCTCATTGTCACTAAGTTGCGGGTCCGCTTAAACCTCTCAGAAAGTGAAACAAACATGATCGGTGGCTCAGATCCACTACCCATAAATGGGATGCATCGCCGCTAAGCAAGTTTCAACAACTAGTCTTGCCAGAATTACCTTTCTTTCCATTCCTTTTGGGTTTGGAACAGTGACCTCAATGTCCTTTTTCACCGCATGATTTGAAGCACTTCCCTTAGGCGGCTTGCTCCACCGCTCCACCCTTCTTCACCTTTTCTTTGCCATTGGAAACACTTGAGTTCACTTGCTTGTGGCTCTTGTCCCTTTTCTTGTTCTTACCACCCCTTGGCCTAGAAGAAGAAGAGGGTCCATTTGCCACCAAGGCTTGGCTCTTTTTCCCCAATATCGCCTCTGCCGAGACTAAAGCTTGCAATAGATCAGGCATCGAGAACTTCTGATTATTAATCTGGTAGTTCAGCCTGAACTGTTCAAAACTTTTCGGCAGAGAGTGGAGCACGAAATCGATTTGGGTCTCGATATCGTATTCAACGCCAAGTACCTCAAGTTTGTTAAGGTGAGCCATCATCTGGAGAACGTGTTCCCAAACTGTGCGTTCCTCCACCATTTTCATAGAGAGCAAGTCCCTCATGGTGATCTGACGAGCAACATGGTTCTGATGTTGAAACATCGCTTTAAGATTAGTCATGATGTCTGTAGTGTTGGGTAATAGGTTGCACAGATCTATTCGGGGTGAATATTTAAATACAAATTTAATTCTTTAATTATTACTAGCATGAATTAATCCTATATTAATTCAAATAATAATTGCAACAACATATCATGCATATAATTAATTCGCGTAAATCCTACGCATGCGGAATTCTACGAGTTTACGTGAACGTACCTTTTGGGATGGCAGTGATCTGGCTGATTAGACTAACCAAAAGAACTTCCCAAGTATTCCCTTAATCCTTGCTCGACAATCCGGTGGAAAGATACTCGCGAACAATTAACAAAAGGAAAAATAAATATGTTGCACCACCTTTGTGGATTTACTAATTTTTCCAGCACATGGAATTGTACACTACTCACAATTGTCATTTTTTCAAAAAAATACAATCTGTCGACGTTACAAAATATTTGATATTTTATCGACGCTGATATTTTTCCGAAAAACCAATTTTCGTGTGTCTCTGGGAATGAACCATTCATTCCCTATTTATAGAGGAGAGGGGGACGAAAATTTAGTGATAAAATAATGTGGGAAAACCTTTACTTGATCTCCAAGAAATCTTGAATATATCTCCTATATTATTTTTCCCATAATTATAATATTCCACAAAAATCCCACCTTCTCTATTATTATGGAATTTTCGAAATTTATGTGCAAGATTCCAAGATTTGGATCTTCTTGAATTTATGAGATATTCTTGTATTTCAAGAAATACATATCTTCCATAATATCTTTTCAAGAAAATAAAGAAAATATTTCTTGCCCACTATATTTCAAAATTTTCGAAAATGTCATTATGAATAACCAAGTGGGAGATTTCTTGAATTTAATGAGATAATCCTGTATTCCAAGAATACATATCTTCATTCCATAACAAAATTCAAAGAAAATCTTTCTCCCAACTTTATCCATAATTTTCGAAATATTCTTGGAAAAATAAGCAACATTATTTATTTTATTTTAATCACCTTTTCAGTTAATGGACTATATGCTGGGCTACTTAGGGGGCCTTTAGGAGAATTAAGATTGGACCTTCTAATGGACCTTGAATATCTAATATTGAGCCACAATATAATTCAAGCCCATAAATATTAATTAATCCCACTACATAATTAATATTGCACTATCCATCTTAACCCATATTACAGTCAATATGGCTCCCGGTCATTATTTCCCGTGTTTAAGATTATCTAGCCCATTAATTAATTCAAGCCACTGAAATAACTTTCCGTTAATTAATATCTTTTGTCCTTTGTCAAGGAACGGTTCAACATTATTATCCATACCGGAAACTAATTCCACTTGCAAGATTTGGCATGATAAAACTTATGAACCTCCCAAGGGGGCAAATCGAACAAGCGTACTTGCACACGATTCTTCGCATTAAATCTTAGCAATCACATGTGACTAATAATATTGCCCAAGATAAAAGTATTGAATCTCTCTGATTCGCTACCCATGACAAGTCAAAGCAATAGTTACCAATCCCACATGATCCTATTTAAGGAACGAAGATTAAGAAATAACGAACCACTGAGGTCTAATTCTTCCTTGTTCAGTTCTGAAGAATTTATCCTCCTGTAGGTCCTATTCAGTGCATCAGTCATGCAATAGTGTAATCTCTTGGTCAAGACAAGCCATTCTAAGCCTTACACTTCAACCTTTCACGATGTGTTATTCATTTCCATCTAGGTCGTGAATAGCGTACTTTTAGTTACAAGGGACTGTTAATTTAATCTTCTGTGATCTGGTATCACTAAAGTAACTACAATGTAACACGTACGACTTATTGAACAATTATGCAGTAAATATATGTAACATTCAATAATATTTAAAGCATCAGTGATAAACAATTTATTTCAGTAAATAAGTCTGAAAATTCAGTTTCGATTATACAAAGTAAAAAGCATACTTTCCAGTATAATCCCAACATGCAGAGGTCTCAACGTTCTGGTGTTGGTGTTGCAACACATCTGACATAGAAGCCAAGATGGTACACTTTGCCATTTCGTTGGAACGCTCCCAGTCAGAATACTCTTTCTTAACCTTTTTAGTTGACTCATCTTTTGGCTTTTCTGGTTTAGGTGTAGTGAGAACCCAGTTATGGCTTTGTGCAGTGAGGACAATAGTAAGTTTACGATTCCAATCAACGAAATTTTCACCAGTAAGTAAGTTGTCTTTAAGCATATTGAATAGTGGATTAAAAGGTTGCGACATGATGAACTGAAATAAGCAATAATATGCATAATCACAAATATATCACAAGGTTCGATCACATGCATCATATTTAAAATCTCAAAAAAAATATGAACACGCATCAGCCAATATCTCAAAACAGTTTAAATAAGCCACGTGGGGTGGGTCATTATTTAAACACATTCAAGCAGGTTACAAACAAGAACAATTATTAAACCTTTAATATCCAGATTAATAGTTGGCTCCCACTTGACCAATATAAAATTGACAGGGACTTCGGGGAAGTATATGCATATCAATTTTATACCTAAGTAATAACCATGATTAAATACAGAATCATTATTTCGCTTTGAACGAGCCTCGTGGGGAGGGTCATCGTTGCCACTAGTAATAATCCACAATCATCCATTTGGAATCCATTCATGTGAAAGCTAACTTTTGACCGTCCCGTGGGGGGAATTTCTCCAAAAGAATTCACAAATAAATAAATCATGGAGGTCAAAATTTATTCAATTTTATTATCCGGAATAAAATTGTCAATTAATTATTTAAACATACTTAGTAATTTTTGAAGGTGAGATTTTTCATTGGGCAACTCTCATGCAAACACATTTAAATAAATTAAATAAAGCACAAGAAAACACAATAATAAATCAAGCAAAGCGGAAAAATAAACATATTGGGCACAAATTATCCAATTGTCATGGTTTGATTTTTCTTGGCTTGATTTTGAAGAAACGCCGTCTTGAATTTCTCCCACTCGATCGTCTCGAAATGCCACGCCAAGTAGCTCGCAGTCGGGATGCACGCCCGCATCCAGCCGGCCACTTAGCCGAGTCAACTCTCTAGCTCTTCAAAGACGCTCTCGGAGCTCAGCCCACCCGTCTGCTCGGCAACCTTCCTCTATGTGACTCGGCGATGGCTCGGCCCGATCTGGCGTACCCGCCTTCCGCGTCACTTCGCCTGCCTCCACCTGCGCGCTCGCCTGCGAACTCGGCGGCGCCCGCGTCCCAGCGTGCTCACCTACTCCTCGCTTTCGTCCGCCTCGGCCCGCGCGTGGTCCCTTGCGCCACCGCGTCACTCACTCGCGCGCCTTCGCGTCACTCGTCACGCTTGCCAGCGTCGAGCGATCACGCCCGGCACGTCTGATGTAGGCGCTCATGCGCAAGCGGCGTCCGCATCCTGTAGCGTGCCTCCATTGTACGTTTTTTCGCGATGCACATCGTCATGTCATCACCGTTACGGATCTATCGCTTTAATTCTTTGTCTCGACCTCGTTTCAATCCGGTTATAATTTATTTACAAAAAATAAATAAACTGAGATCTAAACTACCTATTACATTGATCCGTCAAATAAATCTAATCTCTTTCTTGGATTTTCTCACGAGGCAAAACGAATTCGAACGAATCAAATTAAAACCACAATTTATATGCATGTATAAATAAACACATTAAATTACATGACAATTGGATACCTGCAAAAAAGATCTAGCAATTCTACTATCCAATTTCAAATTTAATGAAAATGAATTAAATTACAATTTAAAAAAATTCAGAGCCCGAAACCGAGGCTCTGATACTGGCAATCCAAAGTGTAAAGCAAGAAATTGCTGTATTAAAAATGGAAAAAGGGACGACTGCATCGCAGCACGTTCTTAGGGTTATGGTGCTATTTGAGGAGCTTGAGATCCTCGGCGAAAAATGTGATTTCAAGACTAAGATTGATTTCATTCTCCAATCCTTACCAAAGAGCTATAATCACCACTATCTTGAGTATCTATTGGAAGATCTAGATTTTACAGTGGATGATCTTGTAAATGCTCCCACTTTGGTTGAAAGGGAAAGGGAGCTCGAGGAAAAGAACTTCGAAAAACAGAAATCTTCTTTTCATTCTAGGTCAAGTGGTGATAAGGATGATGTAAAGAGAAGAAAGTTGAACCAAGCAGACTCAACATCAAATAAGAGCATGGAATCAAGCATGAGGAAATTTTTGGAAAGCGACAGAGTAGGACACTTGAGGTCAGCCTGTTCCAAACCCAAAAGGAATGGAAAGAAAGGTATTTCTCACTCACTAGTTGTTGGAACTTGCTTAGCGGCGTATGCCTCCCATTTATGGGTAGTGGATACGGGGTCCACTGATCATATTTGTTTCACTTTACAGGGGTTCAAGCGGACCTGACAACTTAGTGGGAGTGAGATCCTCATCACACTGGGCAATGCTACGAGAGTGGCAGCTGAAGTAGTGGGAGAAGTGCACCTGTCTTTTGAAGACAGTTTTAATTTTAAGAGATGTTCTTTACGTTCCGAGTTTTAGAAATAATTTAATTTCAGTTTCTAAACTTTTTCTTGATGGATATTCGGTTACTTTTAATAAAGTTGTTACCATTTCTCTTTTTAATAAATTTATCTGTCATGGAACGTTGTCAAATAATCTCTATACAATTAACTGTGCACACCACTCACGAAATGCATCCTATAACACATCAACTGTTTCCGAGAAAATAAAAAGTTCATCAGACGTGAACGAGACATTTCTATGGCATCTAAGATTGGGACATATTAATCAGAAGAGGATCCAAAGGTTGGTGAAAGATGGTTCACTGGAGTTTCTCCAAGTTGAACCAATTCCAACCTGCGAATCATGTTTGGAGGGTAAAATGACCAAGAGGGCAATTGGAGCCAAGGGAAATAGAGCCAAAGAAGTGTTAGAAATCGTTCACACAGATGTATGTGGTCCAATGTCAACCAAAGCAAGAGGAGGTTATGAGTATTTCATCACTTTTATTGATGACTGCTCAAGGTACGGTTATATTTTCCTTATGAAGCATAAATCTGAGACCTTTGAGAAATTCAAAGAATTTAAGGCTCAAGCAGAGAATCATAGGGAAAAACGTATCAAGTCTCTACGATCTGATAGTGGAGGAGAATACCTCAGCGATGAGTTTTTGAACTACTTGTCTGATGAAGGGATTGCATCCCAGCTAACTGCACCCGGAACCCCTCAACAAAACGGGGTTGCAGAGCGAAGAAACAGAACTCTTTTGGAAATGGTTAGATCTATGATGAGTTATGCGGATCTTCCCAAGTCGTTCTGGGGTCATGCCTTGGAGACAACAGCCTACATTCTGAACTTGGTGCCATCCAAATCGGTTCACAAAACTCCCAAAGAATTGTGGACCAGGCGCAAGCCCAGTTTGAGACACATGAAGATTTGGGGGTGTCCGGCCTACGTGTTGGACAAGAAAGCCGGTAAATTAGATCCTCGATCAGAATTAAGGTTGTTTGTGGGATACCCCGAGGGAACAAAAGGGTGTATGTTCTATGGTCCCGAAGATCAAAAGGTGGTAATAAGCACCCACTTTAGATTTTTGGAAGAAGACTATATGAACGAAAGAAGACCCAGAAGTGAGATTACCTTAAATGAGCTAAGAGGGCTAACCTCAGTGCCAACTGTACAAGATGACATACCAAACAACACACTTACACAACCGGAACCTCGTCGTAGTGGGAGGGTTGTGAAACAGCCCGAGAGATTCATGAGAATAGGAGAGTCCTCGGACTTGATTCCCGGACAAGACGAATCAGACCCATGGACATATGACGAGGCAATCCAAGACAAGGATGCAGATTCTTGGCAAACAACAATGAAAGCCGAAATGGGTTCTATGTATCATAACGAAGTGTGGGAGCTAGTCGAACCACTTAATGGGGTCAAACCCATTGGTTGCAAGTGGGTGTATAAGAGGAAAAGACGACCAGACGGGAAGGTGAAAACCTTCAAGGCAAGACTCGTGGCGAAAGGTTATACTAAAAAAGAAGGGATCAATTATGAGGAAATTTTTCGCCCGTAACCATACTCAAGTCCATCTGAATTCTCTTATCGATTGCTGCGCATCTCGACTTTGAAATCTGGCAAATGGATGTCAAGACCGCTTTCCTTAACGGAAGTCTTGATGAAGAGATCTATATGCAATAACCCCAAGGCTTCATTGAAAAAGGCCAAGAACACCTAGTTTGTAAGCTCATGAAGTCCATATACGGACTCAAGCAGGCATCCAGAGCTTGGAACCAATGTTTTGATCATGTTATAAAGTCTTATGGGTTTGATCAAAATGAGTTCGAAAGTTGTGTGTACAAAAAGCGTGTCGGAACTGCATTGGTATTCTTAGTACTATACGTAGACGACATTCTGATCATCGGGAACGATGTAAAGGTGTTATCAGACCTAAGGACATGGCTTTCAAAATAGTTTGATATGAAGGACTTAGGGGAAGCCGCACACATCCTTGGGATCAAGATCACTCGAGATCGCAAGAAAAGGATGATAGGCTTATCGCAAGCTTCATACATAGACACTGTCTTGAAACGATTCAGCATGCAGGATTCCAAGAAAGGCTTCGTACCTTTCTGACATGGAATCCATCTATCCAACAAAATGTGCCCTAAGACACAAAAGAAGATAGATGACATGAGAGGCATTCCTTATGCTTCGGCTGTCGAAAGCCTTATGTATGCAATGCTGTGTACGAGACCGGATATCTACTTTGTTGTTGGCATGGTGGCAAGATATCAAAGTAACATTGGACGACAGTTAAAAATATTCTGAAGTATCTGAAAAGAACTCGGGATAGAATGTTAATTTATCAGTCAGATAGTCTAATCCCCATTAGCTACACGGACTCGGATTTCCAATCAGACATAGACTCCAGAAAATATACCTCCGGTAGTGTGTTTTGCATGGGGGGAGGAGCCGTGACATGGAGAAGCATCAAATAGAAATGCGTCGCAGATTCTACCATGGAAGCCGAATATGTAGCTGCTTGCGAGGCAGCGAAAGAAGCGGTTTGGCTCAAGAACTTCCTAGTGGACTTGAATGTAGTTCCGAATTTGCCCAGCAGAATCACTGTTTATTGTGACAATGCCGGAGCAGTTGCAAATTCAAGGGAACCAAGAGCCCACAAGGCCAGCAAACACATTGAAAGGAAATACCATCTTATACGAGATATCGTTAAGGGAGGAGATATAGATGTGGTAAAGATAGCGTCTGAAGATAACCTAGCAGATCCATTCACAAAGGGTCTGCCTCTGAATACATTCGAGAGACATGTGGAAGGAATGGGTGTCAAGACCGTTGCCAATCTGCTTTGAGTATAAGTGGGAGAAATTATTAGGTTCGTGTAGGTGACATTAGATGTCACGTATTAGGAACTACACGAGACATGTTGTAGTATACTTAAAAGCAGACTTTTAGTATAAGTGGGAGATTGTTGGGATTATACTGGAAAGTATATTTTTACTTTGTATAATCAAAATTGAATTTCGGACTTATTTACTGAAATAAATTGCTTATCACCGATGCTTTAAATATCATTGAATGTTACATATATTTATTGCATAACTGTTCATTAAATAGTACGTGTTACATTGTAGTTAATTTAGTGATACCAGATCACAGAAGATTAAATTAACAATCCCTTGTAACTAAAAGTACACCATTCACGACCCAGATGGAAATGAACAATCCATCGTGAAAGGTTGAAGTGTAAGGCTCAGATTGGCTTGTCTTGACCAAGAGATTACACTAGTGCATGATGATGATCTGTTGAATAGGACCTCTGGGAGGACAAATTCTTGAGAATGAACAAGGAAGAATTAGACCCTCGATGGTTCGTTATTTCTTAATCTTCGTTCCTTAAATAGGATCACGTGTGATTGGTAACTATTGCTTTGACTTATCATGGGTAGAGAATCAACGAGATTCAATACTTTTTATCTTGGGCAATATTATTGGTCACATGCGATTGCTAAGATTTAATACGGAGAATCGTGTGGAAGTACGCTTGTTCGATTTGCCCCCTTGGGAGGTTCATAAGTTTTATCATACCAAATCTTGCAAGTGGAACTAGTTTCCTAGATGGATAATAATGTTGAACCGTTCCTAACCAAGGACAAAAGATATTAATTAATGGAAAGCTATTTCAAATGGCTTGAATTAATTAATGGGCTAGATAATCTTAAACACGGAAATAATAACCGGAGCCATATTGACTGTAATATGGGTTAAGATGGATAATGCAATATTAATTATGTAGTGGGATTAATTAATATTTATGGGCTTGAATAATATTGTGGCTCAATATTGATAATTCAAGATCCATTGGAAGGTCCAATCTTAATTCTCCTAAAGGCCCCCTAAGTAGCCCAAACATAAAGTCCAATAACTGAAAAAAAGTGTTTAAAATAAAATAAATATTGTTGCCTTATTTTTCCTCCTATTTTCGAAAATTATGGATTAAAAGGGGAGAAAGATTTTCTTTGAATTTTGTTATGGAATGAAGATATGTATTCTTGGAATACAAGATTATCTCATTAAATTCAAGAAATCTCCCACTTAGTCATCCATATAGTATATTTCGAAATTTTTGATAAAAAAGGGGAAATAAAGATTTTCTTGATTTTCTTGAAAAAGATATTATGAAAGATATGTATTTCTTGAAATACAAGAATATCTCATAAATTCAAGAAGATCCAAATCTTGGATTCTCTCCCCTACTTTTCGAAAATATCCCATAACAAAGAGGAGTTGGGATTTTGTGGAATATTTTAATTATGGAGAAAAGAATATATGAGATATATTCAAGATTTCTTGGAGATCAAGAAAAAGATTTTCCCATATTATTTTACCCTAAAAATTCGACCACCACTCTTCTATAAATAGGGGATGAGTGTTTCATTCCCAAGTACAATTTCAAGTGCTGAAAAAATTAGTAAACCCACAAAGGTGGTGCAACAAAATTTCTTCTCCTTTTGTTAATTGTTCGCAAGCATCCTACCATCGGATTGTCGAGCAAGGATTAAGGGAATACTTGGGAAGTTCTTTTGGTGTGTCTAATCAACAAAACCATTGCCGTTCCAAGAGGTATGTTCACGTAAACTCTTAGAAATTCCGCATGCGTAGGATTTACGTGAATTGATTATATGCATGATTTGTTGTTGGATTATTATTTGAATTAATATAGGATTAATTCATGCTAGTAATAATTATAAGAATTAAATTTGTATTTAAATATTTATCCTGAATAGATCCGTGCAATTTATTCCCCAACAGTGCGAGCTAAGGAAACTTCTTGGGTACGCTTGAACTTTGTCTTGGAAACCGCTGAAATGACGGCTGCTCGCCTCGACTGCCGAGCCTACTCTTAGTAGGCAATGATGGCGCGTGGAACTCACACACCGTACCCCAAAGGTTGCGGTCCAATCAGGTGCGCCCTACTCCGCTATAAATACCCATTTCCTTCTTCATTCTTCATTTTTCGCCCTCCTAAAACGCTCGAAACCCTCATTATTCTGGCGATTTCTATTGTTCACATTCGGCATTTATCTCTTCGTTCGCCAGGTAATCCTCTATTCCCCTTTTTCTTTGTTAATCCTTTGTCCCTTCCTCAATGGCATCTGGAGATTCGGAGTTCACGGGAGTGCGGGGTAGTTCGCCTTTAATAAAATCGTGCCCGGTTTACGGAGAGGCCAAGCTGGGGGGGGCTCTTGGTTAGTGTCTCTTCAGAAACAATCAGTGAGGTGCCTGTGCCGGCTTATGGGGAGGTTACCTCTAAACGGCGACGCTGCTTATGCGCCACAGACGGTGGAGGAGCCCTAAATTCACTTAATTCCCAACCTCGCTGAGTCCGGAGGTTCAAATTCTGGAAGAGGCGGGAGAAGAGGGCCCCGAGCAAATTGACCCAGCTGAGTTCGATTTCCTATCGGACGAGGTGATTCCCAAGATCCCTAGTGATGACGACGAGGTAGATGAGGTCGTATGGCCGACCGCAACTTAGGGAAAATCTGGTCCCGTCTCGCGACATGGTACCTCCAATCAACTGGTTCGAGGAAAGCACATTCGGCCACGAAGATGTGAACGATCTTGTGACCAAAGGCGGAATTATTAAATGGCGGAGACGGTTTCAAGTCCCGCGATGTGCATTCTGGGTTCCCCCACTGTGGAGTTGATTTTTGCGTCGGGTTCGTGATGGTCAGTAGCGATAAACTATGATACGATGAAGGCGGGACTTCGCTTTCCGCTTCACCCCATTATTACTTCATTGTTTAGGTTTTAGGGTCTGGCTCCGACTCAGATTGCTCCAAACGGGTGGAGTACGATATTGGGGCTCTTATCGTTGTTTGGTCGCGTTCAGCCCCGAGCATTTCCTTCTGTTAAGGAGATGAACTCCCTCATCTCGCTGGCGAAGTGGGGGAAAGGTCGGGGGTATTACTATGTGAAGGCTCGTCCCCACATGAAATTGGCCGAGGATCTCCCGAACAAGGTTCAGGATGGAAAGAAAAATGGTGGCTGGTAGGGGGAGCTTGGCAGAGCCCTGTCTTTGCTCATGGCGTGCTCGGATATCGCGAGATACCTCGCGATTATATGACCTTTAAACGTGAGTTTTTTGCATTTGCTTCTTCCTTTTATACTGATTTAACTTTCTCTTCCTCTTTGCAGCTACCAAAAATTCCAAGACTTATGAGCTCTCGCTTCCCTTCCTTGTTTGGCTGATCCAGGTGTGCTTGATTGATCCCAACCTAGCGATCCCTGGCCATCCTTCAAAGGTTGAAGTGTTTGGAGTTCGCTGGCCTGACTGTCCCTCCTCGTTCCCTGCTGGACGACAATATTCCCGGTAAGCCATCTGGGCGTTTACTCGTCTTCTCTCCATTATCTAGTTTTCCCTTAATGATCTGATATTTTGTCTCCAGTTACTTTCATAGAACCTATCCACTTCTCCTCTTCCAAAGTTCTCGACGAGATGCAAAATCTGAACCCCGAGGAGATGCGTGAGAAGGTTGCCAAGGCCTTGGCCCTGTCGCTGCAACGCGCCGAACAGGAAAAGGAGACCGCCCAGAGTGGGGCCGCCGATACTCCCCCCCCCCCAAACCTAAAATGTCACCCCTGGGCGAGGTCAGAAAAAGGGGGGGTAACGAGGTGAGGGGGCCTCTGGGGGGAGTTCTCCAAAACGGATCCGGACCTCTGTGGATATAGAAGCGCTTCGAAATTCTCTGAGCAGAAAGCTGGTGGTGTCGGGGTCCGTGGGAAATCCGGACACCGTTGTCGAGATTACGCAGCGCCAGAATCGTGAGGATGGCGATCGTACCTTCTTAGGCTGGAATTCGGATTACCGCAGAAGGTGGGTATAGTTCCTCCGTAATTCCTTTTGCTTGCTTTTGATGGGATTCTTTCTTATTCATCATCTCGTAGGTTTAAGTTGGATGATGGGGTATTCCGAGGGGAGGAAACCCGCAGTTACTTGTGGTCTCGCGACCCCGCTGCTAATGATCCGCAACCTTCTTATCTTCGGCAGATAGCCATCGACGCTCCAAAATCCTGGACCTTGAACTTGCATGAAGAGGCCCATACCCAGCACTTCACCGAGAACTTGACCTCGGGAATCACTCATATGTGTCGTTCCTTGGCCTTTTTTGAAAGGAGTCGGGAGCAGTATGGTAGGGCAAAGATTCAGGCACAGAAAGCCAAGGCCACCTGTACGTCGATGAGGGGGGATCTGTCAAGGTCGACGAAAGAGCGGGAGGCTACCATTTCTGCTAAGGTCGTGGCCGAGGAGAAACTGAAGGAAGTAGTCCAGAAGCGGGATGGTTTGGAGGGCAAGATCTCGCAGCTAAAGAAGGATTTCCACCTTCGAGGTGAGAAGATGAAGGGGTACATGGACAAGATAACCGAGTTAGAAGATCGGTGTCACCGGCTGGAAGCTGAGGTCCATGACCACCCTGTTACTGTTAAGCTAGAGCGCCATCATGCCTCAAACATGGCGTATATCCATTCTTTTTCTAACGTTGTTCGAGCCTGCCACCGAGCTGCCGACCTTGAAGGGGCCCGAGATGCCATGAAAGAGCTGCTCGTCGCTTACATGCAAAATAATCTGGTTGGGGAGAAAGAAGATCTCCCCATTAAGGACCTCGCTAGTTTTGGTGTCGATTTCAGTTTTCTCCCCCCAAGAGCTAATCTTTATGATCTCGAGGAACTTCTTCTGATGTTCAACGAAGAGATGGGGGGAGGTCAAGGTGGGGGCGTAGGTGAGGTCGTTGGTGGCGGGAGCGGCATTGGTGGAGATGGTGCTGGGAATCAAGCTGGCGTTGAGATTCCCGAGGTTGGACAAGTCGAAACTATCAACCCTAATGAGGAAACCTCGGATGCTCCGCCGAGCTGATTCCCTTGGTGATTTTTCTGCGGCAGGATATGTCATTGCCTTCGGGCACTTTCATGTAATCGCCCTTCGGGGTTTGTGTCAAGTTGCCTACGGGGCATAAGTTTCTTGTTGCCTTCGGGCGTTGTATTTTGGTTGCCTTCGGGCGTTGTACTTTGGTTGCCTTCGGACGTTTATTAATGAACTTTCTCTTTTTGAAGTCAATGTTGTCTTTCTTTATTCCTTGCTTCTTCTTTTGATGGCTTGCTTGTTTTTGCTAATGCTTTGATGTCGCTAATGCTTTGATGCCTGGGTATTAATCATGACAAAAGATCTATTAATTGATAATGATTGTGACCTGGTTGCCTTTTAAGTTTTTGGCTTTGTCGACTTAGACTGGGTATGCGACCTAGTATCCGACTTAGACTTCGGGCGTTTATTAATGTGCTGTCCTCTAAACGGCGACGCCGTTTGCTCCATTGTGCGGTGGAGGAGCCCAAATTCACGACCCCGAACCTGTTGAGCCGAGGTTCAAATTCTGGAAGAGGTGGGAGAAGATGGCCCCGAGCAAATTGACCCAGCTGAGTTCGATTTCCTATCGGACGAGGTGATTTCCAAGATCCTTAGTGATGAAGACGAGGTAGATGAGGTCGACCGTCGACTGCAACTTAGGGAAAATCTGGTCGGGTCTCGCGACATGGTACCTCGGCCAACTCGGGTTCAGGAGGACAGCACATTCGCCGCGAAAGATGTGAACAGTACTGTGACCAAGGTGGAGCTGTTCGTGTGGCGGGATAGGTTTCAAGTCCCGAGCGATGTGCATTTCTGGGTTCCCCACTACGGAGTTGATTTTGCCGATCAGGTCCCAGATGGCTGTGTAACGATAAACTATGATACGATGAAGGCGGGACTTCGCTTTCCGCTTCACCCCATTATTACTTCATTGTTGTGGTTTTGGGGTCTGGCTCCGACTCAGATTGTTCCAAACGGGTGGAGTACGATATTGGGGCTCTTATTGTTGTTTGGTCGTGTTCAGCCCCGAGCATTTCCTTCTGTTAAGGAGATGAACTCCCTCATCTCGCTGGTGAAGTGGGGGAAAGGTCGGGGGTATTACTATGTGAAGGCTCGTCCCCACATGAAATTGGTCGAGGATCTCCTGAACAAAGTTCAGGATGGAAAGAAAAATGGTGGTTGGTAGGGGGAGCTTGGCAGAGCCCTGTCTTTGATCATGGCGTGCTCGGATATCGCTAGATACCTTGTGATTATATGACCTTTAAACGTGAGTTTTTTGCATTTGCTTCTTCCTTTTATACTGATTTAACTTTCTCTTCCTCTTTGCAGCTACCAAAAATTCCAAGACTTCTGAGCTCTCGCTTCCCTTCCTTGTTAGGCTGATCCAGGTGTGCTTGATTGATCCCAACGAGCGGTCCCTGGCCATCCTTCAAAGGTTGAAGTGTTTGGAGTTCGCTGGCCTGACTGTCCCTCCTCGTTCCCTACTGGACGACAATATTCCCGGTAAGCCATCTGGGCGTTTACTCATCTTCTCTCCATAATCTAGTTTTCCCTTAATGATCTGATATTTTGTCCCCAGTTACTTTCATAGAATCTATCAACTTCTTCTCTTCCAAAGTTCTCGACGAGATGCAAAATCTGAACCCCGAGGAGATGCGTGAGAAGGTTTCCAAGGCCTTGGCCCTGTCTCAGAAACGCGCCGAACAGAAAAAAGAGACCGCCCAGAGTGGGGCTGCCGATACTCCCCCCCCAAACCAAAAATGTCGCCCCTGGGCGAGGTCAGAAAAAGGGGGGTAACGAGGTGCGGGCCTCTGGGGGGAGTTCTCCAAACCGGATCCGGACCTCTGTGGATATGGACGCGCTTCTAAATTCTCTGAGCGGAAAGCTGGTGGTGTCGGGGTCCGTGGGAAATCTGGACACAGTCGTCGAGATTACGCAGTGCCAGAATCGTGAGGATGGCGATCGTACCTTCTTAGGCTGGAATCCGGATTACCGCATAAGGTGGGTATAGTTCCTCTGTAATTCCTTTTGCTTGCTTTCGATAGGATTCTTTCTTATTCATATGATCATCTCGCAGGTTTAAGTTGGATGATGGGGTATTCCGAGGGGAGGTGACCCGCAGTTACTTGTGGTCTCGCGACCCCGCTGCTAATGATCCGCAACCTTCTTATCTTCGGCAGATAGCCATCGACGCTCCAAAATCCTGGACCTTGGACTTGCATGAAGAGGCCCATACCCAGCACTTCACCGAGAACTTGACCTCGGGAATCTCTCATATGTGTCGTTCCTTGGCCTTTTTTGAAAGGAGTCGGGAGCAGTATGGTAGGGCAAAGATTCAGGCACAGAAAGCCGAGGCCGCCTGTACGTCGATGAGGGGGGATCTGTCAAGGTCGACGAAAGAGCGGGAGGCTACCATTTCCTCTAAGGTCGTGGCCGAGGAGAAACTGAAGGAAGTGGTCCAGGAGCGGGATGGTTTGGAGGGCAAGATCTCGCAGCTAAAGAAGGATTTCCACCTCCGAGGTGAGAAGATGAAGGGGTACATGGACAAGATAACCGAGTTAGAAGATCGGTGTCGCCGGCTGGAAGCTGAGGTCCATGACCACCCTGTTACTATTAAGCTAGAGCGCCATCATGCCTCGAACATGGCGTATATCCATTCTTTTTCTAACGCTGTTCGAGCCTGCCACCGAGCTGCCGACCTTGAAGGGGCCCGAGATGCCATGAAAGAGCTGCTCGTCGCTTACATGCGAAATAATCTGGTCGGGGAGAAAGAAGATCTCCCCATTAAGGACCTCGCTGCTTTTGGTGTCTATTTCAGTTTTCTCCCCCCAAGCGCTAATCTTTATAATCTCGAGGAACTTCTTCTGATGTTCAACGAAGAGATGGGGGGAGGTCAAGGTGGGGGCGTAAGTGAGGTCGTTGGTGGCGGGAGCGGCATTGGTGGAGATGGTGCTGGGAATCAAGCTGGCGTTGAGATTCCCGAGGTTGGACAAGTCGAAACTATCAACCCTAATGAGGGAACCTCGGATGCTCCGCCGAGCTGATTCCCTTGATGGTTTTTCTGCGGCAGTATGCCATTGCCTTCGGGCACTTTCATGTAATCGCCCTTCGGGGTTTGTGTCAAGTTGCCTACGGGGCGTAAGTTTCTTGTTGCCTTCGGGCGTTGTATTTTGGTTGCCTTCGGGTGTTGTACTTTGGTCGCCTTCGGGCGTTTATTAATGAACTTTCTCTTTTTGAAGTCGATGTTGACTTTCTTTATTCCTCGCTTCTTCTTTTGATGGCTTGCTTGTTTTCGCTAATGCTTTGATGTCGCTAATGCTTTGATGCATGGGTATTAATCATGACAAAAGATCTATTAATTGATAATGATTGCGACCTGGTTGCCTTTGAAGTTTTTGGCTTTGTCGACTTAGACTGGGTATGCGACCTAGTATCCGACTTAGACTGGGCATGTGAAACCGAGGTCATCTTATAGACGGTATGCGACCTTTTTGCCTTTGAAGTTTTTGGCTTTGTCAACTTAGACTGGGTATGCGACCTAGTAGTCGACTTAGACTGGGCATGCGACCGAGTTTGTCTTATAGACGGTATGCGACCTTTTTGCCTTTGAAGTTTTTGTCTTTGTCGACTTAGACTGGGTATGCGACCGAGGTCGTCTTATAGACGGTATGCCACCTTTTTGCCTTTGAAGTTTTTGGCTTTGTCGACTTAGACTGGGTATGCGACCTAGTAGTCGACTTAGACTGGGCATGCGACCGAGGTCGTCTTATAGACGGTATGCGTTTAAAAAGACTCTCATTTTATTTCTTTTATTTAAGAATCTCTTCATTGATTGAGCTCGTGAGAGGTTGGGGACCAGTCCCCCGAGTTCGTGAATGAAAGAGTTTTTATGATAAGTCTCTTAGAGAAAAGGATTTTGTATGTTTGTTTGGTTTTTCATTTGTGAATCTTTTCATTGACCGAGCTCGCGAGAAGTTGGGGACCAGTCCCCCAAGTTCGTGAATGAAAAAACTCGTAATAGATTTTGGCAAAAAACACAACTCGTATGACCTTGTCGCACAAAAACACGATGCATGTTTGAATTTGAAATGACTACTGATAAATTATTTAAGTACATCGCATTCCATGGGTACATTGCGGGGATGCCCTCCATATCTTCGATCTCGTAAGCCCCATTTGGTTGGCATTTCGAGATTTTCAGTGGGCCTTCCCAGGTTGGGCCAAAAACTCTTTTCTGGATCCCGAGGACTTTCTTTAAAACGAGGTCGCCAACCTTGAATCTTCTAATTTTTGCTTTCGAGTTGAAGTATTTTTCTAACCTTTGCTTGTAATCCGCATTTTTAAGTTGGCTTCTAATCTTTTTTCTTCGAGTAGGTCGAGGCTAAGAGATATGGCTTGGTCGTTGTCTTCTGTGATAGTCTGCGATGTCGGGTGATTTCTGACAACGACCTCGGGCCGGTATAACTTATACGTTCGAATCTTTAATGCTAAAGGCGTCTACCTGCTTGAGTTTCAGAATGTGGTCCTGTATGACCATAGGATGCTCGGAAGTTTGAAAGCCCACAGTCCTGTTGAGTCGATCAATTGGGTTTTCAGGGTATGCTTGATTATCTTGTTTACCGCTTCGACTTGTCCATTAGACTGAGGGTGGTATGGGGTGGAGTACAACTTTGTGATTTTCCATTTCGTGAAGAATGCGTCGATCTCGAAACCGTCGAACTGCTTTCCATTATGCGTGATGATCGCCAGGAGGCGAAACGGCATATGATGTTTTTCCAGATGAATCTGATAATCTTCTCTTAAGTAATTGTTGCTAAAGGCTCTGCTTGAGCCCATTTGGTAAAGTAGTCGACTGCGACCACGGCGAACTTTGAGCTTCCTGGGGCCTTCGGGAAAGGGCCTATCAGGTCGATTTCCCACTTTGCGAATGGCCATGGGCTATATATCGAGGTGAGCTCTTTGGGAGCTCGCTTGATTATTGGGGCGAAGAACTGACATTGCTTGCACTTTTTTGCGTATGCGATTGCGTCTTTCCTTAGGGTTAACCAATAATAGCCCTGCCTGATCGTCTTGTAGACTAGAGATTGACCTGCAGTGTGGTTAACCAATAATATTCCCCAACAGTTTCCACAATCTCCTTCATGTATTTCCTTCAAAACTTATTGGCCTTCTTCCGGCGTGATGCACTTTAGCAGAGGTAACGAGAGATTTCGTTTGTAAAGTTGCTTGTCGACTATGGCGTATCTTGCCACTCTCAGTTGCAAACGGCGAGCTGCAACCTTGTCTTCTGGTAGTGTCCCTTTTTCGATGTAGTCCCTAATCTCGGTCATCCAATTTGCTTCGGGGGCCGCGATCTGAAAGACTTCCATTCAAGTGTCTGATGGGCTTGCTTGATTTGCCCAAGTAATTTCCTTTATGTTGATGGTAGTGCGACCAGCGGAGGGGAAGTTGTGTCTCGCAACGGCGATGTTACCCATGTCGGCAGTTCCTTCTGAGGTAGCGAGATGAGCTAAAAGTCCCGGCTGCGTGTTATGTCTGCCGTGCACGAGCTCTAACTCAGATTTTTCAAACTTCTCTGCGAGGCTCCTTGCTATCTGTTGGTATTTCATCATCTGCTCACCCCGCGCTTTGTATTCTCCCGACATCTGGCAAACGACCAGTTGAGAGTCACTGTAAACTTTCAATTTTCGTACTCCAATGGCCATGGCCATTTCCAGACCGTTTATTAATGATTCATATTCTGCCTCGTTGTTGGTGGCGTGGAAATCGAAACTTATAGCTGTCGTGAATGATTGTTGCTCGGGATTGATTAGGACTACCCCAGCCCCTGCTCGAATGCTCGTCGAGGAACCGTCGACGTGAAGTGTCCAGGGGACGTCGATGGTTTTCGATTGGCGAGTACCTGAGCTTTGATTGCAGTTTGAGGTGCTAATGTGATCCCAAACTGTCCTAATTCGATGGACCATTTCAACAATTATCCTACTGTGTCGGGTCGATGCAAAACTTGTCTTAAAGGCATGGTGGTTAAGACTTCGACTTGATGGTCGAAAAAATATTGTCTCAGTTTTTGGACACTCATGATCAGGGCATATGCTAGTTTCTCGAGGGGTGGATACTTGAGCTCAACATCGTTGAGGGTTTGGCTGACAAAATATATAGGCAAGTGATGTTGGCCGTCTGCTCGGACTAGGACTGCACTAAGAGCGAACTCCGAGGCCGCTAGATATAAAAATAGTTTTTCGCCGGGGATGGGTTTTGCCAAGATTTGGGGGGTTGGATAGGTATACCTTGAGCTTCAAAAAGGCGGCTTGTCATTGTGGGGTCCATGAGAATTTTCCTTTTTTCATGGCTTCGAGAAAGGGCTTGCATTTGTCCCCCATTCTGGACACGAATCTGTTCAGGGCCGAAAGACAACCAGTTAACCTTTGGACTTCTTTGATATTGCGAGGTGGCTTCATATCCATGATGGCTTTGATCTTCGAAGGATTCGCCTCAATACCTCGCTTGCTAATGATATGGCCTAGGAACTTCCCTGATCCTACTCCGAAGCTGCATTTCTTGGGGTTCAAACGCATGTTGTATTTCCTCGGGATGTCGAACGTTGTTGCGAGGTGTCCTAGGTGGTCTTCTTTATTCTCACTCTTAACCACGATGTCGTCGATATATACTTCCATGATTTTTCCTATCTCGTTGGCGAACATCCGGTTTACGAGACATTGATAGGTTGCCCCCGCGTTCTTCAAATCAAAAGGCATCATTTTCCAACAATGGACATTATTCTCTATTAGTCTTTGTCCATGGCGATCTGATGATATCCCTCAAAGGCATCCATGAAAGTCATCATCTCGTGCCCGGCTGTGCTGTCAACAAGGTGATCGATGTGCGGCATCAGAAAATAGTCTTTTGGGCATGCTTCGTTGAGATCGGTGAAATCGATGCATAGTCGCTAAGAATCGTTCGCTTTCTTTACTAAAACCGCATTGGCTACCCACTGTGGTTGGTCGGCCTGCTCGATTAACTTATTATTCAGTAGCTTCTCCACTTCCTCGGCCAAGGTTGCGTATTTCTCGGGGCTGAACTTCTTTCTTTTCTGGGATATCGACCTTTTTGTTGGGTCGATGTTCAGTTTGTGGCATGCGACCTCGGGGTCGATGCCGACCATATCTTTGTGTGACCAAGCGAACACATCTAAATTTTGTTTGAGGAAGTCAATCAATTGAGCCCGCAAATCATTGGGTATTTGCGTCCCGATGGTTACACTTAGCTCTGGCCGGTCGAGGTCGACTGGGATTATTTCGAGTTCTTCGATGGGAGTCGCTCACTGGTTACTTTTTTCAATTCTTGGATCAAGACTCGATCTTCGTTGTTCATCATCGATCTCTATTGGTTCGAAACCGAGGTGGGGTTCTAGATCGGGCAACCCTTTCCCGGGTTTCCCCCTGATTTTGATGTCGATTTCCATAGGTGTTTCGCTTGTTTCCATTACATTATCTATCTCCATTTCGTCGTTTTTCTTTTCTTTTTGAGGTGGAGTCTGGCTTGTACTACCTAGTCCCGTTTCGGGTTTTCTACCATAATAGAAAGCATAATTTAAACTAATGCAAGAGTAAGTCAAACATTTTCTTGCTGCGATTTGGTCACCTTTAATGGTACGAATATTCCCGTCAGATCCGGGAAATTGATACAATAGTAGTAAGATGAGGCGGCAGCCCCAAACTCATGTTCGAAAGGCCTGCCGAAGAAAGCATTGAAATTGGAGGAAATGTCAATGATCACGAAGTCCAGCTGCCTTGTCGCTTTTACTTCGGGGTCAAGGGTTGAAGTGATTTCCACTGATAAACGAATCATTCCGTAGGCTTCGACAGGATGACTCCCGAACCCTCGAATTCCGACTTCGCATGGCTCGATGTAGGAGTGGAAATTACCGAGCTGATCCAGAGTCTTTTTGAAAAGGATGTTGCAGAATGCCCCGTTGTCGATCATGACGCGATGGACCAGAGCCCCCATTATTCATGCCGAGATCACGAGTAGATCCCAGTTCGGGAAGACCACTCCATCCTTATCTTCTTCTGTGAAGGTGATCTGCATTTGGCTTGGGGCAATAGTGTTGATCGGGAGACAGCATAAAACGGAATTGTCAAGGGCTCGCATTTCGGCCTTCTGACGTCGGTTCGATAAATAGGTCGCTGGGAGAATGTTGGGGAATTAATTGCCCGGATCTATTCGGGATGAATATTTAAATACAAATTTAATTCTAACAATTATTACTAGCATGAATTAATCCTATATTAATTCAAAATAATAATTCAACAACATATCATGCATATAAACAGTTCACATAAATCCTACGCATGCGGAATTGCTACGGGTTTAAGTGAACTAACCTCCTGGAGTGGCAATGGTCTCGTCGATAAAACACACCAAAAAGCCTTCCCAAGTATTCCCTAGTCCTTGCTTGTCAATCCGGTGGAAGGAAGCTCGCGAACAATTAACAAAAGGAAAAATAAAAATATGTTGCACCACCTTTGTGGATTTACTAATTTTTCCAGCACATGGAATTGTACTTGGGAATGAAGAAATCATCCCCTATTTATGATGAGGTGGTGGCCGATTTTTCAACATGGAATAGGGAGGAAAAATCTTTTCTTGATCTCCAAGAAATCTTGAATATATCTCATATATTCTTTTCTCCATAATTAAAATATTCCATAAAAATTCCACCTTCTCTTGTTATGGTTATTTTCGAAAATTAAGGATAAAGATTCCAAGATTTGGATCTTCTTGAATTTATGAGATATTCTTGTATTCCAAGAATACATATCTTCCATAATATATTTTCAAGAAAATCAAGAAAATCTTTCTTTCCCTTAATTATTCAAAATTTTCAAAATTTTCATAGTAAATAACCAAGTGGGAGATTTCTTGAATTTAATGAGATAATCTTGTATTCCAAGAATACTTATCTTCATTCCATAACAAAATTCAAAGAAAATCTTTATCCTTTTATTTACTATTTTCGAAAAAATAGGAAAAATAGCAACAAAAATTTATTTTATTTTTAAACACCTTTTTCAGTTATTGGACTTTATGTTGGGCTACTTAAGGGGCCTTTAGGAGAATTAAGATTGGACCTTCCAATGGATCTTGAATTATCAATATTGAGCCACAATATTATTCAAGCCCATAAATATTAATTAATCTCACTACATAATTAATATTGCACTATCCATCTTAACCCATATTACAGTTAATATGGCTCCCGATTATTATTTCCGGTGTTTAAGATTATCTACTCCATTAATTAATTCAAGCCACTGAAATAGCTTTCCATTAATTAATATCTTTTATCCATGGTAAAGGAACGGTTCAACATTATTATCCATACCGGAAACTAGTTCCACTTGCAAGATTTGGTATGATAAAACTTATGAACCTCCCAAGGGGGCAAATCGAACAAGCGTACTTGCACACGATTCTCCGTATTAAATCTTAGCAATCGCATGTGACCAATAATATTGCCCAAGATATAAAGTAGTGAATCTCGTTGATTCTCTACCCGTAATAAGTCAAAGCAATAATTACTAACCACACGCGATCCTATTTAAGGGACGAAGATTAAGAAATAACGAACCACTGAGGTCTAATTCTTCCTAGTTCAGTTCTGATGAATTTGTCCTCCTGTAGGTCCTATTCAGTGCACTTAAACATGCACTAGTGTAATCTCTTGGTCAAGACAAGCCAATCTGAGCCTTACACTTCAACCTTTCATGATGGATTGTTCATTTCCATCTAGGTCGTGAATGGTGTAATTTTGGTTACAAGGGACTGTTAATTTAATCTTCTGTGATCTGGTATCACTAAATTAACTACAATGTAACATGTACTATTTATTGAACAGTTATGCAGTAAATATATGTAACATTCGATGATATTTAAAGCATCAGTGATAAACAATTTATTTCAGTAAATAAGACCGAAATTCAGTTTGATTATACAAAGTAAAAGCATACTTTCCAGTATAATCCCAACAATCTCCCACTTATACTCAAAGTCTGCTTTTAAGTATACTACATCATGTCTCGTGTAGTTCCTAATACTTGACATCTAATGTCACCTACACGAACCTAATAATGTCTCCCACTTATACTCAAAGCAGATTGGGAACGGTCTTGACACCCATTCCTTCCACATGTCTCTCGAATGTATTATGAGGTAGACCATTTTTGAATGGATCTGCTAGGTTGTCTTCTGACGCGATCTTTGCCACCTCTATATCTCCTCTCTTAACGATTTCTCGTATAAGATGGTATTTCCTTTCAATGTGTTTGCTGGCCTTGTGGGCTCTTGGTTCCCTTGAATTTGCAATCGCTCCTGTTATTGTCACAATAAAATGTTGATTGTCTTTGGGCAAATTCGAACTACATCCAAGTCCACTAGGAAGTTCTTGAGTCAAACCTCTTTCTTTTCTCTCGCCTCATAGCGGTTAAATATTCAAATTTCTTCCATGGTAGAATCTGCGATGCATTTCTGCTTAACGCTTCCCATGTCATGGCTCCTCCCCCATGCAAAACACACACTTTGAGGTAGATTTTTACGAATCTAAGTCCGATTGGAAGTCCGAGTCCGTAGCCGATGGGGAATAGACTATCTGATCGATAAATCAACATTCTATCTCGAGTTCTTTTCGGATACTTCGAATATTTTTAATCGCCGTCCAATGTTCTTTTTCGCGGGTTACTTTGATATCTTGCCACCATGCCAACGGCAAAGCAGATATCCGGTCTCGTTCACAACATTGCATACATAAGGCTTTCGATAGCCGAAGCATAACGAATGCCTTTCATGTCATCTATCTCCTTTTTTGTGTCTTAGGGCACATTTCCTTGATAGATGGATTCCATGCCCGAAAAGGTACGGCCTTTCTTGGAATCTGCATCTTGAATCGTTTCAAGACAAAGGTCTATGTGTATGAAGCTTGCGATAAGCCTATCATCCTTTTCTTGCGATCTCGAAGTGATCTTGATCCCAAGGATGTGCCCGGCTTCCCTAAGTCCTTCATATCAAACTGCTTTTGAAAGCCATGCCCTTACGCCCGATAACACCTTTACATCGCTCCCGATGAGCGAATGTCGCCTACGATAGTACTAAGAATATCAATGCGATTCGATGCTTTTTTGTACACACAACTTTTCGAACTCATTTTGATCAAACCTATAAGACTTTATAACATGATCAAAACATTGGTTCCAAGCTCGGATGCTGTTTGAGTCCGTAAAAATGGACTTCATGAGCTTACAAACTAGGTGTTCTTGGCCCTTTTCAATGAAGCCTTGGGGTTGTTGCATATAGATTTCTTCATCAAGACTTCATTATGAAAAGTCATCTTGACATCCATTTGCCAGATTTCAAAATCGAGATCTTGAAGAATCGACAAGAGAATTCAGATGGACTTGAGCATTGCTACAGGTGAAAAGGTTTCCTCATAGTCGATCCCTTCTTTCTAAGTATAACCTTTTGCCACAAGCCTTGCCTTGAAGGTTTCCACCTTCCCGTCCGATCCTCTTTTTCTCTTGTATACCCACTTGAAACCAATGGGTTTGACCCCATTAAGTGGTTCGACTAGCTCCCACACTCTGTTATGATCCATAGAACCCATTTTGGCTTTCATTGCTTTTTGCAAGAATCCGCATCCTTGTCTTGGATTGCCTCATCATATGTCCATGGGTCTGATTTGTCTTGTCCGGGAATCAAGTCCGAGGACTCTCCTATCCCCATGAATCTCTCGGGTTGTCTCACAACCCTCCCGCTATGACAAGGTTCCGGTTGTGAAAGTGTGTCGTTTGGTATGTCATCTTGTACAGTTGGCAATGAGGTTAACCCCCTTAGCTCATTTAAGGTAATCTCACTTCTGGGTCTTCTTTCGTTCATATAGTCTTCTTCCAAAAATCTAAAATGGGTGCTTATTACCACCTTTTGATCTTCGGGACCATAGAACATACATCCATTTGTTCCCTCGGGGTATCCTATAAACAACCTTAATTCTGATCGAGGATCCAATTTTACGGCTTCCTTGTCCAACACGTAGGCCGGACACCCCAAAATTCTCATGTGTCTCAAACTGGGCTTGCGCCCGATCCACAATTCTTTGGGAGTTTTGGGAACCCGATTTGATGGCACCAAGTTCGAAATGTAAGTCACTGTTTCAAGGCATGACCCCAGAACGACTTGGGAAGATCCGCATAACTCATCATTGATCTAACCATTTCCAAACGAGTTCTGTTTCTTCGCTCTACCACCCTGTTTTGTTGAGGGGTTCCGGGTGCAGTTAGCTAGGATACAATCCCTTCATCTGACAAGTAGTTCAAAAACTCATCGCTGAGGTACTCGCCTCCACGATCGGATCATAGAGACTTGATACGTTTTTCCCTATGATTCTCTGCTTGAGCCTTAAATTCTTTGAATTTCTCAAAGGTCTCAGATTTATGCTTCATAAGGAAAATATAACCGTACCTTGAGTAGTCATCAATAAAAGTGACGATATACTCATAACCTCCGAATGCCCTCTTGGTCATTTTACCCTCCAAACATGATTCGCAGGTTGGAATTGGTTCAACTTGGAGAAACTCCAGTGAACCGTCTTTCACCAACCTTTGGATCCTCTTTGGATTAATATGTCCCAATCTTAGATGCCATAGAAGTGTTTCATTCACGTCTGATGAACGTTTTCTTTTATTGGAAACAATTGAAGTGTTATAGGATGCATTTCGTGAGTGGTGTGCACAATTAATTGTATAGAGATTATTCGACAACGTTCCATGACAGATAAATTTATCATAAAGAGAAATGGTAACAACTTTATCAAAAGTAATCAATATCCATCAAGGTAAAGTTTAGAAACCGAAATTAAATTCTTTCTAAAAATTCGAACGTAAAGAACATCTCTTAAAATTAAAACTTTATCTTCAAAAGACAGTGCACTTCTCCCATCGCTTCACCGCCACTCTCGTAAGATCGCCCGAAGGTAATGAGGATCTCACTCCCCACTAAGTTCTTTGGGTCCCTTGAACCCCTGTAAAGTGAAACAAACATGATCGATGGATCCCGTATCCACCACTCATAAATGGGAGGCATCGCCGCTAAGCAAGTTTCAACAACTAGTGCGTGAGAATTACCTTTCTTTCCATTCCTTTTGGGATTGGAACAAAGTGACCTCCAATGTCCTTTTTCACCGCATTTGAAGCACCCCCCCTTAGTCGGGCTTGCTCACCTCCTCAACCCCTTCACCTTTTCTTTGCCTTTGGCAACACTTGAGTTCACTTTCTTGTGGCTTTTGTCCTTTTTTGTTCCTACCACCCCTTGGCCTAGAAGAAGAAGAAGGTCCATTTGCCACCAAGGCTTGCTCTTTTTGCTTTAATATCGTCTCTCGCCGAGACCAAAGCTTGCAATAGATCGCATCGAGAACTTCGATTATTCATCCGTAGTTCAAATTTAACTATTCAAAACTTTTTGGCGAGAGTGGAGCACAAAATCGATCCGGGTCTCAATGTCGATTCAGCCAAGTACCTCAAGTTTGTTAAGGTGAGCCATCATCCGAGAATGTGCTCCCTTACGCTGGCGTTCCTCCACCATTTTCATAGAGAGCAAGTCCCTCATGGTTATCTGACGAGCCACACGATTCTGATGTTGAAACATCACTTTAAGACTAGTCATGATGTCTGCAACGTTCTGGTGTTGGTGTTGCAACACATCTGACATTGATGCCAAGATTGTACACTTTGCCATTTCGTTGGAACGCTCCCAGTCAGCATACTCTTTCTTAACCGATTTAGTTGACTCATCATTTGGCTTTTCTGGTTTAGGTTTAGTGAGAACCCAGTTATGGCTTTGTTCAAATGAGGACAATAGTAAGTTTACGACTCAATCAACGAAGTTTTCACCATAAGCAAATTATCTTTAAATCGTTTTCACAGACGTCGACGCTTTTTCGCGACTCATCATTTGGCACGTTTTATTGGACCTTGACGCTACCTATGCCCGGTTCCGGATCCCGTCTTTTTAATTCTTCGTCTCCTCCTCCGTTTCTGATCAGGTTACAATTTATTTACAAAAATAAATAAACCTAGATCTAGACTAGTCTATTACATTGATCAAATCAAACAAATTCTAATCTACTCGTGGATTTTCTCACGAGACAAAACGAATTCGAACGAATCGAATTAAAAAAAAACCACAATTTATATGCATGCATAAATAAACACATTAAATTCCATGACAATTGGATACCTGCAAAAAAGATCTAGCAATTCTACTATCCAATTTCAAATTTAATGAAAATGAATTAAATTACAATTTAAAATTGAGAGTCTTAAACCGAGGCTCGATACCTTGTTGGGGAATTAATTGTCCGGATCTATTCGGGATGAATATTTAAATACAAATTTAATTCTAACAATTATTACTAGCATGAATTAATCCTATATTAATTCAAAATAATAATTCAACAACAAATCATGCATATAAACAGTTCACATAAATCCTACGCATGCGGAATTGCTACGGGTTTACGTGAACTAACCTCTTGGAGTGGCAATAGTCTCGTCGATAAAACACACCAAAAAGTCTTCACAAGTATTCCCTAGTCCTTGCTCGTCAATCCGGTGGAAGGAAGCTCGCGAACAATTGACAAAAGGGAAAATAAAAATTTGTTGCACCACCTTTGTGGATTTACTAATTTTTCCAGCACATGGAATTGTACTTGGGAATGGAGAAATCATCCCCTATTTATAATGAGGTGGTGACCGATTTTTCAACATGGAATAGGGAGGAAAAATCTTTTCTTGATCTCCAAGAAATCTTGAATATATCTCATATATTCTTTTCTCCATAATTAAAATATTCCATAAAAATCTCACCTTCTCTTGTTATGGTTATTTTCGAAAATGAAGGATAATGATTTCAAGAATTGGATCTTCTTGAATTTATGAGATATTCTTGTATTCCAAGAATACATATCTTCCATAATATCTTTTCAAGAAAATTAAGAAAATCTTTCTTTCCCTTAATTATTCAAAATTTTCGAAAATTTCATAGTAAATAACCAAGTGGGAGATTTCTTGAATTTAATTAGATAATCTTGTATTCCAAGAATACTTATCTTCATTCCATAACAAAATTCAAAGAAAATCTTTCTCCTTTTATTTACTATTTTCGAAAAAATAGGAAAAATAGCATCAAAAATTTATTTTATTTTTAAACACCTTTTTCAGTTATTGGACTTTATGTTGGGCTACTTGAGGGGCCTTTAGGAGAATTAAGATTGGATCTTCCAATGGATCTTGAATTATCAATATTGAGCCACAATATTATTCAAGCCCCTAAATATTAATTAATCCCACTACATAATTAATATTGCACTATCCATCTTAACCCATATTACAGTTAATATGGCTCCCGGTTATTATTTCCCGTGTTTAAGATTATCTAGTCCATTAATTAATTCAAGCCACTGAAATAGCTTTCCATTAACTAATATCTTTTATCCATGGTAAAGGAACGGTTCAACATTATTATCCATACTGGAAACTAGTTCCACTTACAAGATTTGGTATGATAAAACTTATGAACCTCCCAAGGGGGCAAATCGAACAAGCGTACTTGCACACGATTCTCCGTATTAAATCTTAGCAATCGCATGTGACCAATAATATTGCCCAAGATATAAAGTATTGAATCTCGTTGATTCTCTACCCGTAATAAGTCAAAGCAATAATTACTAACCACACGCAATCCTATTTAAGGGACGAAGATTAAGAAATAACGAACCACTGAGGTCTAATTCTTCCTAGTTCAGTTCTGAAGAATTTGTCCTCCTGTAGGTCCTATTCAGTGCACTTAAACATGCACTAGTGTAATCTCTTGGTCAAGACAAGCCAATCTGAGCCTTACACTTCAACCTTTCACGATGGATTGTTCATTTCCATCTAGGTCGTGAATGGTGTACTTTTGGTTACAAGGGACTGCTAATTTAATCTTTTGTGATCTGGTATCACTAAATTAACTACAATGTAACAAGTACTATTTATTGAACAGTTATGCAGTAAATATATGTAACATTCGATGATATTTAAAGCATCAGTGATAAACAATTTATTTCAGTAAATAAGACCGAAATTTAGTTTGATTATATAAAGTAAAATCATACTTTCCAGTATAATCCCAACAGAGAAAGCCCCCAAGGGTTCCCCCCGTCGGGCAGATCATGTGGATCACTCTGTTTTCCGCTTCTTCCGGGATCTATGGACCTCGCCTCCCTTGGTCGGGTTGGTTCCCAGGTGGGGGTGCTCGTTGCTGGTTTTGCTGCTGCCTTGGTTTGACGAACCTCTCCAACTTCCCTTCCTCGTACAGCTTCCAAAGTCCTCTCTGTAGGTCGCGACAATGCTTGGTGGTGTGTCTAATGGAATTGTGATAGTCACAAAACTTCCTCGGATTGAGTTTAGAGGGGTCTTGGAACATTTCTCTTGGCGGGGGTATCGGTTGTCTATCCTTGATCGCTTGGAAGATTTGTGCTGCGTTCTGGGTCAAGTTTTCGAGGAGCTTTACTTCCAGGGTGTTGTCAATTGGTTTGAATGTCCCCGGAGCTCAGAAATTTGCAGGCCCGGGTCGTCGAAAAGGCTTCTCGGACTTCATTTCCGGTTTCTTGACTTTGGTTTTCTCGTCATTTGGTCGTTGCTCGCCTAGCCTCGAGGCGAGGATTTCAGCGTTGGTGATCATGATGCCTGCTCGGTATCTGAAATTGGCATAACTTGTGGGGTATTCTTTGTTCATCATCTTCCAGAGCTTGGTTCCCTTCTTTAAACCATGCATTATCCCCAGTACTTTGGCTTTGTCTCCCAGTGGTTCGCCCTCCATGATGAGCTGATCGATGCGATCGATATATGCTCGGTCTGACTCCTCTTCGAGCTGGTCGACGTTTGCGAGGCGTTGCTTGGTTCCTTTGTGCGGGGTTAGGGATACGAAGTGAGTGAGGAACAGCTGAGCCATCTGATGGAAAGATTCTATAGACGTTGGTGGTAGGTGTTGGAATATAGAGGCACGTAAACACGTAATACATGCGCAGCGGAATTAAAGTTCACCAACAACGAACAATTAATTGGACAGAAAGGATTACAATAATCATAACAAGAAATCTTACAATAACTGTAGTTCAGATTCCTCCACTATGGTATCCACGTAATCCCCTAGAACGGATCTGCACGATTCTGTCAGTGTTGAATCCCAAGTTGAATCAGCTAGAAAAATCCAAACTTTAGATCTTATGGAGAGAATATGAAGTTACGTTATTTGTGAATTCACAAGAGTCTGTATATATAGGGGAGACCCAGCTTAAATCTTAAGCTAACCCAATTAGATAATTAAAACCCTAATCCTTATTTAAATAAATCTCTACGATTTATTTCCCCATATAAATCTCTACAGATTTAAATGCCATATATGAAAATCTCTACGATTTATTTCCATATACATTAAATCCTATAATTATATTCCAAATATAATTATTGGGAATTCTTATATAATTAAATCCAATTCAATTAAATGATATTAATAATAATTAATTCCAAATTAATCTATTATTAATTTCTTCTCCATAAATTAAATATTAAATTCAATTTAACATTTAATCCACCAACTATAATCCGTAAAAGGGAACTACTTGTTGTGTGACCCATAGGCCCTCATATATCGAGCGATTAGTCAAACTAACGGTCTTAATTGAACCCTAGTCAATAAATCAGACATTCTCTATATATGAGGTACGTTGCGAGAAACATGCAACTACCTGTAACTGTAACGTGGGCAATTGCGATTACCTCCTTTCATTCACGAATACTCGATTAGTCTTGAACATGATGAAGTGTCTATCCAAATAACTTAATCAATTTATCTCAAATCACTAATTGATCATTAGTGTCACACTTAGTCACAAAGTCTAAGTTGACGTGCATTGGCCAATGACTTAGGTCCAATTATGATGAGAAGGTGAATATTATCTCTAAATCCACTTTGAGGAATGAATCTTTTTCTTGGTTCAACTACCACGCACATGCACTTCGTGATGAACCCAATCCAAGCCATATCTACCCATAGACGGGTGCAAGCGTCGGTCATGGTCAAAGTTCATCACTCCACACATGTCATGCGTATTGACCTCAAGTCAAAGGAGTATCGCATCGCTCCCACTAACCGAGACACCCGTAGACACATATTGTGCAACTACATCAAACGGTTTCTTAAAGTTGTACTCTCCCGATTATGCTGCATAGGGCAGTGGGAGTTGTACTCTCCCGAAAGTGCTGTTCGGATAAGCGATTCGCATCGACTAAAACACGATTCTAATGACACGCGCGAGGTAATTAATGTTTTAATATTTTATATTACCTCAGTCGATCAATCTTATGTTTGTTTTATTTTTACACCCATTTTTGCGAGCGAATTTTATATTAATAATTGAAATGATAAAGTAATTTCTAAGGGTCTAAGATAGATGAGGGTTTATTTGCAATACCTTAAAAGTCGCTTTATCATTTCAATTATTAATACAAAAAAATGCGTGTAAAAGTCAAACAGATAAAAAATTGATGGATGGAGGGAGTATATTACTTGCATAATTTATTTATTTTTTTGAAAATATATGTTATCAAAATCTTGTTTGTATTTTTAGGCAGCTACGTACTAGAAGGAATCCTAGTTATGAAATTAAGGGATAACACGTCCCATAATTTTCATATTTTCTCAAATGATCTCAAAAAAGTTTGATATACGAAATTAATCTTAATTTTATACGAATTATACAATTTTCGTCCCAATTTTTTTGGAATTGACGAGACGATGTCGTTTTTGGTCATGCTCTTTACATGTGAGCATTTTATTTGGAGATTTATGTCTGAAATCCATGATAAAAAATGATGTCATTTCAAAATTTTCAACGAGTTTGAGACGAAAATGGTACAATTTTAAAAAATTAGATTAATTTCATACGTCAAACTGTTTTATAATTATTTTGAAAAATGTGAAAAATTATGAGATTATTTTGGATTTATCCCTAAAATTAAGGTCTTTCGTTTATAATTCTGACAAAAATATGAATTGTTGGTACTGGATATTTGGTAATTGATGATGGATTAATTAATAGGCGAGTGAAGCAGAAGCAGAAAGCAGGAAAGGAAAGAATGAAGAAAGAAAGGAGAAAGGGGGGAGTGGTGAGATTTTGAGCAAAACTTCATCTAAACTCTAGTTACAAGACTTGTAAAATTTCCACCGCATAGACGCTTATTTGTGCACTATACATTAAGGTTTTGTTTGTTTACGGGATTTGGTGTAGTTTTTAATCCTCTAGATGAATTTGGAATAAAGTAAAAAGTGTGTTTGAATTTGTATACAGAAAATATGAAAAAATGTCGTTTTTTCTTTTTGACTGTATGAGTATATATTGTACTCTTTTATGATATTTTTACCCTTGAATAGAGTGGTCGTGTAGGAGTTGTGCAATCGTGCAACCAATGCGCGATGACTTTATTTAACGGTAAAATGTCATAAAAGAGCATAGGTATTCATTTATTCAAATGGGCAAAAAAGAGTTTATTCCTTTTGTATATATTTGAGAGGGAATTTTGTATTTATTTGAGAGGGATTTTGTGGATTTTATATAGTGGGATTTTGAATAAAGTAGATGACAGAAAGAAATTTATATTGTGTAAAGTAATGTAGAAATGATCTTGTAATGAACTTGTTGTGTGTGTCTGGAGCGCGGGGTCGGACCCGACCTGCGAACCAACCAAGAAGCCAAACCAAATGTTACAAAGTATGGCACCTTGCAAGTATAGACCGAACAATCGTTCAGCGGTCACCGAAATGTAAAATGGATGCACCTCGCTGATCGCGGACTGGCAACAGGTACGGAGCATTAAATGTGATTGAACCCGTTCTTGAAAGTAACCCTTGAAGGGTTTACCTAAGTATGGTCGTATGCAGAGACATGTCAGCAAAGGACAATGGTAATGAGTGGTTAGGTGTACTCCAAAGGCTAAATCCCTGATTATCCGGACCTGCCTAGGGCGACCTCCCGGCGACCTCCGACCTGAGTCAAATCAATCTTGTAGCATTTAATGTTTTGCAGGGTCACTTTCGGCTCCTTGTACTTGTAATCCGGGAGAGTGAGCTCCACTCTCTCAAACCCTATAAATATGGGTCATTTATGACCAAAAAGACGAGATAATTCAATACCATACCAAAACTCTTGTCAATTTATTATTCAAACACTTATTCTCTCCAAACAATCATAAGATATTAATACAATCCATTCATCTCATTTATTGTATGTGTTATTAAGATCCAAGAGCCACATCTTAACCTTTAATCCGTATATTTTAATACACAACAATTGGCGCTAGAAGAAGGGTGCTCTTTAAGAAATATAAAAGCTAAGTTCTTAGCATTTTCTCATTGGAGTATTCCTCACGAACTTTCCACACAAACCCACCACGACCACACAAATCATTCAAAAAGCTCAAACCATGTCTCAAGCAACCTTCATCTCCAAAAGGAAAGCATCGGTTTCCAGTCGCTCTGGCGGAGTGGGGCTAGTGGCCCGGCCATTAGCAACCGCAAAGCTGGAGGACCCACCATCGGAGTTGTTCAAAAGCTCGAGCAAATTCGCACCCCGAAAGATATCGACGAGGCTATTGCTGAGTTACGCAAGAGACAGGCCGAGATGGAGGTCCCTGCTGGCGACCTGCGCCACAACCTGAACTGAAAGGCCGAAAGCAAAGGCAAGGGCCAGATGCATGAGGAACCTCACCCCGATGGACCTCGCAGAGAGCAATCCCGCTGTAAGGAACACCACCGCGAGGGACCTCGCTACGAGGGACCTCACCGCAAGGAAAGTCAAGAAGTCAATTCCCATGGGACACAATACACCCCATGCTACCGCCGGAATCCGAACGAGGGGCCAAACCCAATCCACCGACGCCTATTTTTGGAAAGTTTTGTTGAGTTCGATATAATTATTCAGCATTAATCGAACACGTAAGAGACACACGTGTAATATTCAATTATTAAAGTAATCATGCTCGATGGACAAGTGTGCTCGCCATTTGCCGAGCAAACAAGTTTGTTCGCCCATTTCGATCAGAGGGTGTTTGGGCGCGAAGCCTTCATATTTGCAAAAGTTGTGTTTTTCGGCAACCCAAAGTGACCATTCAACAAGACAAAGTAACACGGGTAATGGTCGAAAGCGAAACCTGCATTTAACAAAGAAGGAGAGCAGAAGCTTGTATTTAACAAAGAAGGAGAGCAAGCCTGCATTTAACAAAGAAGGAGAGCGAAGCCTGCATTTAACAAAGAAGGAGAGAGCAGAAGCCTGCATTTAACAGCAAGAGAGAGTAAGTTCAGGGGATTTAACAAAGAAGGACAGCAGGCTTCCAGACGTATTTAACAAAGAAGAGAGTGGTTTTGCATTTAACAAAGCATGAGAGCAAGCTTCGATTTAACAAAAAGGAGAAAGTGTAAGCCTGCATTTAACAAAGAAGGAGAGCAAGCTTTGTATAAACAGAGAGAAGGAAAGGAAGCCTGCATTTAACAGAGAAGAAGAAGAAAGTGTAAGCCTGCATTTAACAGAGAAGGAGAGAGTGGGTTCCGCATTTAACAAAGAAGGAGAGAGGTGTTCGCATTTAACAGAGAAGAGAGAAACAGAAGTCCAAACGAACAAAGAAGGAGAGAGCAAGCCTGCATTTAACAGAGAAGGAGAGCAAGCCTGCATTTAATAAAGAAGGAGAGAGCAGGTAGCCCGCATTTAACAAAGAAGGAGAGCAGAAGCCCAGACGAACAGAGAAGGAGAGCAGAAAACCCAGACGAACAGAGGAGGGAGGACACGCTCGCCTCCGAAGGCGAGCAGACAGCAAGAACCAAAGCATTTGGTTAACAACAACGTTTTCCAGGCGAGCAAAACGACTTATCGGGGAGCGAGCACACATACATGGTTAACAGAGGTCCGGAAGAGTGGAGAGCAGAAGAGTGTGCTCGCCCCCTAGGGCGAGCACAAAATCAAGGCCGTGGTGTTTGGTTTGCGGCCACGCCCAATGAACGACCACAAGGGCCGAGCCTCATGAGTGCGAATAACCACCAGGCGAGCACAAGAATCGGGCCACCCACGACGTCACCATCACCACCTGGATGACAAGTCGAATACTTCTCGAGCAAGTAAAGACAAATGTCAACCAAAGAAGCACAAACAGAAACGTGGCAACACCACATAGATTCGTGCATGTTAAGAAATCGCCAGCTCGTGCTAGCCGGGACACCACCAACTCAAGCCAGGACACCACCAGCTTATCCAAATCTTATAAATTGGCCTAAAAAGAACAGAAGAAAGGTTAAGAAATTTTTTCTAAGATAGCTCTTGTATCAATTCTCCCTCCCACATAACCATTGTGCTCATCACTAACATATTGTGCTCGACGCACTCCCCAAATCATAAATACTATAATCCTGGCTTGGTACGCCCCCAGACGTAGTCATTTATTGATGAACTGGGTCAACAATTTCTGGTTATTTACTGTAATATTGTACACGTACTCATTTTGTTTGTGAGTTGTTTCAAAATCAGCCCCATCGTATTCTCATTAAAAAACGACTTGCAACAATTGGCGCTAGAAGGAGGGTACAGAAAAAACCAGTCCAGACACAATCCTAACAAACCGAGGCAGAAAAAAAGTAATATAATGCCTCAATCTAGGAACACACAAACGGAGAGGTCGGGACAAAGCCGACCACATGACCGGAAAGAGGCTCAGCGCCAGCCTCACAAAGATCAGACAGTAGAGACTATCAATCTTGAGGATATAGCCAATGATCCGGCGGCCACAACAAAGGCCATCACTTTCTTGCTGCGAGCGCAGAAAGAGAGGGCCGAAAAAGAGTTAGCCAAGTTGCAAATTCAAGATGATGGTGATCGACGCTCGCATACACCTGATAGCGAGCAAGTTAAAGTGAAAGCTGCACCAAAGGGGGCCGACAAAAAGGCCGTTGATATGTCGGACGATGAGCAGCCTCAAAGGTCCAGAAAATTGGTGTTTGGACATTTGAGGCTCTCTGTTAAAGATCGAATCGGCGATCATAGGCATCGGGATCCCTGGAAGGAATAGCCGACGAACATGCCGACTCTTTCAGCTCCTCATGATCGTCCGCATCCCGAAAGACAGCAGAAAAAACAAGAATCGTCTGGAACTAAATTGTCTATCCATCATCGATTGGGTAGTCAAGGACAAGCATGGAAAGGGGGACTGCCCCATCACGAGCATGACCCTCTGGATCCTCATGATGGGACACAGCCCCGATCCAAGTCTGTCAGTTCCACGAAATTTGTAGAAATGCAAAAAGCAATCGAGGGCTTACAGGCCGACCTGGCCGCGACGAAAGGACTCCCTCGGGCGAGAACACTGCCGTGCTCGCCACTAACACCGGCGATCATGGCAGCTAAAGTACAAGAAAAAGTAGTAAAAAACTGACCACCAATCCCTATGTTCGATGCTGAGTCTGACCCATATGTTCACCTCAGCAAGTATTCAGATTTTATGATCGCCATGGGTGCCACCGACGCAACGCAGTGCCGATCATTCCCCATAACGTTGGGCGACCGCGCCCACAGATGGTTTTCTACTCTGCCTGCCGCGTCCATCACATCTTTCGCCCAGTTGGGACAGAAATTTCTGTCCCATTTCTCATCTATGTGTGCTCGCCAGGCCCCGAAGCAACGGTTAGCACATTTTTCCCAACTCAATGGAGAGTCAGATCGGGCATACGTGGAAAGGTTCGATAAATGTTTGCATGATGGGGCTCCCGTCGAAGAGGATGCCAAGATCCTCACGGTGGTAGGAGGCCTGACTCTGAATTCGGACATGTGGAAGGCCATGCATCAAGAATGGCCAAACACATATGCCGAATTCCGTGAGCGAGCAGCCAAGATCATAATGATGCAAGACCTGCTCGCCCAATCGCGAGCAGGCCAAGAGGTGGCGACCAGGAAGGTGATCGCCAAAAAGAAACCAACAGGCGAAGGGGGCTACAAACCCTAAGGATTTTTCAAACCATTTGAAGCAGGGGCCGAAGCACATGCGCTTCAGAGTATTCTCGGGGTCTCGGCTGAGACAATATATAATTAGATCAAGGATCGTGACATGTTGGAAAAACCCCGACGAATTTTCAGAGATAAAACTCATCTAAATCCTTCCAAGTTCTGCTCGTTCCATGAGTTTATCGGGCACAATACAGACGAGTGCCGCAACCTCATGCGACAGCTCTGGAAATTATATGAGGAAAATTGCCTTGCCCAATATATTAAGAAGCCGGCGAACAGAAAAACCTGGCGCGAGAGGTTGGGCGATCAGAAGAAAAAGCGTAAGGCGGAAGAGGAGTCCGACAGTGATAAGGAGGAATTCCGCCGACAACTGGGCTTACCAAAGAAAGGGGCCCCAACCACGAACAAAGGTAGGGAGGGGCAAGAAATTAACATGATCCGTCCGAACCATGGCCTTGGGTGGGGGTTGCTATCAAGTGCCTTCCCTATCAAACAGACGAGCACATCAGGTGAATGTGGCGAGCATAATCACCCCCCACAATGACTCTCTAACCATCATCAGCGCACGTCTTCTCAGTTTAAAGGTGCATCGCCTCCTGGTCAACACCGGAGCATATGCGAACATTATGTTCGTAAATACTCTGCACCAAATGGAGAAGCAAGTTGGCGATCTAAGTATGTATGTAGAACTATGTGATCACTCCATCATGGGTTTCGGGGAATCTATAACCCGGCCCTATGGTCTGATCAGGTTAGGAGTCGAGCTAGAGTCAATTTTAAATCCGAAGATCCGACGAACTAGAATGCTAGACTTTGTAATCGTCAATGCTCCATCTACCTATAACGGGTTCTTAGGACGCCCGTTCATCCAGGAATTAAAGACAGCTTGTTCGACTTACTACTATTGTCTTAAATTTCCTATTTTTGATGACAGGGGCAGCATAAAGGACGATCGGAAAAAAGCTCAAGATTGTTTACTATCGTGCGTACCAGAAAGACAAATTATTGTCAGCATGGTAGAACCAATATGGGAAGTCGAAGATTTAAGCCAACGAACGAATATTTCGTTCCGGGCGGACATAACTCCCCGGGTGAGCAAGGTGCCTGGGGCGATCTGACAGGTCCCCGATCCCATGAGTATACATCTGCCCAAGAACAATCTGAATGCGGGTTACCGGACTTAGAACCTCGCATAGGATTCGACCCTATGGAGGTCAAAGATGTGCACCGGAGGTCGAACATAGATCCCCGATGGAAACAAAAGAAAAGACAAACAACACCTGTTGAGCAACTAGAGTCCGTCATGGCCGACCCAAACAGACCAGAATTAGAAGTGTTTATTGGTTCGGAGTTACCAGAACCTTTCTGAACATAAGTGATTGCATGTCTTCGAGCAAACTTGGATGTGTTCGCTTGGACACGAGCACATGGTCAGAAGACCTTTGCTCGCTCAAGATAAGTAAACCGACCACAAAAGTCGAGCAAGGGGTGTCGAACACATAACCAGAAAACCTCTGCTCGACTGGCAAAAAAGGAAAAGACATCAAGGCATCAATAAGGTTTATACACGAGTGTAAATTTGTAAGCAAGTCTTGTTTACAAAAAAGGAGTTTTAACAAGTGTGGATTAGAGCCTCAAAGTTTAAAAACATCCTGCGTGGTGTTTTATTCCTTTATCTAGTTTGTTTGGCCATATGCCCAATCTGGTCGCATCGCAATAAGACGACCAGAATCCAACAAGAATCGGACAGAGCAGAGTTTGTGTTTGCTTGGCGAAAGAACGTGTACTTACCATGCTCGCAACAAAGCACGCATTGAGTACATAGGTCGCACCATAAATAAGACGACCAGAGCAGAAGCGATCGCCCGTTATGTAAGCCAATTGCGAACGATGGGTTGCACCTAACGTAAGCCAACCTTCATGATTGCACCAACGTAAGCCAATCATAAACCGAAGTCAAGTCAAATACAGACAAATCCGATTGTTCGATTCTTATACGGAAAAACAGGCGCTAACGGCCAAACATACAAGAAGACCAGCTAGGAGTCAAACATCAAAAAGGCCATTCCGGCCAAACTGAAACAAGGTAATCCTAGCCTCACACAAAGAAACTTCAAACTACAAACCAGAAAAAGCTTAAAAACATCGAAGTCACCGGAAGAGGAGTTTTCTATCCTTGAATGCCTTGCTCGCCACCATCCAGAGCACTCTGCTCGTCACCTGGAATTTTGTCTCCAGCCTGTTCGCCCGTGTTGAGGTTATTCCCTCCCGGCTCGCCAGAGTTCTGGTCGCCCCCTACTTTTTCTTTGATCGGCTCATCCTCAGGAGGATCAATTACTAGAACCCCTTCTGGTAGAAATGGGAAGTCCATACCAATATCATGAAGATCGGCAAAATAGAGGTCGCGACCAGGGACCGGAGGATAATCGACCAACCTTTCTTTTAGATCAGCTTTAAATGGCACGAGCTGGTCGACGGGAAGAACACGAAAGGCTGTTGGGGTTTTTCTATCATGTACCGAGCAAAGTAATCGGAGTAAATTAGGCTATGTGGGACACCGAGTGGTGGTTCATCACCCTGCTCGCCATGCACGCCCCCTACCACATTTGTGTGCTCGCCTGTTCGACTATATGCGTGCTCGCCCACTTGTCCAAATTTATGCTCGTCGACCCGACCACCATGGTGTTCTCCTAACCCATCACTCTTCAGCCCGCCGACCACTTCATCATCTACACTATCTCCCATATTTCGGTGTTGATTAGACGGGCCTTCATCTTCGGATTCTGCAAAATCGGATCTGGCCGTATCCTTTTCATTTTCGTCCATATTTCGGACGACAAGGACAACACGGCATACGTTTGCCGAACCGATCGACGGCTCCCACTCTATAAAATTCTCGCCGTCGAACAACCAAATTTTGTTGAATCCAAATTAAGGCAGCCGGAGAAAGCGACAACCGGAGGCGCGGCGGGGACGCCATGATCGAGATGATTCCAAGCTGACCGAATCAAACAAAGCCTCCGAGGGATTGGATAATGAAGACATGGACATAGAAGAAGAAATAAAGAAATAGTTGCTTGAAAAAGCTATTCGCCGTAGAAGTAGAGGTCGCCAGAATTTTTTGGTAGTGAAGAGAGAGGGGTGGCCGATTGGGGAGATCAGTAGATGGGAGATGGTGACAAATGACTCACACTAGTTCGGATGAACATAGACCTCCCCAAGTTGGACAAGCACTATAAAGACTCGTACAAGAAGGTTTGCTATCTCGGAGTACGAGCATAACAAAAAAAAATAAAAATTTTGATGACAAACGTTGGAAAGATCTTCAACCTGAAGACTCACAAACGATTCGAAGAATCTACGGACAATCCTTTTTTACCCACCACTCCAGCACCGAAATATGAAGACCAGAACAAGGAGGTATTATCAACAACAAGCTTTGTGTTCTCGATTTGACATCAATTGAGTGATGGTAATGTTTCACTCAACGAGCAAATGGGAGATCGGCGGGGAAAGAAGGAATGATTACCTCAGGATACGCCCTACGGAGAACGAAACGATGCCTCGATCTCCCTCTCTAAGGCCTTAAACAGTCGGGCCCCCTTGACAAACGCAAAGCGGCCCGACTGGGGGGTAGTTGTGTTCGATATAATTATTCAGCATTAATCGAACACGTAAGAGAGACACGTGTAATATTCAATTATTAAAGTAATCATGCTCGATGGACAAGTGTGCTCGCCGTTTGTCGAGCAAATAAGTTTGTTCGCCAAATTTCGGGCGACGAGAGGGGGTGCGAAGCCATCATCTTACCAAAAGTTGTGTTTTCCTACAACCCAAAGACCATTCAACAAGACGGCGAACCACGGGTAATGGTCGGCGAAACCCAGACGAACAGGCGAGAAAGAAGAAGCTCGCATTTAACAAAGAAGGAGAAGCGAAGCCCGGATTTAACAAAAGAAGGAGAAAGGTGAAGCCCGATTTAACAAAGAAGGAGAGCAGAAGCCCAAACGAACAAAGAAGGAGAGCGAGCTCGGATTTAACAAAGAAAGAGAAAGCGAAGCCGGAAAGAACAAAGCATGAGAGAAGCCCGGTTTGCATTTAACAAAAAAAGGAGAGAGTAAGGACGAACAAAGAAGGAGAGCGGCTCGGGCAAACAAGGAAGAAAGCGAAGCCTGATTTAACAAAGAAGGAGAGCAAAGCCCGTATAAACAAAGCATGAGAAAGGTTTCTGCATTTAATAAAAAGAAGCGAGAGCAGGGTCCTGGGAGTAAACAAAGAAGCGAGAGCGGCCTGCATTTAATGAGAGAAGGAGAGCAGAAGCCTGCATTTAACAGAGAAGGAGAGTGTAGCCTGCATTTAACAGAGAAGGAGAGCAAGCCTGCATTTAATGTAGAAGAGAGAGAAAGTAAACCTAAACGAACAAAGAAGCGAGAGAGCAGGCCTGGGAACAGAGAAGCGAGAGGAGAAGCCTGGGATGAATAAAGAAGGAGAGTGGCCTGTATTTAATGTAAAAGGAGAGCAGTAAGCCTGCATTTAATAAAGAAGGAGAGTGTAAGCCTCGCATTTAACAAAGAAGGAGAGCAGTAAGCCTGCATTTAACAGAAGGGAGAGCAGAAGCCTGCATTTAACAGAGAAGCGAGAGCGAAACCTGCATTTAACAGAGGAGGAGGGGACACGCCATTCGGGTAGGCGAAGTAAACAAAGAAGAACCAAAGCATTTGGTTAACAAATAACGTTTTCGGTAGCAAAATGACTTATCGGGAGCGAGCACACATACATGGTTAATGAGGTCCCAAGAGTGGAGAAGAGAAGAGTGTGCTTTCGCCTCAGTATGAAAGCACAAAATCAAGGCGTGGTGTTTGGTTTCGGCCACGCCCAATGAACGACCATAAGGGCCGAGCCTCATGAGTGCGAATAACCACCAGGCGAGCACAAGAATCGGGCCACCCACGACGTCACCATCACCACCTGGATGACAAGTCGAATACTTCTCGAGCAAGTAAAGACAAATGTCAACCAAAGAAGCACAAAAAGAAATGTGGCAACACCACATAGATTCGTGCATGTTAAGAAATCGCCAGCTCGTGCTAGCCGGGACACCACCAACTCAAGCCAGGACACCACCAGCTTATTCAAATCTTATAAATAGGCCTAAAAAGAACAGAAGAAAGGTTCATAAATTTTTCCTAAGATAGCTCTTGTATCAATTCTCCCTCCCACATAACCATTGTGCTCATCACTGACATATTGTGCTCGACACACTCCCCAAATCATAAATACTATAATCCTGGCTTGGTACGCCCCCAGACGTAGTCATTTATTGATGAACTGGGTCAACAATTTCTGGTTATTTACTGCAATATTGTACACGTACTCATTTTGTTTGTGAGTTGTTTCAAAATCAGCCACATCGTATTCTCATTAAAAACCGACTTGCAACAAGTTTCAACTGCGGCCCACACCAAGCTCGTAGGCCCCAGAGAGACCGACCTCAGGCGACGCATCATGACCATGCCGAACCAGAAGGATTTTTTTCGGGGTCGGTGGCCCAGCGTGGACCCAGGCAACGAATATTAGCAAAGGATCGGTTCGAGCGAAGTCCTTCACCCCGAAGAACTGAAAGAACTCCATCGCCCTACAGACGACGACGAACCCCATCACCTCACCGACAGGACAGAAACTCTCCACCTCGCCAGCGCCGAGAAGAAGCCGATGGCCAGAATGAAAGCCCTCAAATGGTCGCCATCCTCCAGAATATCCAGGACCTGCAGGAGCAATTAGCGAACAGAGGGGGAACACCCCTCACCACCAAAATCCCCGTCTCACCCCTATCACCCACGGTTATGCTCGCCCCCGTACAAATAAAGATCAATACAAACTCCACCACTCAATACGACGACAAAACTTACCCGATCAATCACATAAGAAAGTACACTTCCTATATGAATTCAATGGGAGCAACCGATGCCACCCAATGCCGACTCTTCCAGCTCACTCTAGGCGACCAGGCCTACCGGTGGTTCAACACCCTACTGTTAGTGTTAGTGTCCTAGAGACAATCTTTTGTAAGGACATAATACTCAGATAATATTCAGTATTAGTTTAATATTATTATTTGTTTAATATTAAATGTATGGCGTTACACTCATTAGAATATTATGTTTGATTGTTTGCATTTATTCCTATATGTGTTCCCTTGAATCACTGTTGTCATTGAGTGAGTGAGAACTCAGATGACTTAAACATGATTCTTAAATAGCCCCAATCGAGGATCATCAAGAAAGGGATATTGATGATGCAATGGAGATTGGTGTGCGATCTGCATCATACTCTTAGAGAGTGTAGTAAGATCTCACTTACTACGAGATACTAGGTATCTCATGATGGATGCACAAATACCTTAGAGGGTATTGGTATACCCATCCGAGAAACCGTTTGATGTAGTTCCACTATATGTGTCTACGGGTGTCTCGGTTAGTGGGAGCGATGCGATACTCCTTTGACTTGAGGTCAATACGCACGACATGTGTGGAGTGATAAACTTTGACCATGACCGACGCTTTCACCCGTCTATGGGTAGATATGGCTTGGGTTGGGTTCATCACGAAGTGCATGTGTGTGGTAGTTGAACCAAGAAAAGGATTCATTCCTCAAAGTGGCTTTAGAGAGAATACTCACCTTCTCATCATAATTGGATCTAAGTCATTGGCCAATGCCCGTCAACTTAGACTTTGTGACTAAGTGTGACACTAATGATCAATTAGTGATTTGAGATAAATTGATTAAGTTATTTGAATAGACACTTCATCATGTTCAAGACTAATCAAGTATTCGTGAATGAAAGGAGGTAATCGCAATTGCCCACGTTACAGTTACAGGTAGTTGCATGTTTCTCGCAACGTACCTCATATATTGAGAATGTCTGATTTATTGACTAGGGTTCAATTAAGACCGTTAGTTTGACTAATCGCTCGATATATGACGGCCTATGAGTCACACAACAAGTAGTTCCCTTTTACGGATTATAGTTGGTTGATTAAATGTTAAATTGGATTTAATATTTAATTTATGGAGAAGAAATTAATAATAGATTAATTTGGAATTAATTATTATTAATATCATTTAATTGAATTGGATTTAATTAAATAAGAATTCCCAATAATTATATTTGGAATATAATTATAGGATTTAATGTATATGGAAATAAATCGTAGAGATTTTCATATAAGGCATTTAAATCCGTAGAGATTTATATGGGGAAATAAATCGTAGAGATTTATTTAAATAAGGATTAGGGTTTTAATTACCTAATTGGGCTAGCTTAAGATTTAAGCTGGGCCTCCCCTATATATACAGACTCTTGGGAATTCACAAATAACGTAACTTCATATTCTCTCCATAAGATCTAAAGTTTAGAATTTCCTAACTGATTCAACTTGGGATTCAACATTGGCAGAATCGTGCAGATCCGTTCTTGGGGATTACGTGGATACCATAGTGGAGGAATCTGAACTACAGTTATTGTAAGATTTCTTGTTATGATTATTGTAATCCTTTCTGTGCAATTAATTGTTCGTTGTTGGTGAACTATAATTTCCGCTGTGCATGTATTACGTGTTTACGTGCCTCTATATTCCAACAGTGGTATCAGAGCTCAGGGTCTTGATTTAATTGCAAGTGTGTTGGTTTTAAATTAAAATAATAAAACTGCACCCTTTTTTTGTTTCTTGTGGCAAGGTTGTCTTCCTCAAAGGAATTGAGGGTTTTCTGGGAAAACCCCTCTCCACCGCGCCTCGTCCGCCGATTTTGACTGCTTCACTCGATTGCTCACGTCGCCTGGCGATAAAGGCGAACGCAACACCACTTGAGTCGGCGGCTTCACGCCGCGACTCGTGGCTCACTCGCTAGCCCGACTCGCCGTGCGCGACGGCGATCTTCGACCCACTGCTTCACGTTGATTCGTATCGTCGATGCTTGGTTTCTTCGTCTCGATTGTGATATCGTCGTTCTCGTTTCGATCGATTCGTGATGGCGCGTTACAGATCACTCACTAGCCCGACTCGCCGTGCTTGGCGTCGTCGATTCGGTGCATTTTGTGGCACTTCCTTTTGATTCTTTCGAGTTTCGAGGCGGCATGCCACATCCTCGATTCGATTCGCGGTGATGGCCGCCGATTTCATGTCGATTCGGACCGTTTTGGGGATTCGATGCCTCGCACGGTTCGAACGGTGGTATTGATGGGTCACCCGCGCGCTTCCAACGGCGGCGGTGACACACCCACACGTTTACAGCGGTGATGGCTCGCTGACCTTGGTCTCTGGTTTCGGGTCTTCTTCTGGTTTGACCGAACTGACCTGCTTGTCCTCGGTTACTTGTTGTCGATCTAATTTTGTGAAAATTTATCCCTGTTCTTCGATACTTTTCGATATTGTTTTGAACGTGTCGAATTGTTAATGTTGAATTCTGAAAAGGGTTTGGATTTCGTGAAATTGGATGTCCCGAATTACAGATTGGATGCTGTCGGATTGGGCGGTGATGCGAGGAGGGCTGTTTTGCAAATTTGATTTGGACAGGCCCTCCCGTGCAAATTTTTGAAATTGCACCTGAGCCCCATATTTTATTAATTAAAATTGAACTTGATTTAATTTTAGAATTAGTAAAATCTGGGACTTAAAATCGAATTGTTGGTTGGACCAACATTGGACATAATTAATTGGATTAATTTAAAACCTGAAATAAGATTGAATTTTATTTAAAATTTATTAGATTAACTTTAATGAAAATTAAAAGTTCGACTTTTAATAATAATTGATTTGATTGATTATTATTTTAATAATTTAAAATCGAATTAAAATTTAAAAAAAATCATTTTTTAAAGGAATTATTGAACCCCATTGTTTGACTATTTTATATTTTAATTCGTCAAACGCTTTTATAGTCCGCATTATGACTGTTTGGGTAGGCGGCGCCCAATAATTATCGGACCGTATTCTTGTTTGGGTAGACGACACCCATATAAATGTTAGTCCGTGTAATTCATATTTGGGTAGACGACGCTCGATAATTGCTCAAACGTGATGTAGATTACCATGTTGGATCTCGATTAAGCAATTAATACCCCGTCTTTAGAATATCATCACTAAAATATAATTTTTCATTAAATTGAACGATGTCTTCCATCAAAATTAATAGTAAACCGGAGATTTCGTTCCAATGAGTATTTAAGGCCCAAGTCTTTTGCTCGGATCTACATCTAACGAGACTATTATAGGGACACGTTGTGTCACCGCTTGGTGGTTGTAAATCAACCTGACTCTGTTTCACCAGCCCAAGCAGGGAAACGAGGGTCATGGGGCATCTGATTGAACTAGGTTCAATCAATTAGGAGTTGCAAATTTTGCAATTGGTTTGGAGACCTACCAGTTATGTTGTCATAGTAATCAGCCCAAGCAGATATTATGATAGTAGGAATGTGGATCCTAGTCCGTTATGATTTATATTGGATATAAATTCGTATTCTTCCGATGAGGTCGTTGAATATGTGAAAATAATGGAGACAAAATAAATTTGAAAGGCCATGGTTATTTTGATTGCTGAATATTGATCATAGGAATTATGTGTTTTAATTCCAGTTTTATTTTATTTCTCTAGGATTGTTGAAATGAATAACTTATCACTGAGAAGCGTTTTGGAAACGAACAAATTGGCTGGGCTAAATTTTCTCGACTGGCACCAAAACGTGTGTATGGTGCTTAGGCAAGAAAAGATTGAGTACGTGTTGGACATGCCAATCCCTGCTACCCCGGAGACTGGTACTGAAGAAGCCGAGGCGTTTGACGCCGAAGCTCAGAAGAAGAATCGAGATGATGCTTCCCAGGCTCAGTGTGTTATGCTCTTCGGGATGAATCCCGAGTTGCAAAGGCAACATGAGAGGATGCTTCCCTTTGAGATGATCAAGCATTTGAAGGATCTCTTTGATTCTGAATCTCGTTCCGAGATTTATGAAGTGATGAGAGTCCTGTTTAGATGTCGGATGTGTGAAGGAGGGAAGGTTTCCCCTCATGTGTTGAAGATGATAGGGCTAATCGAGAAACTTGGTCGGTTGGGCATTGAGCTCAAAACCAACGTTGTTGTTTATGCCATTCTTCAGTCACTTCCTGATTCATATTCGAGTTTTGTAGTAAACTTTAATATGAATAAGACGGAAACGACTATGCCCGAGCTGCATAACATGCTAAAAAGACCTTTGAGTCTTCCACTGCTAAGGAAAAGCCCGTGCTCATGGTGAGTGCCTCTACTTCTTCTAATCCGAAAGGAAAGAAGAAGCGAAAGGGCAAGGCAAAGAAAGGCTCTAAGCCAAACTTTCTTAAGCCCAAAGGTGGAATTCAAATGAAGGAGAGGGTGGACAAGGATGTATGCCTCCACTGCAAGCAGAAGGGGCATTGGAAGAAGGACAGTAAGGTTCTAGCAGCTGAAAAGAAGACACAAGGTGTCTCAGCCACTGGAACAAGTATGTTTATTATTGAGATAAACTTGTCCACTAATGATACTAACTGTTGGGTATTAGATACCGGTTGTGGCTCACACATTTGTACTAATGTGCATGGTCTCAAGCATAGCAGGGCAGTTAGGCCGGGTGAAGTCGCCCTACACGTTGGGAATGGAGCAAGAGTTGTTGCTGAACGTTTTGGCATTTATGTTTTAGACTTACCCTCTGGTTTTAGACTTGAACTAAATAATTGTTATTTTGTTCCTTCTATTACTCACAACATTATTTCTATTCTGATGTTAGACATTGAATGGTTTTCCTTCCATTTTGCAAATAATAACTGTTATTTTTCGCTTAATGGTGATGTTTATGGAAATGCTCCTTTATCGAATGGTTTATATTTATTGCATTGTGGACATAATATTCTTAATATACAAAATAAATGACTCAAACTTAGTAATCATGAAAACCCGACTTACTTGTGGCATTGTAGGCTTGGCCATGCAAATGAGAACAGGATTGCAAGGTTAGAAAGTTAGACTACTTAACCCCATTCGACTTTGAGTCTTATGGAAATTGTGAATCCTGTCTCAAGGGCAAGATGACCAACAAACCATTTTCTGGGAAAGAGATTTGTGCCAAAGAAGTTCTAGAGCTGATCCATAGTGATGTTTGTGGACCATTGCCCACTCTAGCTAGGGGTAACTTCGCCTACTTCATCACTTTTACTGACGATTTCTCAAGGTATGTATACGTGTATCTTATAAAACACAAATCCGAATCTTTTGAGAAATTCAAGGAGTTCAAAGCTGAAGTAGAGAAGCAACTTGGTAAGAGTATAAAGACTCTTCGATCAGATCGAGGAGGTGAATACCTTAGCCATGAGTTCATGGATTACTTGAAGTTACATGGAATCCAATCACAATGGACTCCTCCCGAAACACCGCAGATGAACGGAGTATCCGAGAGGAGAAACCGAACCTTGTTAGACATGGTAAGGTCCATGATGAGCTTTTCTTCTCTCCCTACATTCTTATGGGGATACGCGTTACATACCTCAATCTACATTCTGAATAGGATTCCATCCAAATCAGATGAACATACGCCATATGAACTATGGTGTGGCAAGAAGCCAACTTTTTCACATATCAAAACGTGGGGTTGCCCTGCAATTGTGAAAAAGATGATCACTGACAAATTGGAATCCAAAGGTGAAAAGGCTTACCTTGTGGGATATCCTAAGGAAACTAGAAGATATTATTTCTATCTACCTGAGAAACAAACTGTTGGGATATTTTAGTTTTGATGAATTATGCCAAAATATTATCAACTTGTGTTATTTAAGATAATCTACAGATAACAAGTTGAGGGGGAACGAGAGAACAAATTGAGGGGGAACTCACGAAATCAGATGAAGATGATCGAGATCGGCCGAAAGTTAAGCGAGAAATTTGATCAAGATCGATGAGATGGATGAGTTCCGAAATAAACCGATGAGCTAAACAAGAAGAAACATGCTGATTTTTGAAGAAGAAGAAATGCCGATCTTGATCTTGATGCAAGAATTGATCTTGGTTGATCTGGGTAATCTGATCTTGATATGTTGTCTTTGATAAAATCTGCCGAATCGATCGGGCCGAGATCAGTTTGAAACAATCAACTATATCGGATGGTCAAGATCGATATCACCATTTAAAGATCGATCACCTATCTTGATATGAGATCAACTGTCGCGATATGATCACCTGTCGCAGATCGGATCAACAGGCAGAATGAGATCAAATGTCTGACAGATCGATTGTCGCAGATATGAATCGATCACCAGCGATGAATCAGATATCTGTGCATATCGAGATCAAATTGTGCGGAAACAGATCACCAGACAATCGAGATCGGTATCTTTGAAACAGATCCAATCTGTTATCTTGAACTGATGCGTTTCTGATCACGTCAGGATCACGGTCTGAAATCAGAACGATGAACGGTGTTTTGAACTTGATGAACAATGATTTGGCACACCGAAATCTGAGATCAGATTTCAGCGGACGGTCGGCGACGAAATCGAAGCGATGAACAAGATGTCCGGCGGTGATCGGATCCGTTAGACTCACAAAAGCGGTGATCAATAAAAGATAACAACATATATGGATGTGACATAAAGCTGCAAAACAACAAAGCAAAAGGAAAAGAAAAGCTAGAAGATTATTAGTATGGATTTGAATATTACTCTCCAAATCGGTAATATTCAAATCCACACTATAAATACATTGCACTATCTTCAAAAGAAGACAATGGAGGATCCGCAAAGTGAAATTAAAAGCCAATTATTCAAACAACTCCATTCAAGAACACAGAGCATTACATATCCAAATTTACCCAAGAGTGTTCTTCATTGTATCTAAGCAAAAATGCCATATCCTAAGCTTAGAGAGATTTTCCCATCCTTAGCATTGAGGCTAAACAAATGTAAGGGAAAATCTCACCCTAGTTGGAAACCAAACAAACCTTACCAAAATCAGTTTGATAGGTTAAGTTTGTAGGTGAGTGGGAACTCGATAAACATCTAAGCAATCCCGAAAGGGAGGGTAGGCAATCCCGTGAGGGTGATAAGTCCCGTTTGAGTGAGAACTCGGTAAACATCTATAGGCGATCCCGTGAGGGTGATAAGTCCCGTTTGAGTGTGAACTCGGTAAACATCTGTTGGGTGTTGGACTAACACGGTAAACTAAGTCCGATTTGGTTAAGTCGGTGCCCATGAAGGGAAGAGTGGATGTAGGGCGAGTTGTCCAACCACTATAAAATTGTGTGTTCTTTACTGCTTTATGTTATTACTTGCCTTATGCATTCGATTATAAGCAAAACACACATCGTTCTTAAAAGCAAAAAAAAATTGGAATCACTCTGCCCTCACCCCTATTTTATATGCATTACATGGTATTTTCCGCGTTCTTGGGTTTTCAAATCGGGACCATCACAAACGATAATTATTTCTAGGCAGGCTAGGTTCCTCGAAAAAGACTATGTCTTCAAGGACCGAAGCCGTAAGAAGATAGTACTTAAAGAAATTCAAGAACCACAAGATACCCAAGAGACTGATACCTTGTCAAAGAAACGTGACATGGAATCAGTGGGAGCATTCAGCAGCTCACATGGTGGAAGTTTATCACTTAGTGATCCTCTATCAGCTAGTGAGAGCGTAATTGGAGTTGCATTGCCTTCACAACAAACTCCAAGTGGGCTGAATGAGAACAACATAGTTCAAACTTCCGCCCAAGAGGCATCAGAAAGTGTTGCTCTTGAGGACTCTCCGGACATTGATGAAATCGATGCACCACAAAATTTTCACAATCAGAATGTACAGCCTGCACAAACACCACAGCTCCGTAAGTCCACTAGAATTCGTAATCTACCCACTAGGTATTATGGTTTCCTCGTAGAGGAACATGATGACGTGGAGATCCCGGATAAAGACGATCCTAGAACTTACACAGAGGCAACATTAGATGTTGACTCGGAGAAGGGGCATGAAGCCATGAAATCCGAGATGGACTCAATGTACACAAATCAAGTCTGGGACTTGGTTGAATTGCCGAAAGGGGTAAAATCCATAGGTTGCAAATGGGTCTACAAGCGTAAGACCGATGCAAATGGCAAGGTACAAACCTACAAGGCTAGGTTGATAGCAAAAGGTTATAGTCAACGCGAAGGCATTGACTATGATGAGACTTTCTCACCTGTTGCCAAGATCAAGTCCATTCGAATTTTACTTGCTGTAGCAGCACATTTAGATTATGAGATTTGATAGATGGATGTCAAAACAGCCTTCCTCAATGGAAACATTGATAAGGAGGTGTTTATGACTCAACCAAAAGGTTTTGTATCTAAGCCAAAATCTAATCTTGTGTGCAAGCTCAAACGGTCCATTTATGAATTAAAGCAAGCTTCTAGGAGTTGGAATATCCGATTTGATGAGGCTGTCAAATCATTTGACTTCATCAGAAATTCGGAAGATCCATGCGTTTATGATAAACGCAGTGGGAGAAATATTGTTTTCATAGTTGTGTATGCCGATGACATACTAATTATGGGAAACAACATTCCTCTTATGCAGTAGGTTAATGATTGGCTTTCAAGGACCTTCATGATGAAGGACCTTGGTGAGGCATGTTACACCTTAGGGATCAAGATCCATAGGGATAGATCCAACAAGATGTTGGGACTGTCATAGTCAATCTACGTAGATAAGGTGCTAAAGCTGTCTAAGAAGGATTGTCCTTCTACAGAAGCTGATATCCGGCGCATGAAGGATATACCATATGCATTTGCAATTGGCTCCATCATGTACGCCATGACTTGCACAAGGCCAGATGTGGCCTTCGCTATTAGCACTACTGGTAGATACCAGCAAAATCCAGGTGAACTTCACTGGATTGCTGTCAAGAACATTCTTAAGTACCTTAGACGTACTAAAGACTGTTTCTTGGTCTACGGAGGACAGTTAGAGCTAGTTGCAACTAGCTATGCTGATGCAAGTTTCCAATCTGATTGTGATGATTACAAATCACAGTCGGACAATGTTTTCGTTCTCAATGGTGGAGCGGTTAGTTGGAATAGTTCCAAACAAGAGACTACAGCAGATTCAACAACCGAAGCTGAGTACATTGCTGCGGCAGAAGCTGCCAAAGAAGCTGTCTGGATAAAGCAGTTCTTAAATGAACTAGGGGTAGTTCCAAGTGCTAGTAGTCCAATAAAGTTGTATTGTGACAATACTGGTGCGGTTGCGCAAGCTAAGGAACCGAGATCCAATAACAGAAACAAGCATGTACCGAGGCGTTATCACTTGATAAGGGAGATAATCGCTAAAGGAGAGATAGAGTTAGAACGTGTCCCCACGGAGGATAACCTGGCTTATCCTTTCACCAAGGCTTTGAGTGTCCATGTACACACTAGACATTTTGATGGTCTAGGGGTTAGACATGTAGGTGATTGACTCTAGTTCAAGTGGGAGATTGTTAGTGTTAGTGTCTTAGAGACAATATTTTGTAAGGACATAATACTCAGATAATATTCAGTATTGGTTTAATATTATTATTTGTTTAATATTAAATGTATGGCGTTACACTCATTAAAATATTATGTTTGATTGTTTGCATTTATTCCTATATGTGTTCCCTTGAATCACTGCTGGTATTGAGTGATTGAGAACTCAGATGACTTAAGCATGATTCTTAAATAGCCCCAATCGAGGATTATACACTGTTGCATCCGAATTCGAGTCTTCCCTCATTTTTTTTCTCTTCTTTCTTCATTTTTCGCCCTCTTTTTTATTTTTTTGTTAAAATTTCTAATTTATAAATAAATTATGTTTATAAGAATATAGGTAGTCTAGACTGAAACGCTGAAATGTGGACACGTGTAAGCACTTCTTGCTTAAGGTGTCCTGAGCTCCTGCTTTTGGAATGTGTGTTTTATCTGCGTGTGAATGAACTGACTGAAAAGTGAAAACAGATCTATCTATTTAAAGTTGTTTTTATTTAAAATAATTCAATTTAATTGTATAGTTAAAGCTTAAAATAAGTGCTGTTAAAAACATACAAACTAATAAGTACACGGTAAGACGTGACTGATTTTACATAAATTTTGTTTTATTTAAGTATATAAATTTCCTTCTTTTGATTTTAAAATAATGCAACAGTAATTGATGCAATTTTTGGTTCAATTTTAATTAATTACAATCCATTTAAAAATTACATAGTTCGGATGGGTGGATATAATTTGGTGGTTAATAGCAGTGTTTTCATAATTTGACGACAATGAAATTGAAATGAACACAGGTTGTTTTAACCATGTGGACCATTCGAGTTTTCCGTAATTTTTTGAATATATTTTTTATATTACATTAAAAATAAAATAAATATATACTTATAAAAGTTAAATTTATAAATTTTATATTAAAATAAATATAATAAAAATCAAGATGATACAACACAACACAATTTAAAATATTAAAATTTAAAATAAAGATGATAAAAATAAAAATTAAATTTTAAATTAAAAAAAAAATTAATTTTACCAATTTTTCAATTTTTGATCGATTTTTTCAGGTTCTAATCAATTTTTTGTGATTCAAGTACCGTTAAAATAATTTTTTGAGGATAATAAGACTAGTTTCATAACAGGACCCAGATCAATAAGTTTATGAAAACACTGTTAATAACTCTTTTTTGTAGTTTAAGGTTTTGGGTTCGAACTCATTCCCCCATTAAGACTTTTTTTTTTTTTTTTAATAAATATGGTTTTTCTTGCTTTTTGAATAAAGGCTGAAGCCTCTCATTGCTGGCAAAAAATAACCACTAACCTACATAGATATCCATTTTTATTCTTACTAATGATGTTTCATTTTTTTTATTGTTTTATCTTTTTGTCCCCACAGACAAAAAAATCTAACAACCAGCCCCTTAAAAGAAAAAAGAATTTGACTTTTTTTTTTAAATTTTAATAGTTGAATATATAATTTAAGACAAATTCTTATATACATGTGCAACTTGTGTGTTAAATATTATTAGTTACTTTCATTAAATAATATTAATTATTTTTATTAAGTGTTTAATATTACTTCTTCCGTTTTATTATAATTGTCTTGCTTTTTTTGTTTTTTTTATGGACGTTCCACTATAATTTTTTTTAATTCCATAAAAGAAAAAAGTAACTCCATTATCCATAATTTTTATCCTCACTTTTCACACAATATTACAAAAAATTTCACTCACAACTCCACTCATTACACCGGGATGGAGAGAGTATTAGTTGTTTTCATTAAATATACAAAAGTAATTTATTTACACTAAACCGTGAAACTATTATATAAAAAAATAATTGTACGGTTCAGTGTAAACAAGTTGCACTTTTCAATATAATAAATTACACGATTTTAAAATGTACTATGTGTGCATGGTGTACCTTAATGTACATGAAAAATCTGCTCTTTTAGAAGTTGTACTAATTTACAATAAATTTATTTAAAATTGAATATTTTAAAAATTAAGATAATATACCTTTTTTTTAATTATTATTTCGAAACAATTCTTTGCTAAAATATCCCAACAGCTAATTAAGATGACAAGACAAAATTTGGAAATCTAATTATTCCGATTAGGGTTGTTCACGGTATAGATCAAAATGAATATTTAAAATTGTCCGTGTCTGTATCAAAGTTTGGTTATTTTAAAATTGGAGTGTTCGTGTCCGTACCAAAACTTCGATTCAGAATGGTACGATTTTTTAATTTTTCGGTAAGCGTTCTTAACGGATTTTTGGTTATAACAGAATCAGATCGGAACGGATCGGATCGGACCAAAGGTTTTATTTAACCTTTTTCTCCTTTTCTTTTCTATCACCCCTCATTTTTCTTTTTATTCACAATTTTCTTAAGAATATTTGTGCAATCTACACAAAATACACATGAATTCAATATCTCTTCAACCATATTCATGCATCTACCCTTCAAACTCAAACATATTACATGATAGGATAATAGTTAATTAAAAATAGTAAAATAACACAAGACACCATCAATGGTGTATTTAAAATATGGATAATAAAGTATACATTTAAAATTTTATTGTGAATTTTTATCGGTTCAAATTGACGAGAGGTACAAACTACAGAGCTATGAATTGATGCGAGAGAGTAAGGATGCGTATTATTACAAATTGAGATTTTATAGGATTCTCAATAATTATTAATAACAAATAAGGAAGTAAATATTCTAATATTTCCCCAAAATATTCATGTGATATATTCAATATTAAATTACATGGATATCAATAATCTATAATACAATTTAATGAATACAAATTAAATTAATAATTAAATTTATTACATATTTAAATAGGTTATTCGGTTCAGTTCGGCCGTTACGGTTCGGTGCGGTTTCATTTGATTTTTCGGTACAGTTAATTCAGTAATATCCAAGTCCATATATATCCAAAAAAAAATCGGTATGTTTCGGTTAGGAAAAAGTTAAAAATTCAACGGTTATTTTCGGTTCAGTTCTTTTTCTGTTCGTATTCGGTAATCTCCAAACTCCGTGAACAACCATAAAGAATAGGAATATGTTGGTCCCGGTGCAAACGAGTCTTACACGTGTATGGGGGGGGAATACACGTGTTCAATGTTTTTTTAAAACTTTTTTCTTCTTGAGGTCGACTTGGGTCGATAATCACAAGATTAGGTTACGAGAAGCCGGATCGCTCTGAGTCAAAGTCTCTCGAGACAAAGATCCCGAAGTTGCTTTTCGAACCTCAGATAATCTCAACTGAGTCCTGAGTGTCAGAGATCCTGAGTTGCTTGGACCAGATAACTAACTTACTGAACCCTCAGAAGAGTACGTTCAGTTTGGTAACTATTTGTTCTAGCTACTCAGTTGTGCGGAATGGTTTGGCCCTTAGTTTATACTCGTTTTAAGCTTTGCAGAAAACCTTCCCTTTATGAAATAGTGATTAGGGTGTGATTCACTTATGCAACTTCAAATGGATTGATTCCAACCGAATATCGATGAAAAGTATGCTTTCAAAATCAAGTCAATGCAAATGATAAGCAAAAGATAAGGAAAGCAATAAAGAACACAAAAGCAATTATAGTGGTTCGAGACTCAAGCTCCTACGCCCACTCTCTCCGACTCTTCTTCGGAGAAATTCACTATCAACTTATGAGCTTTACACTTGCCTCGTAGTTTACTTACTCAACTTCGCCCCGAAGTTTTTACTACTACCACGTGGTTTACTTACTCAACCCGACCACGAGCTTTACGACTACCTCAAGTAGTTTACTTACTCAATCACACACAAGCTTTCAAACTACCCACAGTAGCTTACTAACTTCTCCTCTGTTTTTTCGACTACTCCGCCGTAGTTTACTAACTCTTTACAACACTTCTCACCAACAAACACACTCCAACTACCTTCACAAAGGTTTGGGGTTTCTAGGTTGGTTTCCAACTAGGATGAGATATCCTTTACAATGAAGCACAATGCAAAGGGTTAGGATATCTCGACTAAGCTTTGGATAATTCTTATCAAGCTAGGCTTAAGATAGTGAGCTCTCTTCAATATTGAAGCACTTGGGAAATTCTAAGTTTTTCGAAAGTGCTTTTAACTTTTACAAGAATAAGCTTGAGCTCTTAAGTTATGATAAATTTCCCGTAACCTTACAATGTAGAGGGTCACCAGTATTTATAGGCATACACCAAGGTCACTCTTGAAAACTATCCGTTGGAGAGACAGCTTCGTGAGTTCCCTCTTTGTGGTGTGTGAAACGGCTATATTTAGGGTTTGAAACTCCCTAAACTTTCTAGGCAATAGTCTTCCATGTAGCCGGTCTTCACTTTTTTAGCCCTGGAACTTTTGTACATCCGACATCCTTTTTCAGAGACTGTCAATTTGTCGGTGTCGATTATGGTACAATGTTGTCTTTCTCTTTTGACTTTTGTCTCCGATTAAAGGTAGACACCTTCAACGGCTCTTTTTGGTTACAAACTCGAGTTTGATATAACCTTACCAACACTTCTCGACTTAGTTCCTTTTATGCGCATTTGAATGTCTTGGCAGATATCTAACTTTCTAAGGAATCGCGATCTTCTCAGTATTGCATCCTTCAGATAGATATATTCAGTGCCTCGGAACATTCAAGTTCATACTGAGCATTCAGTATATCACTGATTCTTCAGTAATTACTGTGCCTTCAGTATTCTTGATCTTTAGTTTCTCAGTCTTCAGTCTTTGTATCTTCAGAGTCTTCTGAGTCTTCAGGGTCTTCTGAGTCTTTGTAGTTTATCTTGACCGATATCTTTGAGTCTTCTCGTGAGTCTTGATTTTCGAGATCCTCTCGAGTCTTGATAATTATCTGAACTATATCTGCTGACTATACATTCTGCAGATAACATCCTAAATATTCTAAAAACTGAATCCTGACTCAACTTTTCAAGATCATTCTGAACATGTCATACTCAGGGGTTTTGGGATCTAATCAAAATCATAAATCTTTATTAAAATTCATCTCCCAACAATTTCCCCCTTTTTGATGATGCCAAAACCTATCTTGTTACAAACAAATAACCTATACTCAGGTTTCAGTTTATCCTATTACAAGATTGGTTGTCTCCCAACAATTTCTTAAATCAGAGAATCTCTCAACAATTTCAGAGTTTCTCAACAGTTTAATTATTCAACAATTTCTTGATAATGAATCTCTTTAACTAGTTCATTACCAAATACTTAAAAAAGATTTCTCCTTATCAATCATACAATTAGTTCAGAGACATTCATTCAGGCATATCAAAATAAAATACATGTAAATAAGATAATGAGATATTATCTTTTGAGCATAATGATAAATCTTCATTGATGATTGGTATCCCATTACATATTACAATGAGTTTATCAACAAAATCAAAAAGACAAAATATAAAGATTACAAAATCTTCTGAGTCTTGATCTTGATCTTGATTTTGGCTCTTGATCTTCTGCTCTTGATTTGCTTTATTCTCAACTTCATCAAGAGGCACCTCCAGTCAAACATTCCGAAAAAAATCTCTTCTTGACTCATTTCTTTCCTTGATGATGTCCTGATTTGTTTCTGTTAAACCCAATGACCCGATATCTTGAGCAATCTCTTGAGTAATGGCCTTCTCATTCACCAAGCCATTATCAAGTTTTGGAGGTGGATAGGAATATGGACCAGGGGCTACTATCTGTACCTCTCCTTCATCCGCAAAGTTAATCCAGCTCTGTAGATACTTTGGATAGAAGATAAGAAGGTATTCAATGAAAGCTTAATTCGATCGAGGCTTTCCCTCTCCATTCCACGAGAACATCATAATTGAACCCGAAGGTCCTCTTGACTTCTTCCCACATATCGTTGAGTTTGATAGGCATCCATTTATCAACGTGGGGCCACTTTAGTGCTTTTGATGTTCCTTTCCTCTTGCTTGCTCGCAAACTTCACGAAATCACTCCTTAACCTCGCTCTTCGTCTATCTTCTTTTCGATCCGCGACGTTCACGAGACCCGCAAAGCGGCTTTCTTTTTGCTTGTTCTTCTTGGAGTGTCTTGAGCATTTCTCGTGTTGAAGACTTTCTTCCGAGGTTGAGACTTCGATTCCATTGGTTGTTCTGTTTCTTCATCATCGAGAATCGATTTTTCTCTGGATTGACTTAAAGCCTTTGCGTTTGCTTCCGGGTTGAACAACGCCCAAGGCTTTCCTCTTCATAAAGCGATTCGGCTGAAATACGCTTGTTCCAACCTTTGCTCTTTTCGGTTTCTCTCTTGCAACATCAAGCATAGCTTGCTCGAAACTTCGAGTGTAGATAGGCTTTTCTACGGCGAACTTCAACTTCTCGGTAGCTCAACTTCTTTAAAGGCTTTTGCTAGATTATACATTTGACATCTTTAAAGAGCCTTCTTCTCCAAAGCACGTGCCATGAACTTTCGAGATCTTGAACTTCCTTTTTCCTTCTTGGCACCGTAATTTGGAAGAAGCACAGAGAGTGTTGTGTCCATGTGATATTGCTCTTTTGCTTACCGCCGAACTTCTCCTGCTATCTCGATCTTGTTCGTCTTCCGGCCTCCTTAGATGTTTTTTGGCCCGCAGAAAATTCTTGAGATAAATGGGCAAATGGCCCGGCGGAGAGTCTTTTTGAATATCTCTGTCATCTTGGTCATGAGCATTGAGCTCATTTCCTCAACAAAGCAGACATGATTAACACCTCGTTCTTTTTTCGCGGTTTCACCTCTAGGAAATCGAGAACTTTCTGGTGTTTACGCTTGATTCATCACTTAACTTCGGCCTTGACTCCCTCCGAACTTCTCATTTAGCTTTCCTTCCATGGAGGTCATCCGGGTAGTTAGAGTGTTTTGAATTTGCACCCGATTCTGAAGAGTGACTAAGACCGTCCATCTTTTGAGCTTGATTGGCCAACGTTTCTTCCATCCCCGAGCAATCTTGATCATCATTGGCTCAACCTTCTCAAGTTTCTCTCTCGGAGGAGTGAGATCAATCTCGGGAATCTTCAGTACCTCTGTGTTGTCGATCATCTTGAGCTCGGCTTCATTAAAGGCTCCGGTCTCGGTACGTGCCTCGATCGAAGAGTACTATCAACATTCGATGTTGACTAGATCGAGTTGATCGACCTTGAAGTCTCCTTTTCAATCTGAGACTGCTTCTCAACATCTCCCTGTTGGTCCCCATCTCCATCTTGAGATTTGTCTCCGCTGCTTGGGGCACCAACCTCAGTTGCTCTCCTCTTAGCCAACTTCCTCTGAACCAGCTCATCAAAATTGGAGTTTTTCATCCTGAGCTTTGTCCGTCCCGAACCACGAGAAGTCGGTCAAAAAAGGTCATCTCTCCTCATTCCACCGTCTTCCCTCTAAAAGCGTGAATATCAAGCATCTCGGGAAGAGTCTGATTGAGGATAAATACAGTTGTCCTTAATCTGAAGAAAATATCTTGCAGATCAGGATATGAGCTGAGCTCAGGGTATCGGTCAAGTATGAACCGTTCCCCCTTGCTCCTCCACTTTCCTTCTTGCCCTCGCCCTTCTTCTTCCATCTCGGGCTCTCTGGTTCATTTGAAGTTTACGCTAAGGGGATCAAAAAGTAGATCACTCGAGGAGCTCATCAAGACTATTCGCTCCCGAGTCTCAAATTATCGAAGTTTGTCGCGGTCGGTCCTCGGTTTGTATCATGTGGGTTACGAGGCTGAACTGGTATATCCTCGGTTTAGTCTCGAGTTGGCTCGTCGGTCGAGCTTGCACATCTTTAGATCGACTCGAAAGCTAGCTCTTACATGCGAGCTGCACACACGAGGTAGGCATCTCTCGAGGTCTGAGCTCCTTTGAAAATTTCTGAGAAATTTTATCTCATCTTGGCGATGTCTCGAGCACCTCGGAAACAGACCCACTCCTCGATCGATCTGTGTCACGGAGATAACATGAGCCAACACTTGTAATGGTGAACTCTGGCGGTTTGGCCCTCGGGTTGAATCTCTTGAGAATCACTTTCATCTTCATCGGTGAGAACCACCAATCTTCTGCGTTTTGGAGCAAGATTCTTCATTTCATCATTTTTGCTCCTGCTCCATCTTTGCCTCCAACAACATCTTCCCCTAGTTTGTTGGGTTTTTTTTTTTCGGCCATTGCGAAGGTGATTCTACCTTCTTTTCTCTCTTCCCCGATGACTGCTTTCCTTGCGTGATGGGTTTAAGGAGAATTTTGGATTTAGGAAATGGGGTCGAATTGGCGAAGATATCCTCCTCCTCTTCGCACATCTCCAAAATGTAAGCAATTTTGGTGGCATGGTGGATCTTGCCTTTGATTGAGATCGCCCGTCAATCTTCCTCAAAACTTTGGTCCGCTTTCACTCACCGTCTGGATCGAGAATTTCAGCCCGGTTGAAATCATGGTGGGTGAAAGCTTTATCGCCGCCATCAATCTGAGCTTGGTACTTATCTGCTCAAAACTCCCCATAAGACTCATGATGCACTTGCTCACAATATCCATCAACACACGCGATATTGTGGCTTCAGGTTGCTTTTATGCGATGTCGCCTCAAACTTAATAGGATTCTCGGCCAATCCTATCTAAGTACTCTGCTCTCTCTTCGACGATATATATGTTGTAGGATCCTCTCCTCTATCATCAGAGCTCAAAAAACATCATTGATTTTTTCTTAAATATCTGATCCTCTCAAAATCGACATATTTGGATGATTGCTCTAAGTGAGATCTGATTAACTTAGAATGCATACAACCCTCTTCATCTATCTTCAAATTCTGGATGAATTCGATTACCTCTTTCGCAAACTCACAGTGCAGTGGGTTTGCGACTAGTTGGGTGAGTTTAACCCGGTCGAATCATATCTGGAGCCTCCTCTTCGGCTTTGAGTTGGTTGTGCTTTTCGAGACAACGAACTTCGTACCACGGCTTGTTGGTTTTGGCTAATCTCTAACAGGGGTTGGAGCCATTTTAGAGTTTGATTGAAGAAGGAAAGCTTTAGGGGTTTGGAGAATTTCTCGGCAAAGGGATTTTTTAATTTCAGAGGATTTGAAAATGAAGGGTTTGATAAAATTTTTGGCTTGAATGGCTGATTGGGGTTTATATAGCCTTGAGATCGTGGGGAATCGTGTTGGTTAGGTGAGTAACAACGGTTGAGATTAATCTTCGATTAATCGGGTATCTGAACCGATCTCCTCCTAAAAAAGCCGCCAAAGCATCCTCATTGGTCATTAATGTAGCGAGCATTAAATATTTATTGACCTTCTTCGAATTTAAAACGATCCCGCCAAAAAAAAATTTCCTCGTGTGTTTTTATATTTATTGCGAATGATTACTAAATTTACTTGAGCAATAAATGGATCGCATGAGTCATTACTTCTTCAGACCAATTTCCCTCTATCAGTCTTCTTGAAAATTGATCTTGATAAAATGTCGATAATATCTTTGAGTCTTGAATTGGTTCAAGATCTTCTTGAGTTTTTTCGAGATTCGGTTCAATATTTCCATTTTATCTGAGCTTCTCGGAAGGATTCTCGAGAAAACTTCATCATCCGAAAACCTTCAATTTTTGATTTTTATTCTATACACTGTTCTAAAGCATCCCTAATTCAACCTGAAAGTTCTTGAAATCTTGATTCCGCGAAAGGTTTAGTCAAGATATCGACTCTCTGCTTATCGATATGAATTTTCTCCATCCTTATGTCCTTCTTCTCGACATGATCTCTCGATGAAGTGATGTCGATATCCACATGCTTGCATCTCGTGTGCAATAAGGGGTTTTGTGAAATAGCAATGGCACTATTATTGTCACAAAATATTGGTACTTCATTGACTACAACTTTATAATCCCTCAATTGTTGTCCGAGCCAAAGAATACGTACACGGCTTCCCATCGCATCCATATATTCAAATTTCAATAGTACTTGTTGCTCTTCGAGGTCCGTTCTTCGAAACCAAGATATCACTTGCTTCCTAGAAATTGACAAGTTCTGAAGTGGACTTCTGTCGGTTCTGATCCTCCATAATCGACATCGAGTAACCACTTAACTCTAGGTTATCATCACCGGATACCATAATCCTCTATTCACTTTGTGCCCTTAAGATATTTCAAGATCTTTTTGGCGATCCATGTGACTAGCCTTAGGATTAGCTTGGTATCTTGCACATATCCCAACAAAGAAATGTTATATCCGGCCTACTTGTCAGTGAGATAGAGCAATGATCCAATGATTCCTCTATAATCGAGATAACTTCTTGATTTGCCTCGAATCGAACCATCTTGTAGTTAGTATTCATGGGAATTCTAAGCGTATTGCAATCTGTACACCATATTTGGCAATCGGATCTCTACGGTGTACTTTATGCGGTTGATGAATATTCCTTCCTTTGATTGTTTCACTTGAAGTCCTAGAAAGAAATTCATCTCTCCCATCATTGACATCTCAAACTTGCCTTTCATCGGTGTTGAAAACTTTTCACCCAAATGATGGTTTGGAGATCCAAAAATGATGTCATCAACATATATCTGAACTAGTAAGATATCTTCCCCATCCTCTATCCCGAACGTAGTTCTATCAACAATTCCTTTGACAAAACCATGGTCATTAGAAACCCGAAAAGAGTATCATACCATGCTCACGGGTGCTTGTTTAAGACCATACAAAAGCTTTTTCTTACCACGTAAACTTGGTCATTCTATTTGAAACCGGGGAGGTTGTTCCACATAAACCTCTTCTTTAAGCACGCGTCGTTAAAATGCACTTTTCACATCCATCGATGGATCTGTGAACTTCATGTGGGCAGATATGCAAGAAACAATCGATGGCTTCTAGTCTTGCAACAGTGCAAAGGTTTCATCATAATCGAAGCCTTCTTCTTGGGAATAACCTTGTCTGCAACTAGCCTTGCCTTGTTTCTCACAATGTTGTTGTTTTCATCTCTTTTGTTCTTGAAAACCCACTTGGTTCCAATGACATTGTGCCTTTTCGGTCTATCTACTAGCTCACATACTTCATTCCTCGAGAATTGATTCATTTCATCTTGCATGGCGGTAATCGATGAGAATCTTGTAGAAACTTCACCAATCTCGATGGGTTCTTTCTCTCGATAGGAAGCGATAGAATAGTGCACTCTCTCCATGGAACCTTCTAGTCTTAACACCTTCGGTTAGATCACCCACAATTTGGCTTGTAGGATGGCTATCTAACCATTTCCTTCTTGATGTTCCCCTTCAATGGTATCCTCAACATTTGAAATGTTAGGTTCGATTAAATCGACAAACTCGAGGAACAAAAAATAGGAGAAAGGGAATCATCTTCCTAAAATTTCATTCGTAACATTGTCGAGACATTTGTTCCCTTTGGTTGATAGATTCGAAATTGCCTCATTTGTGACCACATCTTCATTGGCATCACGTGCTGATCCGAAATCGGTGTCTGCTTGATTTGGTCACCTTTTGGAGTGTTGGTTTTCTGGGGTCTCACCATCCCGATTTCCATCCCGAACTTCTTTATTTGAGTCTGAGTCACTCGATCATAGATAATGACCGACTTCTTCTTTTCGATTCGATGGATGATTTATCTTTTCTGTTTGAGGGCTTAATCTGGTGATCCTCTTTGTCGATTCATTTGCATCATGTTCTGTTTCTTAAACACAAACAGATTCATCAAAAACAACATGAGTGTTTCCTCCACAATAAGAGTCCTACGGTTGTAAACTCGAAAGCTTCTTGACTTGAAATATCCTAAGAATATTCCTTCATCGACTTTACTATCAAATGTTTTCAACTGATCTTTACCATTATTGTGTATGAAACACTTGCAACCAAACACATACGAAAGAAAAAAAAAACAAGAGGCTTCCTTTCATTCCAAAGCTCATAAGGTGTTTTGCCTTGACTTTTTTTTCGGCATGGATCTATTCTCGAGAGTAGCATGCGGTGTTGGCGACTTTCAAATTTCAAAAATCTTTTAGGAATATCGGCTTGACTATCATTGTCCTTGCGAACTTCTTTCGAGTTCTTTCCTTCTTTCATCAACACCATTTTGTTGAGGGTCCTTCTTGTTGATGTTTCATGTAGAATTCCATTTCTTTGCCTGATAATCGAAAATGATATGATTTATAAACTCGGTTCCTTGTCGGATCGATTTTAACCACACTCGATTTTTCTCATTCTTGAGCCTTTTCAATGATCTGGCGACTTTATCTCGAGTCTCTTTCTTCTTGAGTAAGAATATGACCCAAGTATATCTTGAGTAGTCATCAACTACTACCAATGTGTATTTCACGCCATTAGTGCTCACGGTGTTATAGGACCAAAATGATCCGTATATGCAAAAGTCAAGTATTCTCTCGGTAAAACTTCTACTTTGCTTTTAAAATGATGCTTTGACTTGTTTTTTTTCTCGCACGCATCACAAATGTGTTCCTTCTTGAACACTTCATTAGGCAACCCTCTCACAAGAGCTAATCTTGCAAGCTTGTTCGGGGTTTTGAAGTTTAGGTGATTCATTCTTTTATGCCATAACCAACCGGTATCTGTGGAACTTTTAGCAATTAAACATGTATCTTTAGGAGTTGAACTCCAATCGACCAAGATACACATTCCCTTTTCTTGTACCCGGTCGAGAATACTTTACGTGATGTATCATCTTTCACAAAGCATAAGTTCTTGGAGAACTCAACATTGAAACCCTTATCACAGAAATTGGGTAATTGACAAAGCAGTTATGCTTCAATCGAGATACATATGAAACACCATGGATATGAACTGAGTCGACTTCCAAAGTTCCATATCCTTGGTCAAATCCCTTGGAGTTATCTCCAAAAAGTGATCGTGGGCCTCTTTGTTCAACATAGTCACCGAGAGCATCTTCTTGAATCTGTCATATGTCTTGAGCATCCATTTGTCAAGATACCATACATCGAGCTTTTTTCATCTCTGCTTTCATCGATTGCCATGTGTTCTTTCATCGACTTAGTGCCCCGGTTTTCCTCTGAAAAAAAGATCAATTCTTAGGTACCCATTTTGTGTAGGGCCCTACGAGGTTAAATTGTACCTTTCGGAATCCAAATCTGCTGACAACTCTAATCACTTTAGATCGCTAATTTGTCTTCCATAAACATCAACATATACATCCACTACTCTGGGTGCCTTAGCGTTTTACGTATATATGTGCTAGCTTTAGCATGAACATGTGCCTTAGAGTTCTTCTTTGGTTCAGGGCCTTACGCTGGAATGCTTAGGCTTTTGTGCGGCGGTCTAAATCTTTGATGACACGGGTTCGATAACCTTTACCCTTAGGCAAGTGAGGTTCGGGTTATGCATCTTGAAATCTGGGTCTTTCGAAAGATATGAGGACTTGGTCTCTTGATTGAGAATGTCTCTCTTGAGTGTTTCTCATCCGAGGATTCCTCGATGGTTCATGTGGAGCCTTTCGGTTTGCATTCTTAGCCCGAGGCTTTGAAGTACTTACTGAAACTTTCCAATCGATCGCTTCGAGGTTTTCTTGCCTTCACCGAGGTTTGGGCTTTCTAACCCGATCATTCAGTTTTCTTGAGACCATAGGTCATTTTCCTTGTCTACAACCTTGGGCATTTCTTCGGTTTGAAGTGTAGGTGCCATTGGTTTTACAAAGATAGTCTTCTTGCTACTTGACGCAAAGATTTAGATGACCTTGTGAGGTTCCCCTGAATATATCCCAATCCAGATTTTATAGTCCACATCTCTCTGGTAACTCAATTTCATCTATTACATTAGATGCATTATTCAATAGAGTTAACTTCTTCATCTTGCACTATCCTCACATTCTGTAGAGTTTTATGCTTCTCGAGAGGTCATTGAACTTCGATTCCGATTAGTCAATCTCTTCGATGGATTTCTCTAGCTTTTGATTAGGGACACTATCAACTTCTCTTTCTCTCGAGAGTTGTACTTTCGAGAACATCCAGTTCATCAAGAGCTCCCATTAATTGAGAAGTGACTTCGATATTGCTAGAGTATTTCCATTTTAGATTTTTGACTTTTCGGTTCCTTATTCGCTCTTGAGTTTGATTTAGCGATCCTTGCAAAACAAAGATAGTCCTTGCAAAAGCGGATAGTCCTTCATCGATTCTCGAAAAGAATCCATCGAGTCAAAATGATTTTTTCGATGGAACTTGAAAACTCTTGTCTTTAGTGTAGGAGCAACAACAGAGAAAGAAGAGTTTACCTCCTCAATGGCCATCATCCCGACGGATGTCATCACTTTCCTTTGTCGAGAATATCTCATCTGAAGAGCTAGATCCTCCTCCTCAGTGTTCTTCTTCTGCAATCATGGCCTTTTTTGCTTGAGAACTTACGGTCTCTTATAGCTTGCCTTTCTCTTCTCTCCTTAGCACTCAAATCGGACAATCATCTTTGGAAGTGACCTTTCTTCCGGCGGTTATAGCATCTGTTGGCATCATCATCCCGATCATTTTCTTCTTTGGACTTGGAGTCCTTTCTTTTGGATGAAGATCCTTCAGCTTTCAGGTCTTTCTTCTTCTCAGTTGATCTCTCCCCGTTTTTCTCCGGTACTGTGGTTCTGTAATAGTTTTTGTATTTTCCAAATCTACTATTGAGTCTATCAAACCTTCTTGCCATCGGTCTTAGCTTTTCCTCAAGCTCATCCCGATTTTTGGCATGGGGTTCTCGAACTCTCTAGTTTCTGAGTTTTATCTTTGGCTTTTAAGGCCACATTCTTACTTCGATGAAGAATCATCTTTCTTTGTCGACCTTTTTTGGATTTCTTATCAATTACAAATTCATAGGCTTTCAGCTCAGAGAAGACTTGTTGGTAAGGCATTGAGTTAATATTCTTGGTGTATACAATCACCACTGCATGAATATCCCATTTCTTAGATAGACCTCTAAGAATTTTCAATGCAACTTCTCTCTGTGGGTATTTCTTTCCAAGTGCATTTAGATCATTCATGATCTTTAGTGAATCGACTTCCGGTTTGTCTATTGATTCACCATCATCCATTTCAAAAACTGTCAAATTTTCCAATTGCCACTGAAAGTTTGTTTTCTTTTATATGATCTGTGCCTTGGCACATAACAGCTAGTGTATCCCAAATCTCTTTAGCAGTATTACAGTGAGAGATCATTCCCATCACACCATCATCAATTGTGTTGTATAGTGTGTCTTTTGCAATGTAGTCTAGATTGACTAACTTTCTCTCCTCAGGAGTCAGTTGGTCATCAGACTTAGGAAATTCTGCTCTAGGATCAATTCTCTCATCTTCTGTTCCTCCGGATTCACTTCTGATGGAACCCGGAATGGTCCTTGAGAGACCACTCTCCACATACGCTCATGTTTGGAATACAGATGAGCCTGCATTCTCAGTCTCCATAGGTCATAGTTCTCCACTGAGAACATGGGAAGTTTTTTAGAAGACATTTTTCTGATCTCTTGAAAAATAAAAGGTTTCAGCAAATAAGATCAGTTCAGATAGACCACAAGTATTTTTGAAAATAAAACTTTGGTCAACACAACAGGTGGTCAAGTTGAACCACTGCTCTGATACCACTTGTTGGTCCCAACAAGCGAGTCTTACACGTGTATGGGGGGGAATACACGTGTTCAGTGTTTTTAAAAAAATTCTTACTGAGGTCAGCTTGGGTCAGATAATCCTGAAGATTAGGTTCTGAGAAGCACAGATCGCTCTGAGTCAAAGTCTACTGAGACAGTGATCCTGAGCTGCTTTCAGAAACCTCAGATAATCCCAACTGAGTCCTGAGTGTCAGAGATCCTGAGTTGCTTGGATCAGATAACTAACTTCATGAACCCTCGTAAGAAATGCGTTCGGTTTGGTAACTATCTGTTCTAGCTACTCGGTTGTCTTGAAATGGTTTGGCCCTTAGTTTATACTCGTTTTAAGCTTTGCGAAAAAACCTTCCTTTATGAAATAGTGATTAGGTGTGATTCACTTATGCAACTTCATTGGATTGATTCCAACCCGAATATCGATTAAAAGTATGCTTTCAAAATCAAGTCAATGCAACAGATAAGCAAAGATAAGGAAAGCAATAAAGAACACAGCAATTATAGTGGTTCAGAGACTCAAGCTCCTACGTCCACTCTCTCCGACTCTTCAGAGAAATTCACTATCAACTTATGAGCTTTACGACTACCTCGTGGTTTACTTACTCAACTTCGTACCTGAGTTTTTACGACTACTCCACGTGGTTTACTTACTCAACCCGACCCACGAGGCTTTTTACTTTACCTCCGTAGTTTACTTACTCAATCACACACAAGCTTTCAAACTACCCCTCAGAGCTTACTAACTTCTCCTCTAGAGTTTTTCGACTACTCCGCGTGGTTTACTAACTCTTTTACAACACTTCTCACCAACAAACACACTCCAACTACCTTCACAAGGGTTTGGGGTTTCTAGGTTGGTTTCCAACTAGGATGAGATATCCTTTACAATGAAGCACAATGCAAAGGGTTAGGATATCTCGACTAAGCTTTGGATAATTCTTATCAAGCTAGGCTTAGTATAGTGAGCTCTCTTCAATATTGAAGCACTTGGGAAATTCTAAGTTTTTTCGAGTGCTTTTAACTTTTACAAGAATAAGCTTGAGCTCTTAAGTTGAATATAAATTTCCCGTAACCTTCATATGTAGGGTCACCCAAGATTTATAGGCATACACCAAGGTCACTCTTGAAAACTATCCATTTGGAGAGACAACCGTGAGTTCCCTCTTGTGGTGTGTGAAACAACTATATTTAGGGTTTGAAACTCCCTAACACTTTCTAGGCAATAGCCTTCCATGTAGCCGGTCTTCACTTTTTGCAGTCTGGAACTTTTGTACATCTGACATCCTTTTCAGAGACCAGTCACTGTCAGTGTCAGTATGGTACGATGTTGTCTTTCTCTTTTTGACTTTTGTCTCCGCTAAAGGTAGACACCTTCAACGGCTCTTTTTGGTTACAAACTCGAGTTTGATATAACCTTAACAACACTTCCGACTTAGTTCCTTTTATGCGCATTTGAATGTCTTGGCGATATATCTAACTTTCTAAGGAATCGCGTGATCTTCTCCGATATTGCATCCTTCGATAGATATATATTCGATTGCCTCGGAACATTCAAGTTCATACTGAGCATTCAGTACATCACTGATTCTTCAGTAATTACTGTGCCTTCAGTATTCTTGATCTTTAGTTTCTCAGCCTTCAGTCTTTGTATCTTGAGTCTTACGAGTCTTGAGGTCTTCGAGTTTTTTGTAGTTTATCTTGATGATATCTTTGAGTCTTCTCATTGAGTCTTCGCCACTCAAGATCCTCTTGAGTCTTCGCAGAATTATCTCCGAACTATATCTGCTGACTATACATTCTGCAGATAACATCCTAAATATTCTAAAAACTGAATCCTGACTCAACTTTTCAAGATCATTCTGAACATGTCATACTCAGGGGTTTTGGGATCTAATCAAAATCATAAATCTTTATTAAAATTCATCTCCCAACAGAATATGATTGACTATAATAAAGGAAAGCAAAAATACCATAATATTTGAATGAAGTGACATCGACACATAAGCGGTGGACACAATATTTATGTCCACCGATGGACTCTATATCATTTTTGGATCTATTATATCCTTCCTTAAAAATCATTTTATTATTTTAAATATTAATAAACAATTCACTCGCTAAAATACGGAAAAAAGGTAGTGTAAAAATAAAATTGAGCGGTGAATAATATTTTTTATTTTATTGAGATACAAATAAAATTTGATATACATCTTCTTTGTAATTCATCTTCATGGGGATGCGTGCAAAGTAAGTGAGATTTTTATTGGATTGCAAAATCAATGGGGATGTTTTCGAAATGCATATTATGGGGAAACATGGAAAAAGAAATGCTAAAACAACAATCTTTTAAACCAGTGATTCAAACTAAATTTGTCCCATAATTTTCATTTTTAAAATTATTTTATAATTATTAACTTTTAAAATTTAATTATATATATATATATTTAATTTGTTTCAATTTAATTTTAGTTCGTCGGAGATCGATCAAAAATACCCAAAACGACGTCATTTTAGTCGCGTGTCTATCACGTGCCCCTAATTTTTGCTACTAAAACAACGTCGTTTTGAATGTTTCTGATCGATCTTTGATAGTTTGAGATTAAATTGGAACAAATTGAATACATATGAGACTAAATTGAAAATGTTTAATAGTCACGGAGCTATTTCAATAAAAGTGAAAAATTATGGGACGTAATTGATTTAAATCCCTATTACATAAGCCCCAAAACAAAAAATGTTATTCAAAATTGAGCAATACAATTCTTGTCTCAAGAAAATAACATTGGTCAAATTGAGCACAATTCACTAAAATTACCATTTTCTAATTTTGATCAAATCCACATGATAATTAGTTGTGTCAAAATTAATAAATATTCCGTCTTCCTTGACGATATAATTGAAAATATGGTGATCCCGCCAAACAGAACTAAAGGCCGTGATATCAACGGACTTCCATGGCCAGACAAGGGTACACAGGTAAGCAAGAGGTTTATCATCGTCGGAATACAAATCAAAACCGTAAAGTTGACCTGATTTAGTGGCATGTGTTCCAAGATCACGACTGTATTGTAATTTGGCCACACAACGAAGAGCCAAGGGGGCTGAATTTGTAGGGAGATCATTGTAGATATTAACTCTTACAGGTCTAACGCCAGCATCAACCCCGGAAATTAACAAGATTGATGATATGAAAGTAAAAGTGTATACACTCTTGATGTTGTTGAAAAAACCCATCGTTTGATTTTGTGTTGTGATAATTAGAATGAATAATCATGTTATATAGGAATTTGAGTAACACTACTACTGTCAATTAGGTATATACATGAATTCTATCACTGTTATGCATAAAAAAAATTATTGTTTAAAAATATAAAATATTTTTAAAATAATAATAATTTTTGTGCATAAGTGATAATTTTTTACATAACAGTGATATTAAAATATAGGAGTTCACGATGAACTCGGGTTCACACAATTCTTTTTTTTTTTGAGATTTTAAGAATGATATGTATGGTAAATTGTTATTTATGGGGATTACTATATAAAGTGAGTCGTATTACTCGATTCATTCATAAAAAATGACCTTTTAATAGCAAGTGCTTGTACACAATTAAAGGATCTTTTAATCTTTCATTTTGCACTCTTTTTTTCAAATTTACCCTTCTTTTAGATTTAGAAAATTAAAATTTACTAATTTTTTTTTTGAAAGTCAATCAATTACAATAATTTTCTAACATAATCAATTACAATAATCTCGCTGTAGATCAGAATCGCAATCACCACAAGAGGGGACCACCCGAAACCGCAACTCAGAACCGCAACCGCACCGCAATCGAAACCGCTATCCAACAACAGGGGGACCAGCACCTCATAAGAGGGAATAATATTCCCTCTCCTTGTCTCAAACCCGGGACCTCAAGGTTTCAGGTGGTGGAGCTCTAACAACTTGAGTTATCCACACATGACCTTGCAAAAAATTTATGATTTCTAGATTACCTTTGTTAATTGTTCCTCTACCATCCTTATTTTTATGGCAAACTAAAATCATGGGATATATGGTAGGAAAATAAGATCATAGTTAAGGTCAAACCTGTTAATATACATCCTCTTAATTAATTCTACCAATTATAAGGTCATTTACTTATAAAAGGAGAGAGTATTAATAAGTAAAATTAGATTCTTTTTAAGAAAGGTAATTCAACATATTAATTTAGGAATAAAAAATAGATATATATATATATATATATATATATATATATATATGGTAATTAGAATATATGGTGTTACTATAACGTGAATTGTATTATTAATTAATAAATTATAAAAGATTATGATTCTTTTTCAGAAAGATAATCTCTTATCTATTAAAGGTGAACCACCCCCAATTCATATAGTGATCTTATTTCAAATCTATGAATATATGTGAGAAGTTATTTATGGTATTATTTTTAGTTTTTAATGTTTAATTTAAGTCATTAATTATTTAATTTTGATATTTATTTTTCATTTATCCATAATCTATTAATTGTGAATCACCCCCTATTCATGTAGTTATTTTATTTAAAAAATTTAGATATCTATAAAAAATTATTTATGATATTATCGTTTATATATTAAAGGTGAACCAATGGTGACTTTATTTCAAATTTTTGAATTTCTGTGAGTAGTTATTTATGACATTATTAATATTTTAAAAAAAAATTAATCTCAATAATTCATTATTTAATTTTAATCTTTATCGTCCATTTATATATTATATTATATTAAATACATACTCCATAAATTATGTGTCCTCCTATTCTTTTTAGACGTCATTCTTAATTTTTTCAGATGAATTAAGAATATTTTCTTATGCCAAATAATTAAATATATTTAATAATAATTACTATTGGGTGAAAAAATGTTATTTACACAACACATTTTGTAAGAAAATTGGAAATTTAAATGACCATGAAAATTAATTATTAGGAGTATATATAAGATAGGGTGGATCTAAAAAAACGACATGTATTATGTAAATAATGTAGAGAAAATTAAAAATATAAATGACTATAAGAATTAATTATGTCGTCTTTTGACCTCATATAGTCCATAGACATTAAACCAGTTGAAATCAAAATGTCTAATGGAGTTATGTCGACGACGTATGTGTCTCGACTTTTTGTTATACATACTGCTCAAAGTCTAACAATCACATTGTACCATTACTGATGGTACTGCGTTCCAAGAAGGAATATCTTCAATAAAATTACTAAATCATTCATCTTCTTCACCAGCTTAGTCTAAAGCGATGAATTCTGATTCCATTGTGAAACGGACAATACACATTTATTTTGTGGATCACCACGACATAGTTGCTCCTTGAATAGTGAACACATATTCAATATTGGAAATTGAGTCTTTAGTGTCGGATATTCAGTTAGCATCATTGTACCCTTTAAGTACAGTTGGAAGTCTAGTGTAGTGAAGCCCAAAGTCAAGGGTATACTTTAAGTATCTTAAAACCCTTTTTAGAGTCTTCCAATGCTCGTGACATGGATTACTCGTGAACCTACTCAACTTGTTCACCGAGCATGCAAGATCAGGATGTGTGCAGTTTATAATGTACATCACGCTTCCAATGATCCTTGCATATTCCAACTGAGCCACTGGTTCTCCTCTATTCTTCTTCAAATGAACATTAAGTTCCAGCGGTGATGTTGCAAGTGGATCGTCAAATGCATTAAATTTCTCCAATACTTTCTCAATGTAGTGAGATTGTGACGAAGAGATTCCATTTGACATTCTCTCAAATTTGATTCCTAGAATCATATCTGCTAATCCCATATCCTTCATGTCAAAATTTCGATTTAACATGTTTTTCGTATTAACTATGACATTATTAATCATGTTATCAACATATAGACACACGATAACAAATTCATTTGGTGTATTCTTCAGAGATACACACTTGTCATATTCGTTAATTTGAAACCCATTTGACAATATAGTATGTCAAATTTCAAGTGTTACTACTTCGGAGCTTGTTTAAGTCCATACAACGACCAAACGAGTTTACAAACCTTTTTCTCGTTCTCGGGTGCAACATAACCCTCTGGTTGATCCTTGTATATTTCAGCATTTATCTCACCATTAAGAAACGCAGTCTTTACATCCATTTGGTGTATTTCTGGATTATGCAAAGCAACAATCGCGATAAGTACATGAATTGAGGTAATCCTCGTAACAGATGAATAGGTGTCAAAAAAATCATACACTTCCTTTTGTTTTATACCTTTTACAACTAAACGGGCTTTATACTTTTATGTTGTTTCATCGTTTTTATGTTCATTGCAGTCCAATTTAGTAATTGAATAGTTCATTTAAAATATATATTATTTATTGGATTTTATTAATATAAAAAATAATTAATAAATATATAATATTTTATATTTAATATTATATATATAAACGAGCCCGTCGGTTGAGCTTTTAATTGAATACATTTTATTCAGTTGAACGATGAATTAAGAAAATAGTTTTCCTTCTTTGACTATTTTACTGTATTCAGTATTGTATAAATGTATCATAGAAGATGTTTGTTAATATATACGCCCCCGCCGCATCAAGAACATATTAAACAATGGCTTATGGCTATATAATTCCTTTTTTCTCCTTTTCCATATTGACTAAAATAGTCCCATTTTCATCCATGTACTTTGCGAGTCACTGATGATTTCTTGCTAATAATTAAACTTGACAGTTTCTTTTCCTTTTACATCCTTAATCTTCCTCCAAGAAGCAATCAAATCTATCTATCAATATTTTGGGGAATATGAGTAGCATCTGCATAGAGCTGCTAATTATTGGTGATAAAAAGCATGCATGCAACTTATTCTTCAGTTGAGGGAGAGGATAACAATAAGTTGAGAATGAAACCCATACAAATCCCAATCACTCCTACTATTATTGCAAACTTCAACGAGAACGTCCCGTTGCCTTTTCTTCGCCTTTTCAACGCATCCTGCAACAATAGTAATTAAATCACATAAATTTTCAAGTTAGCTCAAAAATAGCTTTGTACATCCAATTATAAAATAGAGTAACACTTCCTGCACAACTGACCAAGTAATACTATTCACTAAAAACAACTAATAATTTCATTGAAAACGATTAATATTGTTAAAAAATGCACCTATTGTACAGCACAATGTAATTGCTGTATACAAGAATTTGCCAATAAAATATAAAGAAGCGGTATAACCGTGCAAATATGTCAAAAATCGTGTATTAATTAGCAATTTTGATTTTATAAATTGATAATGTGATGAGTAAAAAAGACAAGTATATGACTTAGTCTTATATGCATCCAAGTGCATCATGCACTCATAGTGCATTTTAGAAATATGCAATTTGTTATACTAAAGATGCAACTTATTTACATTGAACCGTGCAACTATTAATAAGAAAAAATAATTGCACGGTTGAAGTATATATGGACTAACCACTTGTTGTTGTAGCTGCTGTTTTTGCTTGACAGCTGCGTCTCTTTCCTCTCTAAGTCGCTGCAATCCCTCATTCTGCACCATTCATTTTTTAAGATAAAAATTCGTATAAGACGGTCTCAATTCATACATGAGACGGGGTATTATCAACACTCATTTCTCTCAAAGTATTAAAATGTCATACCTAAGTTATATTACGTCTTACCGTGCATGAGACTATCCCATTCAAATTCATTAGCAGATATAATTTGGGCGGGACATATCTGTTCCATCCTAAATTCCTTATTAATGTATATTATCTATAGTTTTGCTAATTCAACAACCAGAAGATGAGTAACAATTAGGTGCCCTAGTTGCACCGTGCAATTGGTGTACAATTAATATTGTTTAATAAAAATTATTAAAATTGTTTGAGAAAAAAGTTTTTTTTTTAATATAACTTATCTACTGTCTACTTTTTGTCCCAAAAAATTTAAATCTTCAATTTTGGTTCCATAATTTTGGTTCAATTTTCACAGAAAAATCGCAGAAGATGTCGTTTTCGGTCACACGGAAGTCCCGTGCTGGTAAAATTTAGTAATTTTTTAATTTGCAAATTTTAAATTTTAGTAATTTATTGAGTTATTTACACATGTGTAATTTAATTGATTAAAACACTTAAAAAAACTAAAAGAAATCGAACGTAAGATTTCACGTCTGCGAGGGTATCGAAAACCCCCAATTTTTTTACCGACACGTGATCGAAACGACGTTGTTCGCGATATTTTGACGAAAATTGGGACCAAAATTGGACAATCAATTTATTTATGAGACCCAATTTGGACAATTAAATTTTTTGGGACAAAATATGGATAGTAAATAAGTTATGAGATCCAAACTTTTTATTTTTCTCAAAATTGTGCAGTAAAAACAACTCACTGAGCAACTAATAGCTTTTAATAAAACAACTAATATCATTTAAAAATGGACTACAAAATGAACTAGAGTTTAACGGTGCAACTTATGCACATAAAAAACTACATGTGAAAATTGATCAAATAAATCTAATAATAATAATTAATATTAAAATTAATGGCTACATAATGAAAGATGATAAGCATTATATCTTACCGAATTGGCATCAACATCATCAGAGTTGGCACGAGCTGTGTTAGGAGTTACGTAGAGGACTCTGAGTTTGCACTCTTGTAATGCACCTCCAACTTCTTTATTAAACTGTATGTATATTAATTATATATTGCAAATGTGTCACAATATGTGTAATTACATGTTATCATGAAAACATATATATACTGATGGTACTTTTCTTACAGTGTCTTCGGGAAGGTCATCCACATTTGTATTTGGAGGTACAACTGTGCTTAGTAATAGAAATTTATCTTTGCATTGCATGTTAGGAGGGTACTCCCTTTGAGCTTGAAGGGTCACTAAATACACATGACAATTAATTAGTAAGAGATATATGCAGTATCCGAGCTAATTCATTTTGCACAAAATTATTAGATATTGTAATTGAAAAAAGAAAAACATGAATGGATAGACTTAGTATGCCCTTATTTAATGAGCATTTGAATTTGAAAAAAAAAAAAAAAGAAGACAGTTTTGTATGTTGCAGATGCACCGTGCAACTTAAGTGTATTTTTATTTGTATCAAAACTAAAGTGATTTGGTCAGTATTAATAGTTTTCACTGAACATTATTAGTTGTACATTGCATTGTAAAATTGGACGAGACTTACAAAAGAAATACGCCTTCCGTCCCAAAGAAATTTGCCCCAACTTTATGGCCCGCATATTTGAGAGAATTTCGTCTCATCTAAAAGCTCGAGTTTGTAGAGAGGGTCGGGAATAATCTATTTATTTAATTTCCCTCAACACTCTCCCTCACTCGTGGGCCGAATCATTGCCTCTGCTCTCTGGAGAGGAGGCCCAACAGAGTGAACAATTTAAATGGGTGGAGTGCTTCCACGGGAATCGTGGGCTCTGATACCATGAGAGAATTCCGTCTCATCTAAAAGCTCGAGCTTGTAGAGAGGGTCGGGAATAATCTATTTATTTATTTTCCCTCAACAATATTAAGAAAAAAGTGTAATGAGTGAAGTGTTTTTAGAGGTAATGTAGTAAGTTTATATATAAGAAGTAAATAAATTAAATGAATTGAGTGTATATATATGTGGATCCAAAAGTAATAATATTTGGTGTAAATATGTGAATATTGTGGAGATAAAGTTTAATAAGGGGTTTCCTTTTTTGGGTGTGTAAATTTTTGTGGAACGTCCCTTTAAAAAAATTAAACAAATTTTTCTGGGACAAGGAATCTGAAAAAAAAAGAAGGATTATATACTAGTACCTCTTATGACACAAGAGTCCCATGGCTGCATTACACCAATGTTTGGTCGCACAAAATACTTCTTTGGTGAGGTAGTTTTCACCTTGAAAACAATGTGATTCTCTGTGTTGTTTGTAACTTTAATATCACAACAACTTAGTTTCTCCAGCTCAACTATTAATCAAAACAAATATCAATATAAAATTGGATGAATTAAAAAATAAAAATTTCATCATGCAACGTTAAACTAATTGAAACTAGATATATAGATAGAATTATACCATGTCATGACGGTCAAATCAGATGCTTATATATATAATATTAATAGATGTAAATCTCAATATATAATTAACCTACAGAATTCCTTTTGGATCCAAGCCAAACATAAATGAAAATATATGTAGATTTCTAAAAATTTAGGGCAAAACACATGCACATGCAGAAAAGTTTAGAAACAATTAATTGCAACAAATTAATACATCGAAACTTGAGCTCCTCTGGTTGTACAGAAATGAAGTTTTGGGCAGCAGCCATGGTTGAGGTTGTTGCAGCCACACCAAATCACTGCCCAAATCAAACAATCGATCCAATTTCCAGGTTAATTTCAATCAAATCTATATACCAATTATCAAACACTCGAGAAAAAAAAACACACCCCTAAAAGAAATGTGACATAATAAGAAAGATAGTTATAGGGTCCGAGAAAGTGAGAGAGTTGTACAACTTTACGATAAAGGAGGATCACATTCAGAAATTAGTTAAACAAATTAATTAAGAAAAAAGCTCTTTGTATATTTTCTAAATTCGAGTGGTTCGTATATTTAATGCCTCCTAAAAGATTGCGCCATATCTCCACACACTGCAATATTAATTTGTTTACTCAATTACTCTTGAACATTATAATATAAAATCATTAATGCTTTAGAAGAAATTCTTCTTATATTCGGTGTTAATGGTAATTGATATCATTGATGGGTATTACTAAGAGGTAATTGATAACATTGTTATTACTTGGTTAAAAATCAATAATGAGTATCATCTTAGAATGGTGGATCGTGAATGATTACATGAGTGAATTTAGGTAATAGAAATAGGGTAATCAATTACTTATACATATTCTCATTATGAGCACGTATATCAAAGTTGTCAAGCACTATTAATATGAATAATTTCTATTACATATACCTCCAACCAAGTGGACCCTTAATTTATACCGGAGATCTACATTTTTGGTAACAATGTTTCCAAATGCACACGGGTCTCCAGTTACAAAATAGAGTAATATCTTTTATTACATTATCTACATGATTGACACATAATAAATGATACTCTGATTAAAGAGGAATTATATATGAGATGATAAATGTGATTAATTGCATATATGTGAGTGTCATTCATCTATTTAGTGTAACATAAGTCATTACACTTTTGTGTAACAGTAGATCTCGTCCACTTAAAATAGTTTCTTATTTTCGATCTTTTAAAAATATTCATCTAATCTAAAAGTTTGAACTTATAGAGAGACGTGAAATTAATTCCTTTATATTATTATCCTATCATGAATTATCTTACTCTATAATTGGGAGGAGGCACATCTAATGGACAACTTAATATGGGGGGAGTTGATTTCAACGAGAATCGAACCCAGAATCTGGGCGCGAGCCAAAGACTCTAGTACAATTGAAATAAATAGATCTCATCTAAAAGGTCGAACTTATAGAAAAAATGTGAAATTAATTCCGTTATATTTGTTCCACGATAATAAAAAAACATATTATGTTTGTGTATTTACTAATGAGATGAATGCATATTTATATACAAAGATCTCAGCTAATTAAGGGAAAGTATAAACCCTATATATCAATACCGTATATATACATAATATAATTCTAATACTCCCCCTCAAGCTAAAGCATAAATATTAATCATGTCTTGCTTGTTATAAATATAATTAACCCGAACTCCATTAAGTACCTTCGTATAGATATCTCCTAATTGGTCCTCAGTCCTCATATATCCTGTTGAAATCATCCCTCCTTGATTCTTTTCACGAAAAAATGTGATGCAGCGCGTTAAGCATTGCGAGGGGGTGAGACAACGTCTCCGATTCACAGGAAACTCCTGGAAATGTACTTTATAATTCAATCTTTAAACGCGCTTTATATTACAATGAAGAATGAACATTTATTTATATTAATCCTAATAGTGCAGAATAGGAAAATCCATGACTTTGGGTCTAAGTAATACTTGGTGGCCAAGTACAACATATGTAAGGAAAAGACCCTCAAATCGTATCTTGATAAAACGAGAGAATATATCATGAGTACTTAATGAGATTTATTCTACTTCCGTAAATAACTAAAACCATTAAATATCATATAATTTTAATGACTGAAACTGAATCTCGCGATTCAATCTCCATCAAAGTGGCAATCAATCTCAATTTGGCTGGTATAGAGACCTTTAAACCCACATCATTCAAAAATTCTTGTAGTTAACAAACTTGTCCTTAACCCTATATTCAGTCTCAGCACTTGATCGTGAAACAACCTTTTGTTTCTTGCTTTACCAAGAAATTAAATTTCCCCCAAATAAAACACAATATCCCGAAGTAGATCCTCAATCTTCTTTTGACCCTAAACAATCAATATCGATGAAACATTCAGTTTTATCATGACCATGGTCACTATATACAGTTTCACGTTTAGGGGCTCTCTTCAAATAACACAAGATTTGTTCTACCGTCTTCCAGTGATCAACAATTGGTGATGACATATAATAACTCAACACACCTACGAGATAAGCAATATTAGGATGTGTCACCCTATTCAACTTTCCAACTAACCTTCTATATCTTTCAGGATCATCAAATAACATACCTGCTTTTGTAAGCTGTAGATTGAGAACCATTGAAGAGCTACACAGTTTAGCTCTCAACTTTCCTGTTTACGAGAGTAAATTGAGCAAATACTTTCTTTGACACAAGAAAATTTCCTTCTTACTCCTACTCACTTCAACACCTAGGAAATACTTAAGTGTGCCAAATCACTGGTAGTAAATTGAGTAGGAAGAAAAATTTAAAAGATGCAATCCTTTTAGAATCACTTCCAGTGATCATAATATCATCCACATACACAACCATCAAAATAATAACACCCTCAAAACGCATGTAAAAAATAGAATCATCAGCTTTACTCTTCTTCATACCAAACTTCTCAACAACACGAGTAAATGTTTCAAACCATGCACGAGGACTCTATTTCAAACCATACAAAGACTACAGAAGATAAGATACCTTATTAGTCTTCCCCTGAGAAACAAAGTCTAGCGGTTTATCCATATAAATAGTATCACTGAGATCACCATGAGAAAGACAATTTTGATGTCTAACTGATGTAAAGACCAATGATTAGTAGCTGCCAATGAAATCAAGAGCCTAATCGAGGTAAGCTTAGAAACATGAGAAAAAGGTGTTAGAATAATCAACACCCTAAGTCTGAGTTCCTTTGGTTGAAAGCAAGCTTTTAATTGAGCTACAAAGCCATCAGAATTGACTTTGACAATAAACACCCATTTACAGCAATAAGTCATTTACCTTCAGGAAGATCCATCAAAACCCAAGTGATATTGATATCTAATGCATTCATTTCCTCAATCATGATATTACGCCAACCAAAATGGGCAAAAACTTCATGAACCACTACAAAAAAAAGCGGGTTTTAACGACAGTTTTTAGCGACGGTTCTAAAAGCGCCGATAATTATGATGGTTTTGTCGACGGTTCAAAAGCGAGGCAGTCAAAGTCATCGATTTAGGGATGGTTTAGCAACAATTTTCAAAACCGTTGCCAGTAGCGACGGTATAGCGATGGTTCAGCGACGGTTCTTTCGAATCAGGTTGAGTCGGGTTGAATCGGGTCACTTAGCTACGGTTTATCGACGATTTGAAATTATCGCTAAATCAGCAGACGGACACCTGCGTGACTCGGCACTTGGCCCACCACACCAAGGCGGTTAAGCGGCGGTGTTTGAATTTATTATTGGGTTTTCCATCGCTATTAACGACGGTATTTAAATATCGTCGCTAATCTGTCGATAAATCTAATTATATAAACAATCTCGCAGCCTTCTTTCTGCATTTTTTTGGCAAATTAGGAGTCGTCCCGCCGCCGTACGTCATTCGTTGTTGCCGTCGTGAGCATTCCACCCATTAGACGATAATCGTAACGTCGCACTCTTCAATTTGACGGTAATTTTTTTATTTTTTACCGTTCGTTTTCAAATTGTTATATATATATATTTATATATTATTTAAATATATATATATTAATATTTAATTTTGAAATATAAATATCATTTCTAAATATATATATATATATATATTTCGATATTATATATTAATATATATATATTAGAAATTATTTGTATATATTATATTAGATTAATTCGAAATGTGCATGTTATATATATATATTAAAAATTATTTGTATACATTAGATAGTATTACTTGTATATGCATGTTAAATTCGAAATGTGCTTGTTAGAAATTAGACTAGTTAGATATTATAATTGTTAGAATTGTTAGATTGTTGGTTGAATAGGATGAGTTTAAAATAATACAGTTGAAACTCTGTCGAAATTATTTGTAAATATCAGATAATATTTCTTGTATATAAATGTTAAATTAGTTTTATAGTATTACTTGTATATGCATGTTAAATTAGTTTTATAGTATTACTTGTATATGCATGTTTAATTAGTTTAGCTAGTCTAGTTAGAAATTAGACTAGGTAGATATTATAATTGTTAGAATTGTTAGATTGTTGGTTGAATAGGATGAGTTTAAAATAATACCGTCGAAACTCTGTCGAAATTTAGGCGCGATTTTAATTAATTATTTTAATTAATTAATTAATAGTTTTAATTTATAAGTAATTTATGTCAAATGACATTCATATTTTTTATATAATGCGAGATGAGTACTCTTTGGGCGTGTTAGTGATAGTGGTGGTGGCAACATGACGGGCGTGAGGCAACAATGATGGTCGAGGCAACAGCCCCGGGTGGTCGAGCGAAGTAGTGTTCCTCGTAGTACTAGGAGGAAGGGATCCTTCGGCCGGTGAAACTACACCACCCGCCCCGTCGGGTCCAGCTCATAGAATCCGCCACCGACAGGGGCATCTCCAGGAGGGTCGAGCTCAGGTTCGGCCTCTGTTCATCGTGGCTCGGCACCCAAAGCTCGTTTAGTGATCGACTTGAGAGCGGAAAAGTAAGTTATAATTTACTTTTATTTATTAATTTGTTTAGTTATACAGTTAATTATTTAATTATACTTATTATTTTTTTATATTGTTGTTTTTCAAAGATCATACCTGCTCACGAGGTCAGCCGCTATACCACCAAACTCCATCTTGCGAGTTGGAATTGCCATGGGGGCCCACAGCTGGAAAGGTGTGCCTGAATCCCACCGCCAACTCTACTTCGATGAATTTAGGGTACGTACAATAATTAATTACTAAAAGTATTCATAATTATTTATTTTAATTTAATACAATAAAGTTTGTGTTAATGAAATTGAAAAAGCATTTGCTTTAGAGGATAGGACCCCGAATCCATTTTTATGGTCTGTTCAAAAAGCTTTCCCAAATCTGGTATAAAGACTTGCTGTATAGGTGGCACGCCGCGTGGAAGGATGAAGGGCTGGATATGACGGACAACATGGATCCTGGCGTCTGGGAGTCGATTGTGGTTGTGTGGAGCGATCCCGCTTATTAGGAAATCTGCCGGAAGAATCGCAAAAACTGCATGAGCCAGCACAGAGGGGATGGGGGCGTCGCTGTGCATAAGGCCAGATCCCGGTCGATTCTGGAGCACCAAATGGCGGAAGTAAGTAATTAAAACATATTAATATTTAATTCTACAAGTTCATAATTAATTTTAATACGTGTATTTGTTAACAGGAACTACGGCTCGGACACCCTCTGGACACTCTGGAGACGGTGGCTCTCGGCCACCCCTACGAAAAGGAGACAAGGACCTCCACCTACCACCGCAAATACCCACGCGTGCGTAAGTAATTTAATTATAATATTGTATTTCGTAATTACTAACCTGCTCATGTTGCTTGTCTCATGTATATAATATATTTTTTACAGAGAACCGTGCGAGAAGGGTCGAAGAAGCCACCCAGGCCCAAGCCGCCAACCTCGGTGATGATAATCCACCACCTCCTCCGATTAATTTGAATCGATTCTATGTGGAGAAGGCCGACACCTCTAGACAATGGTCCTTGGGTTCTAGGGTTGTCTCACGTCATAATCGTGAGACTTGACCTACTCATTTCAGGACCTCTGTTACTTGAGATCTGCTTGTTCCATCCCCTAATGTGACGGTTGAGCAGATTAGAGGCGGTGATTCTTTGAGCTCGAGAAAGAAAATCAATCTAAGTGGCCGCTGCTTGCAGATCCACTCCGCCGCTCGAATGGGTTGCTCAACGAATTATTTCCTCAACATTAACCGAGGGGCGGTGGCGGTCGTGGTGGTGAAGCAGAGCCTTGGATTTGCGAGTGGTCGTGGTGGCGCGCGCTGGCGAAAGAAGGGTCGTGGTGGCGTGGCAAATGGGTCGTCTTTGGTGGTGGTGACAAGCATGGTAGCGATACTTACGATGGCGATGGCGGGCCAGGTCGGGTCGAGAAATGACGGTGGCGGCGGTAGTGGTGGTGGCTTGGATGATATCGGTGTTGGAATATAGAATCACGTAAAACACGTAATCACATGCGCAGCGGAAATTAAAGTTCACCAACAACGAACAATTAATTGCATACAAATTACAATAATCATAAAGATTAATCTTACAGTAACTCGAGAGCAGATTTCTCTACTACGGTATCCACGTAATCCCCAATTACGGACTTGCACGGATTTGCCAACGTTGAATCCCGAGACAGATTTGTTATGTGAGATATGAATTAAATATTAATAATAATTAATTCCAAATTAATCTATTATTAATTACTTCTCCATAAATTAAATATTAAATTCAATTTAACATTTAATCAACCAACTATAATCCGTAAAAGGGAACTACTTGTTGTGTGACCCATAGGCCCTCATATATAAGAAGCGATTAGTCAAACTAACGGTCTTAATTGAACCTATAAATCAGACATTCTCAATATATGAGGTACGTTGCGAGAAACATGCAACTACCTGTAACTGAAACGTGGGAATTGCGATTTCCTCCTTTCATTCACGAATACTCGATTAGTCTTGAACATGATGAAGTGTCTATTCAAATAACTTAATCAATTTATCTCAAATCACTAATTGATCATTAGTATCACACTTAGTCACAAAGTCTAAGTTGACGTGCATTGGCCAATGACTTAGATCCAATTATGATGAGAAGATGAGTATTCTCTCTAAATCCACTTTGAGGAATGAATCATTTTCTTGGCTCAACTACCACGCACATGCACTTCGTGATGAACCCAATCTAAGTCATATCTACCTATAGAAGGGTGCAAGCATCGGTCATGGTCAAAGTTCATCACTCCACACATGTCGTGCGTATTAACCTCAAGTCAAAGGAGTATCGCATCGCTCCCACTAACCGAGACACCAGTAGACACATATAGTAAAACTACATCAAACGGTTTCTCGGATGGGTATACCAATACCCTCTAAGGTATTTGTGCATCCATCATGAGATACCTAGTATCTCGTAGAAAGTGAGGTCTTACTACACTCTCTAAGAGTATGATGCAGATCGCACACCAATCTCCATTGCATCATCAATATCCCTTTCTTGATGATCCTCGATTGGGGCTATTTAAGAATCATGCTTAAGTCATCTGAGTTCTCACTCACTCAATGATAGCAGTGACTCAAGGGAACACATATAAGAATAAATGCAAACAATCAAACATAATATCCTAATGAGTGTAACGCCATACATTTAATATTAAACAAATAATAATATTAAACCAATACTGAATATTATCTGAGTATTATGTCCTTACAATGGATTGTCTCTAGGACACTAACACTAACAATCTCCCACTTGAACTAGAGCCAATCACCTATATGTCTAACCCCTAGACCATCAAAATGTCTAGTGTGTGCATGAACACTCAAAGCCTTGGTGAAAGGATCAGCCAGGTTATCCTCCGTGGGGACACGTTCTAACTCTCTCTCTCCTCTAGTGATTATCTCTCTTACCAAGTGATAACGCCTCGGTACATGGCTTGTTTCTGTTATTGGATTTCGGTTCCTTAGCTTGCATTACCAACACCAAATATTGTCCTGATACAACTTTATTGACTGCTGGCACTCGGAACTACCCTAGTTCATTTAAGAACCTGTTTTATCCGCAACTTCTTTGGCGAACCTGCCCCCGACAATGTACTTTCGGTCGGTTGTTGAGTCTGCGGTAGTCTCTTGTTTGGAACTATTCCAACTAACCGCCCCACCATTGAGAACAAAAACATAGCCCGACTGTGATTTTTAATCATCACAATCGGATTGAAACTTCAGATCAACATAGCCGATTTGCAACTAGCTCCGATCGTCTCCGTAGACCAAAAAACAAAACTTTAGTACGTCTAAGGTACTTAAGAATGTTCTTGACAACAATCGATGAGGTTCACGGATTCTGCCGGGTATCTACCAGTAGTGTTAACAGCGAAGGCCACATCTGACCTTGTACAAGTCATGGCGTACATGATGGAGCCAATTGTGGATGCATATGGTATATCCTTCATGCGCCGGATATCAGCATCCGTGGAAGGACAATCCTTCTTAGACAACTTTATCCCATGACATGCCGGTAGAGAGCCTCTCTTAGAGTTCTCCATCGCAAATCGCTTTAACACCTTATCTACGTAGGTTGACTGTGACAGTCCCAACATCTTCTTGGATCTATCCCTATGGATCTTGATCCCTAAGATGTAGCATGTCTCACCAAGGTCCTTCATCATGAAGGTCCTTGATAGCCAATCTTTTACCGACTGCATAAGAGGGATATTGTTTTCCATAATAAATATGTCATCGACATACACAACTATGAAAACAATATTTCTCCCACTGCGTTTACGATAAACGCATGGATCTTTCGAATTTCTAATGAAGTCAAATGATTTGACAGCTTCATCAAATCGGATATTCCAACTCCTAGAAGCTTGCTTTAGTCCATAAATGGACCGTTTGAGCTTGCACACAAGATTAGACTTTGACTTAGATACAAAACCTTCTGGTTGAGTCATAAACACCTCCTTATCAATGTTCCCATTGAGGAAGGTTTTTTGACATCCATCCGCCAAATCTCATAATCTAAATGTCTTTGCTTCTGACAAACAAGTAAAATTCGAATGGACTTGATCTTGGCAACATGTGAGAAGGTCTCATCATAGTCAATGCCTTCACGTTGACTATAACCTTTTGCCACTAACCTAGCCTTGTAGGTTTGTACCTTGCCGTTTGCATCAGTGTTACGCTTGTAGACTCATTTGCAACCTATGGGTTTTACCCCTTTCGGCAACTCAACCAAGTCCAAACTTGATTGGTGTACATCGAGTCCATCTCAGATTTCATGGCTTCTTTCCACTTCTCTGAGTCAACGTCTAATGTTGCCTCAATGTAAGTTCTGGGATTATCTATGTCTGGGATTTCCACATCATCATGTTCCTCTAGGAGGAAACCATAATATCTAGTGGGCGGATTACGAATCCTAGTAGACTTACAGAGCTGTGTTTGTGCAGGCTATACATTCTGATCGTGAAAATTTTGTGGTGCATCGATTTCATCAATGTCCGGAGAGTCCTCAAGAGCAACACTTTCTGATGCCTCTTGGGCGGGAGTTTGAACTATGTTGTTATCATTCAGCCCACTTGGAGTTTGTTGCGAAGGCAATGCACTCAATTATGCTCCCAATTTGCCGAAAAGAGGATCACTAAGTGATAAACTTCCGCCATGTGAGCTGCTGAATGCTCCCACTGATTCCTTGTCACATTTCTTCGACAAGATATCAGTCTCTTGGTTATCTTGTGGTTCTTGAATTTGTTCAAGTTCTATCATCTTACGGCCTTGGTTCTTGAAGACACCGTCTTCTTCAAGGAACTTGGCCTGCCTAGAAATAATTATCGTTTGTTTCTCAGGTAGATAGAAATAATATCCTCTCGTTTTCTTAGGATATCCCACAAGGTAACCCTTTTTACCTTTGGATTCCAACTTATCAGTGATCATCTTTTTCACAATCGCGGGGCAACCCCACGTTTTGATAAGTGAAAAAGTTGGCTTCTTGCCACACCATAGTTCATACGGCGTATGCTCAACTGATTTAGATGGAATCCTATTCAGAATGTAAATTGAGGTTTGTAACGCGTATCCACATAAGAATGTAGGGAGAGAAGAAAAGCTCATCATGGACCTTACCATGTCTAACAAGGTTCGATTTCTCCTCACGGATACTCCGTTCATCTGCGGTGTTCTGGGAGGAGTCCATTGAGATTGGATTCCGTGTAACTTCAAGTAAACCTTGAACTCGTGGCTAAGGTATTCACCTCCTCGATCCGATCGAAGAGTATTTATACTCTTACCAAGTTGCTTCTCTACTTCAGCTTTGAACTCCTTGAATTTCTCAAAAGATTCAGATTTGTGTTTCATAAGATACACGTATCCATATCTTGAAAAATCGTCAGTAAAGGTGATGAAGTAGGCGAAGTGACCCCTAGCTAGAGTGGGCAATGGTCCACAGACATCACTGTGGATCAACTCTATAACTTCCTTGGCACGAATCCCTTTCCCAGAAAAGGGTTTGTTGGTCATCTTGCCCTTGAGACATGATTCAAAATTTCCATAAGACTCAAAGTCGAATGGGGTTAAGTAGTCTAACTTTCTTAACCTTGCAATCATATTCTCATTTGCATGACCAAGCCTACAATGCCACAAGTAAGTCGGGTTTTCATGATTACTAAGTTTGAGTCGTTTGTTTTGTATATTAAGAATATCATGTCCACAATGCAACAAATATAAACCATTCGATAAAGGAGCATTTCCTTAAACATCACCATTAAGCGAAAAATAACAATTATTATTTGCAAAATGGAATTCAATGTCTAACATAGGAATAGAGATAATGTTGCGAGTAATAGAAGGAACAAAATAACAATTATTTAGTTCAAGTCTAAAACCAGAGGGTAAGTCTAAAACATAAACGCCAACACGTTCAGCAGCAACTCTTGCTCCATTCCCAATGTGTAGGGCGACTCCACCCGGCCTAACTGCTCTGCTATGCTTGAGACCCTGCACATTAGTACAAATGTGTGAGCCACAACCGGTATCTAATACCCAGCAGTTAGTATCATTTGTGGACATGTTTATCTCAATAACAAACATACCTATTCCAGTGGCTGAGGCACCTTGTGCCTTCTTTTCAGTTGCTAGAACTTTGCAGTCCTTCTTCCAATGCCCCTTCTACTTGCAGTAGAGGCATACATCCTTGTCCACCTTGTCCCTATTTTGAATTTCACCTTTGGGCTTAAGGAAGTTTGGCTTGGAGCCTTTCTTTGCCTTGCCCCTTCGCTTCTTCTTTCCTTTCGGAGCAGAAGAGGTGGAGGCACTCACCATGAGCACGGGCTTTTCCTTAGCAGTGGAAGACTCAAAAGTCTTTAGAAGGTTATGCAGCTCGGGCATAGTCGATTCCGTCTTATTCATATTAAAGTTTACAACGAAACATGAATATGAATCGGGAAGTGACTAAAGAATGGCATAAACAACAACTGTAGGTCCCGAACGGGTTTCAGTGAGGGTTGAAGTCTAGAGGGGAGGGGTGAATAGACTTCAAAAACTTTTCGTGGATTAGATGTGATTTGCACGTTTATCTGATCAGAGTGCGAAGTGGATCAGTTTGGACTGATACCCGACTTACTGATCTTACAGGCAGATCAGTTTGACGTCTATCAGTTTAACTGATGGTGTGGAAGATTAGTTAACCCGTGTGAAAACCAGTTTTACTCAACAAAAGATTCTGACCAATCTGGTTTGAATCAGATAACTAAAGTGTTAATCTGATCAGATCAGTAGCTTGATGCTAGTCTAATCCTGGTACAGAATATGCATGCAGATAACAAGTTGTGTGCAGATGTGTAAAGCAAGATAGATACACACAGATTTATAGTGGTTCGGACAACTTGTCCTACGTCCACTCTTCCCTATTAGTAGGGGCACCAACTTAACCAACTTGGACTTAGTTTATTGTGTTAGTCCAACACAGTACAACCAACAGATATTTAACGAGTTCACACTCAACCAATCCCAGAAATCTAATCTAGAAACCCTAGATAGAAATCTTGCTATAACAAACTTAACCTAACAGTGTTTGGGTAAGAATTGTTTTGTTCCAACTGGAATACTATCCTATCTTCTAAGTAGCCAAGAGCTAGAGGATAAGTATACTGCTAAGAACTTAAGGGATGAACACTTAAGAAATAATCTTGAGCTTGTGTTCTTCTTGCGAAAATCTTGAGAGCTTTTTGCTTGTGAATAATTTCCTTAACCTTACTCTGAAGGCTTGATCCCATATTTATAGGCACGAAATCGAACTAGCCGTTGGAGAGCAATTTGAATTTCGGTCTATTTAAGGTAAGTTTGCAGACGGATTTGACGTGCTTCAGGAGCGGTATGGCCGAAAGCATGCAAGCTTGTCCTTTCTAGCCGTTTAACTCTGAAGCGCCTTGTCCTGCAATGTCAGCTCCGTACATACGTGTCTTTCTCTCATTGGTTATCAAGTACACTTATTCAGTGTTTGATTTACCAACTTAGTTTGATATTCTTCGTGTCTGATGAATACGTATGTCTTGATGATCTTCTGGTGGTCACTTGACTTGAGCTGACCTGATCATTCAAAAACGGATAAGTCTACCTATTTAGTCCTTTTGATGCAGGTTGTCTTAGCGCAACTTGCAGACTAGTCTTCTTCTTATTCTGATGTAGGTCTTCTAATCTTCTGATCTTCTGCATATTGAGTTCCCCCTCAATATGTGACCTATCTTGTTACATCACATGTCTATACATCTCAGCTGGTCATCCTAGTCTGATATCTAGTTCATCAGTCAGCTAACAAGTCTGACTGGTCCTATTACACTATCTGATTTGAAACTTCCATCAAAACTACAAATTTCCCAACAATTTCCCCCTTTTTGATGGAACCGAAACAGATATATAAGAAAAACGGATAAATAAGAAGAATGTAAAAATAGGGACACAAGAAGTCAGAAGACATTGAGATGATGTCTTAGGGTCAGAAAACAGGTAATTCATTTCATTAAGATAATTATCTTACAAGTACAGAAAAGTGTTACAAAAAGTATTACCAAACCTCCTGACCTAAGACCTGTTCTTCTGTTTACTTCTTGTCCCTCAAGCCTTCAGGAATTTGAAATATGTCGTACATCCTTTTAAGTACTTCCTTCTGGCGGTCTTCTTCAATAATGTTCCCTCTTTCCACTGCATCGATGTAGACCTGTCTGAACGCCACTGGATCGTATTTGTTTCTCTTCAGAGGAGGCATGAGAAATTCATATCTCGGAGCAGAAGGCCTCATTGTCATAATCTATCCTTCTCTCATCACCTCTTAATAGAAAATTTGGATACTTAGCTTCCAAACCATCGAAAAGATTTCATCAAACAACATTTCATCTTTCTCTTACGAACACGCCAATCATAAAAGACATCACCACACCCCGATCGTCTTTATTATTCTCCATGGTTCATGGAGATCTTCCCTGCAGATAAGTATATCATCCATCTTTGGCGGGGAAGGGCTCTCTCAATCAATTCTCATCAACTTGACCTTTGGATCGCGGCGACCTTTTTTTTTTCGCTTTCTTCCAAGGCTCTGTCGATCCTCAGCATCACCCAGTTTCTTCCTCTTGACAGCTTCTTCCATGACCCTTCTCCTATTGATCTGTTCTTGTTGTTCTTTTATCTGCTCAGAGGAGAGCAATCGACTGATCTGTCACTTCTTGTCTTTTTTTCACTTTTTTTTCTTTCTTTCTTCAATTTAGCCTGGCGATTGACGAACTCTTCTTCTAACTTTACGGCCAACTCGGGGTTTTTGCTTTTTTCTTACATTTTGTAGCCGTTTACAACATTTGAAGAAAAAGTCTTCAATCTGTCGACTCTTGAAGTCGATCTATCATGGCGACTTTTACGTTTCAAAAATAGCTTTGTCATGAAGGTCAAGCTGCTTAGTGTTCTCCTCAATAGTTGAAAACAACTCAGCTAGCTCTGTATCTGCGGATTCAGAGCTTTGAGTTGGTGCAATAGCGAAGAATGATTACAATGGTTAGCTAACCCTGACCTTCTTGGAGTTTTTCTGATGTACCAGCTCCGTCCTTTCCTTCCCCCTTTTTGGTTGCATCAAAAAGAAGTCGGACATTCTTCTCCAAGGTTTGGAAGAGAGATTGCATCTCCTTCTTCAGATCCTCTACCTCCATAGATTGAATATTCACAGTCGAAGAAGATGAAGGTGCAGGTCCAAGCATTTTTGAAGCGCCTCTTCCAAGGCTTTCTTGGCCACTGTGACAGATACCTCAAATTTTTTGACAGATGTTCAAAGCTGGAATCCGCCTGCATCAGAGACTTGTATGCTTCGTCAAGTAGGACTCTGACCGTTGAAAGCATTGAGACTTCCAAGCCAAGCTTTTGCAGCATCAACTCTACTCTGTTCATCTAAGATAATGCAATGGTAGAGTGCATTTCTGTCAGTTTCTTCACAGTCTCATTCCTCTCTGCTTCAACCAGGTGCTTGGTCCTTTCATCCATTTGAATTAGCAATTTCTCAGCAAGAGTGTTGAAGTGAGTTTCAACTGATGCCTTCACCCCATCCAGAAGAGCCGTGGATACTTGATCTAGGGTTTCAGGCGGAAATATAAAGATGGGAGTTTGTGCCTTACCAGTCAGGGTCTCATCTGGTACTCCCTCGACTGGTTCATCGGCAGCATGTTGAGTGTCCCACTCCGATGGACCAACCTCTTCCTCTAAATCAAACTCCGGATAACCCATCAGTTTGTTGACTAGTCTGGCAACATCAGCATCAGATGCTAACTCAGTAGCACTTCCCACGCCTGTCAGATTCTTCATTTTTAGTTCCAGAACAACAAACTCATCTCGCCCATATGCATCCAGGAGCAGTAAGAAATCCTCAATGTGCTGCAGACGAACATCTCTCCAGAATAAAGCATCTGAGATCATTTGCTGCACTCCAGGATGATCCACCAAAAAGGAATATTGCTTTGACATAAAGTTATCAACCCTTCTCCTCAGAAACTTGACAAGGGGCTTCTCTGGTTCAAGAGATTCAAACACATTTTTTGTGTTGAATGGATTGTGGGTGGTGGAAACAAACATTGCTTTCTGCTGTGCCATCTGAATATCTGGAGTGGCTTCCTTTAATGGCTCAATCTCATCAGTACAAAGGGCAGGAGGAGGAATAGAGATGGGTTCAGTTGGTGGTACAGTAGGCTCAGGGAGTTGATCCTCAACGATCAGAACCTGCACAGAAGTAGACGGTTCCAGGTGAGTAGGTTTAGTCTGGGAAGATGGTTATCTGGGAGGTGATGGTAAGGGCTCATCATGGTGAAGTAAAGGAGGAGTAGGTCATATGGGATAATGCGTGGGTTCATGCCCCTTGAATAGAGAACTAAGATGAGCTGAGTCAGATGGTTCAGACTCATCTTGGGCTTCCTCAGGTTGTACCTCTTCTTGCTCACTAGCCTCCACCTGACCAGGCTCTTCAACAGTTGTCACTTCACGCTCCGTACTGACTGTTCGCTCAGAACTAGCAACAGTCCCTTCACCAGCCTGCTCAACCATCATCTCACCAGCAGATTCCAAGATCTCAACATCACTATCTTCATCCCGAAGACCTTCAGATGGCATTCCAATCTTCTTCGACAGCATAGAGGTGAGCTTCTTCTGCCTTTTCTCACTCACATCTTCAGTTTCCTTAGTTGGTTTGCTGGCCAATTGCTTCCTTTTAAGAACTCTTGTCTTTGGTTGGACTTGGGCTGCAGATTGTACTGACGTGGCTGGACCCTTATCCTTCTTGGTTTTAGGAACATAAGGAGCTGGGTCGTCATCTCTTTGACCAGATAGCTCTTCGTCTTTGTACAATAGAGCCTTGAATTTCTCCGGATACGACTTTCTTCCAGCCTCAGACCAAGGGTAATTTGGAAGCTAATCCGACAGAATCGTCGACACCTTGTGTATGTTGCATATGTTCTTTGATAGAACAACCTGATTGTCGGCATTTATCATGAATTTAGAGGTTTCTTGTAGCAGCCGATTCTTGAACAATCCCATCCAGTTCATGTCTGGAGCTTTCTCAATAATAGACGTCATGACGTGCTGCTTCTGTTGTGTTAGAGCATCTGGGCTGAAGGCAATACCTAGAATTACTTTTGAGACGATCTCAAAAAGCAATCTGTATTTTCTTTTCAGATAGGGGACTTTGACATTAGTGATGTTTGTAATATTCCCCGGCCTAAGCAGCACCTTCTGTAAATATTCCTTGTCTGACATCCCGGCTGTAAATTCATCTGGATAATTCCGTCCAACAGGTAAGCCGAATAACCGTCCAAGATCATCATTCGTGACATCGATTCAATTTTCTCCAACAAACGAGTATAACTCCTTGTTATTCGTTTCCTGTAGATTTCTCAGAAACTCTAGCGACTTAGTAATATGAACACTGCTCAAGTGCCGATAGCAGAACTGCTCGAGGCCACATGCCCTAAGACAATCCAAAATTTCCCTTGATTCTGGATCGTTGGTAGTGTTGAATATGACATATTTATTGTCAATCACTTGTTTTATCATCGAAGCATAATTGCATATCTCAGTAGAAGTTGCCATTTCTGTAATTCCCATAAATGTAAAGCAAATTAGGGCTATAAATCAGTTCAATGTAAGGGCAACTACACTACAATCAATTATAAGATATACGTTAAACATAAACACAGTAGATTAACAAGAAATTTCAAAGAATTATGAGTGAATTACACAATCCACTGATACATTTAGACGTACAGCACAAATTAAAGCAACAAATAGCGATCACAGTATTACCAGAAATCGAATAGTATGAACTTCAAAATGATCGATTTGCAAATGCTTCAAGAGAAACTTGATTTATGCAGAAGGTTTTGACAAATTTCGAGAGTAAGTTAATTCTTTTCGAAGTGATAAAGATTTTTCTGCAAAAAAAACGTTTAGGGTTTTAAAGGTGCGAGGGAAACATTTTGCACGAGTTCCCACAAATAGTTGAGTATTCGTGTTTTTAAATGGATGGCTTAGATTAAGCGGCCGTAAAGTGAAATAATCGTGCGGTTGGGAATTAATACGGAATGTATTTGGACGTGAAAAATACGCATTAAATGCCATTAAATATACAAACCCCACGTCCGCATTTAACGTTTGCAGTTCTTGCGTCATAAAGTAGTGTGCACAGTAATTAACACGCAGATATGGATAAGCACAGTTGACAAGTTCCATCAGATAACGGATCTCAGGAGATAAAGAAACAAGATAACAAGTTTAGAAGACATATCTGACTGACTGATATTGTAATCAATCAGTTACCACTTGTATCTGATCCAACTCTTCTGACTTGTTGATCTTACCGTGTAGCCTATACCTTAGCAAGTTTTCCCAACAATGTCCAACTTAGCTGATCAGATTTCTGTTGAACCAATCTGATCCAATCTGTTGACCAGATTTCTGTTGGGCCAATCTGATCCTATCCGGGTCTTGGAGTGTGCTCCAGCCAAAACCTAATTCTCGGGGAGTTGAACGGTCGCCTCGATTTTCTGAATCAGCGTGATGTGATATACCCGCAATGATGGTCTGTCACTTTGTGACGTTAATTTCTTTGAGAGAGGTCTCAAATTTTTAAAAATTGCATTTCCAACCCCGCTTATCCTCTATAAATAGAACTGAGTTTAGACAAACATTCATCAATTTTCGTTCTCAAGTTTGCACATGAGAAATTCTGGTGAGTCCTTGATTCCGGCAAGTCCTCCGCCAATAGGCTTCTTCTATTCTACTCAAATGACCTCCGGTTCTCAGTCCATCCCTATGTTTCCCTTGTTTCTGATCTCGTCTTCATCGGAAGATGACCAAATGGCAATTCCTAAGCTTCACTGCCACACTGATTGTAGATTTGTCGCCTTTATCATGGAGGTGGCCGTCTATGCCTTGTGTTCAGATCGAGATGACGTGGTTAACAACGATGAGCAATTTCTGACATGTAATATGGATTTAGTATTGTATATCCGAACTTGATCAAGCCAAGTCGCCCTTTTTCAATCCCTTATATGTTTTGCACCACATGTATGACACTTGTGTTCATTTAAAGTGAGAAGGCTCATCGGTTTTAGGGTTTAGGATTTTTCTTTCGACCTCCGGGTCTATTGTAATGAAAAGTTTCGACCTCCGGGTCTTTATCAATGAAATTCTCTCTTAATTCCATTGTTGTGTTGATTTGATTTCATTATGCGATTTTTGCTTAGTTCCCCCTTAATCTAATATCCTTTATCTGATCAGTGCCTAACTGATTTTTCTGATCAGTTGAGGTTCCTTACTCAACTGATTCTATCTGGTCAGTCTCTTAACCAACTGGTGTTTGAGATCAGACCACCAAAATACTCTGGGGCTGCATCTCCTAAATCCAGTAGACCTAGCTCGTTGCATAATTCTCTAAATCTGACTTCAGCTAGAGGCTTGGTTAAGATGTCAGCTCTTTGCTTATCAGTATGGATCTTTTCCATTCTGATGTTCCCTTTTTCTGCATGGTCTCTTATGAAGTGATGTCTGATGTCCACGTGCTTGCATCTTGTATGCAGAACGGGGTTCTGCGTGATAGCAATTGCACTATTACTGTCACAGAAGATAGGTACATTGGTAGCAGTTATGTTGTAATCCCTCAGCTGCTGACAAAGCCAGAGCAGTTGGGAGCAACAGCTACCTGCAGCCATATATTCTGCTTCAGTAGTAGATGTGGCAACAGACGTTTGCTTCTTAGAGAACCACGAGATCAGTTTGTTTCCCAGAAACTGACATGTACCTGATGTGGATTTCCTATCTATCCTACATCCACCATAATCAGAATCAGAGTACCCACTAAGCTCTAGATTATCATCTGCTGGATACCATAAACCTAAGTTTACAGTACCCTTCAGATACTTAAGAATCCGCTTAGCTGCTTCAAGGTGGCTTTGTTTGGGATTTGCCTGAAATCTGGCACATACACCTACTGCAAATGTTATATCTGGTCTGCTTGCAGTCAGGTATAGTAAAGATCCAATCAAAGCCCTATACTCTTTCTGATTAGTCTTCTTACCACCTTCATCTGGATCCATCTTGAATGCAGTTAACATTGGAATTTTGACTTCCTTACAATTCTGAACTCCATACTTAGTCAACAAATTCCTTGTGTACTTTGCCTGACAGATGAAGATCCCAGTGTGAGCTTGCTTGACCTGTAGACCCAGAAAATAGCTCATCTGACCCATCATGGACATCTCAAATTTCCCTTGCATCAGTTTGCTGAATTTCTCACAGAGCTTCTGATTGGAAGAACCAAATATAATGTCGTCCACATAGATCTTAGCCATGAGAATGTCTTCTCCATCTTCTATCCTAAACAAGGTCCTATCAATCAAGCCCTTAGTAAATCCATTCTCTACCAAGAACTGAGAAAGTGTATCATACCAAGCTCTAGGAGCTTGTTTCAGTCCATAAAGAGCTTTTCTTAAACGGTACACTTGGTTGCTTATTTCAAAGCCAGGAGGTTGTTCAACATAAACTTCCTCCGTTAGTACCCCATTTAAGAATGCACTCTTTACATCCATCTGATAGACTATGAATCCCAGTTGAGCAGCATAAGCCAGAAACAACCGAATGGCTTCTAGGCGAGCGACTGGTGCATAGGTTTCATCATAATCAATCCCTTCTGATTGTGAATAGCCCTTTGCAACAAGTCTTAACTTATTTCTGGTTATCAAATTGTGCTCATCTTTCTTGTTCTTGAATACCCACTTGGTACCAATCACATCTTGGTGAGTTGGTCTGTCTACAAGTTCCCAAACTTGATTCCTCTCAAACTGTTCTAATTCTTCTTGCATTACCAAAATCCAACTTGCATCAGATAAGGCTTCTTCAACATAAGAGGTTCCTTCATAGACAGATAGCAACAATACATTGCACTCTCACCAATCTGATTTCTAGTCTTAACTCTGCCAGCTAGATCACCAATTATCAGATTTGTTGGATGACCCCTTAGAGATAATTTTGGTGCAGCTGTTGCGATCTCTGGAGCAGATGTACCTTCTGAAGCAGATGTACCTGCTGTAGTAGAAGTGTCTTCTGGAGTTGATGAATCTTCAGGAAGATCATCATCCTCATCACCTGCTACATTTTCTGCACTAGAAGTTAGGAAAGGTACTTGAATGAGACTCATCTGACCAGAACAGATATCAGCAGATGTTTGAATCATCTCAGTTTGCAGATTTTCTGTCTGAGTACCAGATTTTCCCCCTGAACTAGACGGTTCAGTTGCGACTGTCTCAGCTGGAACATCTTCTTCATCGACAGTTGTGAGTACCTTAGGATCTTTCTGACTTGGTGAATCATCAATGATGGTCCCGATTTTAGTGTTTCGAAAACCCATTTTGAGCGTGCGGAAGCAAACATGTCCTGTTATGCATATAAAACAGGGGTGAGGGAATGGTCAATACTATTTTTTTGCGTTTTAAACCAATGTGTGTTGTTTTGCTTATAATCAAATGCATATGACAAGTATAAACATAAAGCAGTAAAGAACACACGATTTTATAGTGGTTCGGACGAAACCCGCCCTACATCCACTCTTCCCTTTCGGGGCACCAACTTAACTGACTTAACCGACTGGACTTATTTTAACGTGTTAGTCCAATAGCCAACAGATGTTTACCGAGTTCACACTCAAACGGGACTTATCACCCTCACGGGATTGCCTACCCTCCCTTACGGGATTGCTAGATGTTTACCGAGTTCACACTCAACCGAACCCAGAAATCAGAAACTAGAATCCCTAGTCTGAAATCTTGCGGTAAAACAAACTTAACCTAACTTTTGGGTTTGGGTAAAGATTTGTTTGGTTTCCAACTAGGTTGAGATTTTCCCTTACATTTGTTTAGCCTCAATGCTAAGGATGGGAAAATCTCTCTAAGCTTAAGATATGGCATTTGTGATTAGATCTAGGGTAGAACACTCTTTTGAATATATGCGTGTATTTCTTGCTCTGTGTTCTATGGTGGAGATGCTAGATGATTTGGCTCTGTACGCATTTCTCACATCTTTTCCACACTTCCACACTTGATAATGAAGGAAGAACTTGTATTTATAGTGTGGATTTGAATGTTACCGTTGGAAAGAATCACATTCAAATCCATACTATTCTGTAGCTTTTTGCAGCTTTTTCAGGCTTGTCGTCTTCCTCTCATTGGTCCACGTCAGCTGAATCTAACGGCTATATTCTTCAGTTTCTTCTGAGTCTCAGGATCTTCAGTTCTATCTGCGCCTTCAGTTTATATGAGCCTTCAGGTTATCTGAGCTATCTGAGCCTTCAGGTTAACTGAGTTATCTGAGCCTTCAGGTTCTTCAGTTCTATCTGAGTCTCAGGTTTCTTGATTCAGCAGACTTTTCTTCAGCGGACCTTGTCTGATCAGGCATACTGACACTCAGGCTTACTGAGTTCAGCTCTTCTGAATTCAGACATCCTGACCCTCAGGTCACTTTGACTCAGGCTATCTGATTTCTTCTTGCCTGATCTGATCAGCTCGACTGATTAGATCAACACTTCTTCAGATCATCATATCAGGATAGCATCAGGTCAGTACATCAAGTTAGCATATCAGGTTATCATATCTGATCTCGATCACGTCTGATCTCGATCAGTCTCATCTGCTCATCTTCATATCTGATCTCGATCACGTCTGATCTTGATCAGTCTCATCTGCTCATCTTCTGATTTGCTGGCTTTAGCTTTTCTTCACTTCTGATTTTGCACAGCTCATCAGTTAACTCCGGAACTCATCTGACTCATCTGATTTCGATGATTCTCATCTACAGCCTCGTCTGATCTCGATCATCTTCTTCTGATTTCGTGAGTTCCCCCTCAATTTGTTCTCTCGTTCCCCCTTAACTTGTTATCTGTAAAATAGCTTGAATAACACAAGTTAATAATGTTTTGGCATAATTCATCAAAACTAAAATATCCCAACAATCAAGGTCAAAGGTAGGAACATATACTGTGACGTATTTTAGTTCCTTTCCTTTGAGCCTTAGCTGATTCATTTTCTGTGCATCTGGTTCTACCGGTGCATCTGGTACTATCTGTTCTGAGGCAGATTTCTCTTGATCAGGTGATGACTCATCAAGACCACATGAGGTGTTTCTTTCACAACTAGGGTTCGTCTGTTGAAAACCCTAAATGCCTTGCTGGTTGAGGAATATCCTTAGAATATACCTTCATCTGCTTTGGCATTAAAAGTTTTCAGCTGACTCTTCCCATTGTTGTGTATGAAACACTTGCACCCAAAAACATGGAAGTAAGAAACACGAGGTTTTCTGCCCTTCCACAATTCATAGGGTGCTTTGAAATGAATCTTAGTCAGAGAGCATATGTTCTGTGTGTGACAAGCAGTATTGATTGCTTCTGCCCAGAAGTGGCTTTGAGTAGCATGTTCAACTAACATAGTGCGTGCAGCTTCTTTGAGTGTTCTGTTCCTTCTTTCTGCTACGCCATTCTGTTGTGGTGTTATTGCAGCTGATGTCTAATGTTGTATACCAAACTCAGAGCAAAAATCAGATATAAATTGGTTAAGGAATTCATGACTTTATCGTCGATTTTTTTCTATCTTTGAGACCCTTTTCATTCTGAATTTTCTTGAGCAGCTCGGGTAGTTTGGTTGTAGTTTCACTTTTCTTGTACAAGAATATAACCCAGGTGAACTTGGAATAATCATCCACGACCACCAGAGTGTATTTGCATCCACTGAGACTTAGAGGTGTAACTGGTCCAAACAAATCCATATGGAGCAGTTGCAATACTCTGCTGAATGGAGGAGAATGTATTCCTTTGAATGAAGCTTTTACTTGTTTTCCTTCCGACATGCGACACATATCCGATCCTTAGAGAATCGTCATTCGGGAGACCTTCTACCAAGGACATCCTTGCTATCTTGTTAAGAGTCTTAAAGTTCGGATGACTCATTCTCTTGTGTGCCGATGCACCGAGCTCTTGAACTCTTAACAATCAGACATGCATTTCTTGGACAATTGTTCCATTTTACTGTGTATATCGTTCCTTTTCTTGAACCGATCAGCAAGATCTGTTGAGTAGCTCGATTCCTGACTGTGCATTTTTCTGTCGAGAACTCAACACTAAAACCATTGTCGCGAATTGTGAAACAGATAACGAGTTGTGCTTTAATCCATCAACATATGAAACTCCCTTGGATCTCATGACGTCATCGCTTCACTAAGGTTCCGACTCCTCTAGATATTACAAAGTTATCATCACCAAAGAGAACTCTTGGGCACGGTCTTTCAACATAGTTGCTAAGGAGAAATCACTTCCAAATATGTGTCTTGAGCATCCACTATCTATGTACCGAGATAAATGCCGTTTCTCCACCCTTATTTACCAATCCCCAAGCGATTACGCAAACAATTTAAACTTTAGGTACCCCAAAGAAGATCGGGTCCTGGGGGGTTAGAAGTACCTTTTCGGGATCCAACATATCTCCGCACCTCTGTTGAAAAATGTATATTTGATCTGTCTCATAAACATCTACATAATCATATGTTTCTTCATATGCAATCTAATCAAGATGATTATTAGTGTGAGCCTTGGGCCGAATCGTAAGACTTGGGATTTTTCATTGAAACTTGTCTTCTTTTTAATCGATTTAAGGGGCTCTCGGTCAGTGACCCTAGGTTTCTGATTGTAAGGGTAGGTACGACTGCTACCATTAAAATATTCATATCTTTCTGGCATAAATGGTCTTAGCAGTTTACCCTTAGCTTACTTGTTAGGCGACTTGGATCGAAGTCTGCATCGATTAGGGATCCGCCCTTTCGAGATGGTCGACTGATACCTACTCTGGCGATTGGGGCTGTGGTCTCCTCGGAAAGAACCGGGTTCATCGATGATACCTAGGCTGATTCGATCGGTTGGGGGTTCATTTACGTTCCTTCGATCGACACTTTTTTACCGATCACCGGTCCTTTTCCTTACCGATCTGATTTGGTATTTCGTGTATCTTGGTCAGAAACTCGTTTGGTTACACTTTCTTGATGTGAACCAAACGGAACTTTTGAGGATCCAAAAGGGATTTCATACCCAATTCTCTTCTTGTCAGTCGGCGTACGAAAATAGTTGTTCAAGTCTTGAACAGTTTTAGAAGATTTCGTGAAAACCTCTATTTTCTTACGTAGACCGTCCTTCAAGAACTTTAGATTCTCATGCATCTAAGAGTTCATCAAACTTAGCCTGAAGAGATTTGAGTTCATTGGCTTGTTGTAGGTTGAGAGCCAACTGTTCCTTAACCAGCTTTCCCTGATCAGAAGAACTGACCTTCAGAAACTCCAGTTCTGTGGTCATCTTCTGAACATTTTCAGTTGATTTTAGTTCAAATTTCTTTGTACTTTGCCTCAATTTCTTTAACAAGCCTGATGTTCTCAGCTCTCAGGTCATCTTTCTCAACTTCCACTCGTGTATAAGTATCTATTGCATTGGAAAGATCATCAAGCAATTGGTCATTGTAGACCTGCAAGTTGACCTCTCCTGCAGATGTGCTCGGCACATGTGGTGTGGAAGAAAGAGGCACAAAAGAGTTATAAAGTACCTCTGTTTGATCTGATTCTTTGGCCATGAGACAGATGTCGTCATCAGATAAGAAGCTCAGATCATCGACATCATCAATTGTTGTTACCAAACAGAAATCTTCGATAGATGAGTAACCAGAATCATCGAGGCCAGGTAGGAATCATCAATGCCAGACGTATCTGCAACCATAGCTTTCCTGTCCCTGTATCTCTGTTCTCTTACCATTTCTTTTCTCCTCTCTTTCTTTTTTAAAATTCGGTCGACAACAATCGACCTTTATGTCGCCTAGTTTAAGCGGTTATAACACACTCTTGAATCCCCTTAGCTTCCTCTTCCTGGAGAATCGTGTCTTCTGTAATGCCTGTCAGGAGACTTCCCATTCTTTTGATAGTCAGAACCTTTCCTATCGATCGATCATCACGCCTACTTTCTTTCCTCCAATCATCTCTTGATCATCCTTCCTTTTCGCCGAATGATCGTCTGTCTTTCTTCTCTTACATTATCTCGATTGTCGGATGAACAATACCTCTCTTGCGATCCGTCGGATGAGCGGCGATCTCTTCCTCTATTCCTTCGATAGTCATCTTAAAACTTCAGATTTTGCCCATTTGAACATTTGTTCTTTCCAGCTTTCTTGTCAGTAAGGCAATTTGTTCAGCTTGACTGATGATGTTTCCAACTGGTTCCACAATTCGTGAACTACTACTTGCTGCCTGAAATGCAACAGATTTGGAATTGAGAGTAGTTTCAGCTGGGACATCATCAGATCCTTGTCCTCTCTCGATCAGGTCGAACTCATGAGCTTTCAAACTGAAGATTAGATCATTTGGTTTCATTGTAGCAATATCTTGACAGTCCTTAATCACAGTCACCTTCGTATCCCATTTCTTAGTCAGCAATCTGAGAATCTTGTAATTGATATCCTTGTTTGACATAACTCGTCCGAGATCACGAAGTCGGTTGGCAACATCTTGAGTTTCTCAAATATAACTAGCTCAGCTTGCAGTCTGCTGTCCTTGATCTGTTCATTTCCTCTGCAGATTTCAGCAAGCGTATCCCAGACTTCCTTAGTTGTCTTCTGGTACTTCACTTTCTCTCTTGTAGTAGCATCCATAGTTTTCATGATGAGATGTCTGGCAACAGTATCCAGATTAGACAATTTTCTCTCATCTGCGTCCATCAGTGAGGGACTCTTTCTGATTCTTGCTCCAACTGGTTGTGAAGGATCTCGTCCATCTTCAGCTGGGTTATAGTGATAGATGACAATTGGTCCTATCTCAAGAATATCATTCATTCTGTTGCTGATCACTCCCAGATGATCTCTCATGTCGATGGACCAATCTGCATACTCATCAACAGAAAAAATGGGTAGATTATGATGCATACCTAAAGTGTTATCCAAGCTTGTGGTGATTTTGTTTTTAAGAAAATGAGTTTTAAAATGGTTTTCAAAGATCAGTTCAAGTGACCACAAAGGTTCTTCCTCAAGAACAAATGATATTCAAAGCCAGTGGTCGGAAGAACCACTGCTGTGATACCACTTGTAGGTCCCGAACGGGTTTCAGTGAGGGTTGAAGTCTAGAGGGGAGGGGTGAATAGACTTCAAAAACTTTTTCGTGGATCGGATGTGATTTGCACGTTTATCGTCGAGTCGCGAAGTGGATCGGTTTGGATCGATATCCAGACTTATTGATCTTCTGAGGCGGATCGGGTTTGGCGTCTATCAGTTTAACTGATGGTGCGGAAGATTAGTTAACCCGTGTGAAAACCAGTTTTACTCAACAAAAGATTCTGACCAATCTGGTTTGAATCAGATAACTAAAGTGTTAATATGATCAGATCAGTAGCTTGATGCTAGTTTAATCCTGGTACAGAATATGCATGCAGATAACAAGTTGTGTGTAGATGTGTAAAGCAAGATAGATACACACAGATTTATAGTGGTTCGGACAACTTGTCCTCGTCCACTCTTTCCTATCGATGGGGCACCAACTTAACCAACTTGGACTTAGTTTATTATGTTAGTCCAACACAGTACAACCAACAGATATTTAACGAGTTCACACTCAAACCAATCCCAGAAATCTAATCTAGAAACCCTAGATAGAAATCTTGCTATAACAAACTTAACCTAACAATGTTTGGGTAAGAATTGTTTTGTTCCAACTGGAATACTATCCTATCTTCTTAGTAGCCAAGAGCTAGAGGATAAGTATTCTGCTAAGAACTTAAGGGATGAACACTTAAGAAATAATCTTGAGCTTGTGTTCTTCTTGCTGAAATCTTGAGAGCTTTTTGCTTGTGAATAATTTCCTTAACCTTACTCTGAAGGCTTGATCCCATATTTATAGGCACTAAATCGAACTAGCCGTTGGAGAGCAATTCAAATTTTGGTCTATTTAAGGTAGGTTTGCGAGCGGTTTGGCGTGCTTGAGAGCCGGTATGGCCGAAAGCATGCAAGCTTGTCCTTTCTAGCCATTTAACTCTGAAGCGTCTTGTCCTGCAATGTCAGCTCCGTACATACGTGTCTTTCTCTCATTGGTTATCAAGTACACTTATTCAGTGTTTGATTTACCAACTTAGTTTGATATTCTTCGTGTCTGATGAGTACGTATGTCTTGATGATCTTCTGGTGGTCACTTGACTTGAGCTGACCTGATCATTCAAAAACTGATCAGTCTACCTATTTAGTCCTTCGATGCAGGTTGTCTTAAAAGAACTTGCGTACTAGTCTTCTTCTTATTCTGATGTAGGTCTTCTGATCTTCTGCATATTGAGTTCCCCCTCAATATGTGACCTATCTTGTTACATCACCTGTCTATACATCTCAGCTGGTCATCCTAGTCTGATATCTAGTTCATCACTCAGCTAACAAGTCTGACTGGTCCTATTACACTATCTGATTTGAAACTTCCATCAAAACTACAAATTTCCCAACAGCAACATTGGTTTTGAGCATAACACACTGAGCCTGGGAAGCATCATCTTGATTCTTCTTCTGAGCTTCGGCGTCAAATGCCTCGGCTTTTTAGTACCGACCTCCCGGTAAGAGGATTGGGCGTGTCAACACGTACTCAATCTTTTCTTGCCTGAGCACCAAACATACATTTCGGTGCCAGTCGAGAAAGTTTGGCCCAACCAATTTGTTCGTTTCCAAAACGCTTCTCAGTGATAAGTTATTCATTTCAATAATCCTAGAGAAATAAATTAAAATGGGAATTAAAAATACGTAATTCCTATGATCAATATTCAGCAATCAAAATAAACATGACCTTTCAAATTTATTTTGTCTCCATTATTTTCACATATTCAACGACCTTATCGGAAAAATACGAATTTATATCTAATATAAATCATAATGGACTAGGACCCACATTCCTACTATTATAATATCTGCTTGGGATGATTACTATAATAGCAGAACTGGTAGGTCTCCAAACCAATTGCAACTCCTAGTTGATTGAACCTAGTTCAATTGGATGCCCCTTGACTCTCGTTTCCCTGCTTGGGCTGGTGAAACAGAATCAGGTTGATTTACAACCATCAAGCGGTGACACAACGTGTCCCTATAATAGTCCCGTTAGATGTATATCCGAGCAAAAGACTTGGGCCTTAAATACTCATTGGAACGAAATCTCCGGTTTACTATTAATTTTGATGGAAGGCATCGTTCAATTTAATGAAAAATTATATTTTAGTGAGGAACTTTTAAAGGCGGGGTATTAATTGCTTAATCGAGATCCGAACATGTTAATCTATATCACATTTGAGCATCTATTGGGCGCCGCCTACCCAAACATGACATTATACAGACTAACACTTATATGGGCGTCGTCTACCCAAACAATTAATACGGTCCGATAAATATTGGGTGCCGCCTACCCAAATAGTAATAATGCGGACATAAAATTTAAATAAAATAAACAGGTTAACAGTGGGATTTCAATAAAGCTTTTAAAAGAAACAAATTTCAAAAAATTTTGATTTAAGTTTATTAAAATTGGTAAATAATCCAATTAATTACCTCAGTCCAACCAAGATCAATTTTTCAAATTAATCTTTAATTTAAATAAAAGTCCAACTTTTATTACTATTTTAAATTTAATCCAATTAAATTTTAAATAGATTTTATTTATTTGTTTGACGAGGGCTCATGTGAAAATTCTAAAATTGCACGGAGGGGCCTGTCCTAAATCTAATGTCAGCACAGTCCCTCCCCTCATCATCGCCCATCCAATTCAGATCCAATCTGAAATTTCCGAGCAATCCAAAACCAATTTCCAAACCCATGAACAGTACATCACTAGAATTCAGTTTCATCATTCACCCAGATTAGTCCAACCAATTAAGGTCATACGAAAATAAACATATAGTGGTAAGTTGCACAGAATCGGAACGAAAAAGGCAACAAACAAAATATTCAGCAAAAACCCAACGGCATCAGTTCAGTGTTATGACCTTCGCGCGCGAGTCGCCGCCGCCGCTGGGCGCGTGCGGGCGACTCGTCGTTGCGAGCGGTAAATAGAGAAACGCGCGGGGCCGCAAATCCCTCCAAGAGGTCAAATCGACACGAAACCAGCGATCGTCACCGCGAATCAAATCGAAGCCTCGAAACTCAGAAGAATCGAAAGGGAGCGCCTCAAAATGAGTCGAAAGGGCGATGCCAAGCACGGTATTCGGTCCGATCTGTAATGCGCCATCACGAATCGAACGAAATGAGAGTGGCAATATCATAATTGAGACGAAAAACCAGGCATCGACGATGCGAATCAACGCGAAGCGGTGGGTCGAAAAATCGCCGTCGCGCACGGCGAGTCGGGCTAGCATGCAAGCCGCTAACTCAAGCGGTGTCGCGTTCGCCTTCATCCCCAAGCGACGCGAGCGATTGGGTGGTGTGGACAAAATCGGCAGACTGGTTTTCCCAGAAAACCCTCATTCATATGAGGAAGACGAAAGCAACAAAACCGACAAACAAGGGGGTGTTTGTTTATCAAATAAGCAGCGCCCCCAATCAATTGAAAAATAGAGGTGCGGTCAATCCAATTGACCGTACCATGTTTTAAAAATAATTACAAAACCAATTCAATTATGCAATTAAACAAGAGCCTGAGCTCTGATACCACTGTTGGAATATAGAGGCTTATAAAATACGTAATCACATGCGCAACGGAAATTAAAGTTCACCAATTAATTGCATACATATTACAATAATCATAACGAGAAATCTTACAGTAACTCGAGAGTAGATTTCTCTACTACGGTATCCATGTAATCCCCAATTACAGACTTGCACGAATTTGCCAGCGTTGAATCCCGAGACAGATTTGCTAGGAAAATCCAAACTCTAGATCTTATGGAGAAAATATGAAGTGATACAGTTTGTGAATCCCAATAGCTTGTATATATAGGGAGGCTTAACTTATTTCCCAAGCTAGCCCAATTAGGGAAATAAAATCCCTAATCTTGTCCCTAATATAGAACATATAGAATTAATTTCATTAAGTAAACGTAAGAAAGCAAGTGCCCGAGCGGAATTGATCCCCGCTCAGGCGCCCAAGGTCCCGTGTTCGGTCCCCCATGGGAGCGAATAATTGCCTCATTTAATTTAATTGGGAGGCTTGGTGCTTATATATGAGTTGTTTGGTGGTTTGGTTCAAGATGGTCCGTGGCTCGGGTGTTTCGGTTGCTGCTCGGGCGCCCATCGGGCCCGGGTCCGAACCATTGCTAGCCCTTTTTTTTCTCTAAAATTCACGGTTTATCGACGGTTTTAGCGACGATAACTATGGTCGCTAATAGCGACGACTTTAGCGACGGTTTGGCGATGGTAATTCTGACCCGGGTCCGGATACCCAGAAATCGTCGCCGAAACCGTCGATAAGTAGAGACAGTTATTTACCGTCGCTAAATAGCGACGATGTCACAATAACCGTCGCTAAAGTCTAGCGACCCTCGTTTTCCCGACGGTCATGAAACCGTCGCTAAGATGTGTAGCGACGGTTATTTTCGTTCGCTAAAACCATCGTTAAACACCGTCTTTTTTGTAGTGAACAATTTTAGGAACAATCTCGAGAGACAAAATAAAAGCACACGAGAGGAAAGGGACAAGTGATTATAAGAAACAAAAGAGGATATGAGATAAGTGTAAGAACGTTTACCTTTTCGAAGAGCAATGGAAAGATCATCACTTGGAGGAGAATTTGTTGACGAAAAAAAAAATTGGTCATCGAGACAAGAAGCCGCATATTGAGAACTAAATCGGCGAAGAGCAGAAAGGTGGAGGAGGAGGATTTACGTATTATCGATAGGTGGTCTAGTGGAATCAGATGGACAAATCACTAGAAGAGAAACTGTATATACCAGAGTTTGTATCCTCCCCCTTAGTGGGAGGAATAGTGGAATAAAAGAAATTGTATATGCTCAAAAAAGGCAACATCAGCAGATACAAGATACCTGTTGAGACTAGGACAAAAATATTGATACCCCTTTGTATCTTAGAATAGTCTAAGAAAAAGTACTACACATATTTCGGATCTAACTTTGTAACCTAAGGTCGAACATCCCGAAAAAATAAGTACAACTAAATATTCTAAGCTCAATAGGAAACAAGGGCTTAGATAGAAATAGAACATGAAAAAAGTTTCACCACCATGAATAGAAGAAGGCAAGAAAACAAGCACTAGAAACAACATCAGCCCAAAAGGTTTTAGGTACTTACACGGAAAATAACAAGGCTCTAGTTGTTTCAAGAAGATGTCTATTTTTTTTCAGCCACATCATTTTGAGACGGTGAGTTAACACACGATGTTTGGTGGATAATGTTATTATGCATCATATAACAATGAAATATTTCAGAGAGATACCATTTTATCACTTTGCAAAATTTTCACAGACGATACCAAATTGAGTCATAATCAGAACACAAAAGGCAGAAAAATGAGTAAATAACTGATAATGATTTTTCATCAAATATAACAATGTCAAATGAGGTCCCATTTTCATAAAAACTCAGATGAATATTGGTGATTTTCTAAAAATTCATTAAAAACACCATGTTGTTTTAATAAAATCCATTTTATAAAATCCTAAGGTTTTAGACCCTCCCAGGAATCGAACCTCATACCTCCAAATTCAGATCATCGACGAATGGAGTAGCCAACATGGCACTCTATCTCGCTATGAACATTTCATCTCCAATATAATAAATATTTGAGATTTCATGTCCTGTCTAGTGTCGTAATTTTAAATTAGAAGTTACAGACATATATCTCTTTGCAATCTTCAAGCCTAAAAATGCACAATAAACTGTGTGAGTTTGAGATGTAGATAATGTAAGCGTACGGGGGTTGAACAATCTTGGACTAAATATGTGTTTCAATTTTATTAATTTACGTGTTTGATGATTTTTTTACAAGATTTTGACAGTTCTTTTGTTGGGGTTCACTCTTTTTTCCAGGTAATGCTTTATGATTCTGGATAATTCACTTCTGGATAATTCTTGATATTTGTTAATGATGAGCTATTCATGAGAGAATTACATTTGTTAGTTTATATTTTTTCATGTTTCATTTTTATTATTTAGGGTATGTATTTAGTATGCCAAAAATAAAACATATTACTCTGGGCCAAAAAAAATAGGAAAATTGGGACCAAAGTGCATATTTGTTATTGGAAAAAATACAAGAAATCCGTTGGGCCCAATAATATTTTTTAATATCTGCACTTTCGGTAAAAAATTTAAAATTAATTAATTATGAAATAATTTGAAAATCTGGAATTTTAAAAAATTTGAACTAATTTAAAATCTATACTTTAAAAAAATGCACTTTTGGGCTTGGCCAAAAATACAATTTTAAAAAAAATGCACTCCAAAATTGATCCAACAGTACATAAATTAAAAGATTTTAAAAAAAAATTAATTAATATGCACTTCTGGAATTGGCCCAAAATACAATTTTGAAAAAAAATGCACTCCAAAATCGGCAAAACAGTATAGAAATTAAAATTCTTTATTTTCTGAAAATTAATTAATATGCAAGCCCAAAATACAATTTTGAAAAAAAAATGCACTCCAAAATCGACCCAACAGTACAGAAATTAAAAAATTTATTTTCTGAAAATTAATTACTATGTACTTCTGGGCCTGGCCCAAAATGCAATTTTGAAAAAAAAAATTCACTCCAAAATCGCGATCGGGATCTTCTCTTACAAATAATAGTAGTTCCTCTCTCTCTTATAACCCCTTTATTTTAAATGTGTGTTGATTTTTGAATATCTATAAATACAAAAATAACATCCTAACATAACATTTTATCTATTTAGAGAATTATATTTATTTTTAGCAAAAAATTAATTCCTTCCAAGTCTCATTCCAAAAAATCTTATAAACATATTTATAATTAAGATAAACACTTGTGTGAACCCGAGTTCACCATGAACTCGATTTTTTTAGTATCACTGTTATGTACTCCCTCTGTCCATCAAAAGTGTGCTCAGAGGGGTGAAACAGATTTTACGGAAAAGGTAGATTAAGTATGCTTATAGGTACAATTCTTTTTATCTTCATCTTTCAACAACCACATAATTACTCAAGTTATCATTATACTTTACTCACAATCAATTATGTTATTTATAAATGGACTTAATCTAAGTTTTCGTATAACATGTTTAAACCATCTAAGCACACTTTTCGTGGAAGGAGGGAGTATAAAAAATCTCACTGTTATGCACAAAAACTCTCACTGTTTAAAAAATGCTTTATATTTTTAAGCAGTGAAAGTTTTTGTGCATAACACATCACAAAAAAAGGCCCATTTAAAGAGGGCTTTAATGAGGGAATTAAAGAGGGATTCTGGTTTAATGAGGACTTTAACGAAGGATAAAATCCCTCTTCGGTAGGCGTTTAACGAGGGCAGAAGAAAACCCTCGGCAAAACGCGAGGGTTTTACCGAGGGCCTGACACATTTCAGGTCCTCGAGGGCATCAGGCCCTCGCCAAGCTAGAGACAAGCAGGCCCTCGCCATTTCCCTCGTCAGATTTCCCAAGGGCTTTGATCCCTCGCCAAAAAGTGAACCTCAATTTCCTGAGGGCTACTTTCCCCTCGCAAGCTAGCGACCACGTTTACCGAGGGAAGTAACCCTCACCAATTAAAATCCTGGAACAAAACGCATCCGGCCGGTTTCGAACCCGCGACATATAGGCACCGCACGCCCAGCGAAACCACTGGGATACGAAACTCCTTGTGCTATGTACAGATGAACTAATATTTGTCCCCTAGTGGGGGTTGTGCAATAGGTGAATTTTTGCCCCCCCATGAGAATTGAACACGCGACCTCCCGGTATGTGGAGGCCTTGCATGTTCCGCCAAATCGTTTGGGCAAGGGGAGTTATTTGTTAAGAAAGTCTTTCTTAATGTATGTGTATCATATATTTTGTGTTATTTATTTTGTTTATTTTATTTCTTTTATCATTTAATCTTAATTGTTTGTTATATATGTTTTGATGTAATTAAAATATTTATAATAAAATTGTGAAATAATTAATTTTATATTCTTTTGCACTATTTATTAAAATGAATACATACATATATATATATATATATTGATCGTTTTTATATAAATATTTTCAATAAAATAGACAAATTATTACTTTTATATTCTTTTTCATTATTTACTAACACGTGTACATATGTACACTTATATTGATCATTTTTTTTATAAATATTTTCAATAAAATTGTCAAATTATTATTTTTATATTTTTTTTATTGATTATTTACTAACACGTGTACATATATACACTTATATTGATCGTTATTATTAAAATATTTTCAATAAAATTTCCAAATAATCCACTTTTATATCCTTTTGCACTATTAACTAACATGTATACATATATACACTTATATTGATCGTTATTATTAAAATATTTTCAATAAAATTTTTAAATAATAACTTTTATATTATTTTTCACTATTAACTAACACATATACATGCATACATTTATATTGATTGTTTTTATTAAAAGATTTTAGGTAAAATTTTCAAATAATTATTTTTATATTCTTTTTCACTGTTTACTAATACGTGAACATATGTACATTTATGTTTCTCGTTTTTTTTAATATTTTCAATAAAATTGCTAAATTAATACTTTTATATTTTTTTTTCAATCATTCTCATAAACTAGTCGTAGAGATTAATCAACAATATTCATAACAAATAATCATAACATGCACATGTGGCGAATATTCAAAAATTAAAATAACAAAATATATTCAGTCAGACGAATAAGCAATATTATAAAGGGGAAAAGAAAAAAAGGGTGTGCCCAAAAGTGACCCGAACAAGAAGAAAGTGTCTATGGCCCAAAAGTGACCATATAACCAAAAGGTACATAAAAAATCAAGAAACTAGACATCTAGCTAGGAGCAGTAGCTCCATCTAAGGAGGCATCTTGTTTCTTCTTTGCCTTTAGTCGTGTGTTGTATTCCTGTCTTCTCTTATTATCTTCCGTTCGGGCCCTTTTTATTTTTGCTTTGATCAGCTTCCCCAAGTGATCTTTTGGAGACAACTTGCCTCCAGAGGCCTCAAAGTAGCGCTGCTCGGCTAGAGTTAGCACCATCTGATAATCTATGCCTGTCGGAATTGTGTTCTCTATGATCTTCCTAGCCGTCACTACCTCTAGATCTTTCTCAGTATCCTCATCTAGCATGTCTGGCCATCTAACGGAGGTAGGAGAGGCCGTAAAGTCCGAGTCAGAAGCTGAAGCACCCTCAACTAGATTCTTGAAGCGGTTGGAGGTAGCTGGCTCAGGAAAAGCTGAAACTGCTCTAGATGGCGAAGCAGTTCTCTTTGGCAATTGCCATTCCTCATTCGTCTTCTCTTGCTCGGGCAAGGCTGTGTCAATCCGTGGTATCTGCCAATCTACGTACCCTTTAATCTTCTCATTCACTGAAGCAATAACATCATAGAGGGGTAGCCCCCCATCCGCCCCACTGTCCCGCATCTCATATCGTTTACTGTGCCCGAAGTATCAGGTGGAACAGGGGCTTCCGTTTGAGCTGTCGAATCCTTTCTGACCCCACTTCCTCTGCTTTGCAACCTTTCCAGGGCCACCCCGAGGAGGAGGCTTGTCACGGTCATCTTTCTTGCCATTTGAACCTCCATAAAAATGACAGTTGTCCAAAGAGTGTCCAACTGCCTAACAATGTGCACAAAATTATGGATGTTGTTCATAGCCTACTGAAGCAATTGAGCAGTGCCCAGATTGCTCATACATAATTTTATATTCCTTTTCTTTGTGGAGATCTAGCTCTATCAAAACTCATGCAAAGTGACACATCGTCCGATTGCGGGTGTGTTCATCAATGCTAATCACAAGGCCGAGAGCTAAGACAATTCGTTCAATAATGCGCACATAGAAGTACTCCATAGGCAATTCAAAAATTCGAATCCAAACATTGACCACCGGTGATTTCACCTTATAGGGGTTGAACTCCGGTACCTACCCATCTTTGTAGCCTAATCGTCCCTATGTCAAGAAGCCAAGATTGTCGAGCAAAAATTCTATTTCTCTCCCGTAAGTTCGCAAACTGAATGCTAAAGTACCCTCTTCCCAAGGTAACAAGCTTCCATTCACCTGTGACATGCCATATTTCCTCCAGAGCAGCCTTGATTTCAATGGTCGGTATTGGTTTAGCTCCCATTTTTAACAACACACGCCTAATAAGCGAGTTTTGTAATTCTTTCACTCCTTGTTGGTGGATTGTATCATCAATATTTACAGAAATAAACTCACCCTTTCGAACATGATGCTGCCTAGTGGAAGAAGGAGTTAAAACAGTGGCAAATGATTTCATAGCCAAATTCGGTTGTTGCACCACATCCGTGTGGTTCGAATTATCCCCCAACAACAAGTGACCAGCCGCAAGATCCTTGGGCTGCACCTGTATACCAGAAACCAGACCAGCAGCAGGTTTCGTTGAACCATTCCCAATGAATACAACCTCCAAATTCCCAGATATATCAACATTCGAAACACCAGTGGCATTTGGCCCATCAACACACTCCACACCACCATTGCTCAAAACATTATCAGCACGGCTACAACTACCAAAATGATTATTCGAAGTATGCAAACCATGAATCAAAGGTGGAAAATCAAAAGAAACCATATTATCAACATCAATTGAACCATCTCCTAAGTGTGAAACAACACAGTTGTTACCAGAAGGAGACAAGGCCTGCTTACCCGTATAGCGCCTTGCTACAATCTGCTGCATATCAGCAGCCAAAGGCTGTTCAACCCCAAGAATTGAAGAATTCGAACCAGGGATAATAATCTTAGAGCCAGAACTATTGGAAACTAACCCAGAGGATGAGGCCGCACTGGTTTGCACAACCCTAGGGCTCACCACGAAGCCCAAATCGACCTCTGAAGACGGGTTATGAAGGCTCGACATCGTTGGATTTGGGCAAATTGTCGTTGCCAAAATCTTTGAGATTTCCATCGAATTGAACCCCAAGGTTTGCGATTAACCCGTTGTTGCTGAGGGTTCTGTGCGTGGATAAAGCGTCGTGGCTAGCAATTGTGGGTTATAAATTAACCCCGATACATTGTGGAGGATCAAGGCCTTCTGGTCAGCGGTTAAGGCGGCGAGGGCAGCGATTGCCCTGTTGGCCATGGCCACCGGTAGCGGTGTTGGGGTTATACTGGAAAATATGCTTTTTATTTTGTATAACCAAACTGAATTTCCAATTTATTTACTGAAATAAATTATTTATCACTGTTGCATTAAATATGATTGAATGTTATATATATTTGTTGCAAATCTGTTCAATAAATAGTACGTGTTACGTTGTAGTTAATTTGGTGATACCAGATCACGGAAGATCAAATTAACAGTTCCTCGTAACTAAGTACAAATTCAAAACCCAGATGGAAATGAACAATCCATCGTGAAAGGTTGAAGTGTAAGACTCAGATTGACTTGTCTTGACCAAGGGATTACACTAGTGCATTATGATGCGCTGAATAGGACCTACAGGAGGATAAATTCTTCGGTACTGAATATACAAGAGTTAGACCTCAGTGATTCGTTATTTCTTAATCTCCGTCCCTTAAATAGGATCGTGTGAAATTAATAACTATTATTTTGACTTATGATGGGAAGAGAATCAACGCGATTCGATACCTTATATCTTGGGAAATATTATTAGTTACATGACGATTGCTAAGATTTAATACGGAGAATCGTGTGCAAGTACGGCTTGCTTGATTTGTCCCCTTGGTGGGCTCAGAAGCTTTATCATACAAAATCTTGCAAGTGGAAATTTATTTCCGGTATGGATAATAATGTTGAGCTGTCTTTACTCCAAGGACAAAGATATTAATTAATATAAAGCCTGTTTAGTGGCTTAATTAATTAGTGGACTAGATAATCTTAAACACGAAAAATAATAACCGAGAGCCATATTATTGTGAGATCGTAATATGGGTTAAGATGGATAGTTCAATATTAATTTTATAGTGGAATAAATTAATATTAATGGACTTGAATAATATTTGGCTTAATATTATAGATTCATAGCCCATTGGAGGTTCAATCTTAATTCTCCTAACGGCCCCTCAAATAGCCCAAATTAAAGTCCAATTAATGAAAAGGAGAAGAAAATATTATTGCATATTTTTCCTAATTATTTTCGAAAAAAATGAGTAGGAGAGAGAAAAAGATTTTCTTGATTTTCTTGGAAAGATTTTATGGAATAAGTATTTCTTGAGATACAAGTTTATCCCATAAATTCAAGAAAGGAAAAAGATCTTATTTCTTCCTATTTTATTTGATATTTTCGAAAATAATGGACAAGAAGGAGAGGAGAAGATGTTGTTGGGAGATATTTTGGGAAATAGAATATATTGGATATATTCAAGATTGTATCTTGAGGAAGAAGTAACGAAATTTCCCAATGACCCAACTAGACCTAAATTTTTGTCCCCCCAGTCCTATAAATAGGGGATGAATTTTTCATCCCCAATGCAATTTCATGTGTTGGAAAAATTAGAAATCCACAAAGGTGGTGACAAATATTTTAAGTTTTTCTCCTTTATTAAAATCGTTCGTGGGATCCTCCCACCGGATTATGTCCGTGGACTTGGGACATATTTGAGAAAGCACTTTGGGTTGATCCATCGTCTCAACGGTTGTCTCTACTAGAGGTATGTAATCTCGTAACTCCTAGATTTCGCATGCTTAGGATTTACGTGAATTACGTGTACGCATGATGCTAATTGCTTATTTAATTATTATGTTGAATTGATTTAGGATTAATTCATGTTAGTAATTAATTGTATAATTTAAATATGTATTTAAATACATCTCGAATAGATCCGGGCATCCCGTATTTCTCAACAACTAGTATCAGAGCTCTGGTTTCGAGCTCTGTCTTTTAAATTGTTATTTAAATTATGTTGAACATTAAATTGAAGATTGGATAGTAGAATTGCTAGATCTTTATTGCAGGTATCCAATTGTCATGGTATTTAATGTGTTTAATTATTTCATGCGCTTGAATGGTTTTAATTCGACTCATTCGGATTTGTTTTTCTCGTGAGAAAATCCACGAGTAGATTAGGCTATTTTGATTTGTTCAATGTAATAGACTAGTCTAGATTTAAGGTGTATTTATTTTCTCGTTAAATAAATCAGAATCGATCGGTTCGGTAGACGGAGACGGAGTTAAAAATGACCCGGAATCAGATCGGGCGACGGCATCGACGCAAAAACATGCTGGTGGAGGCACGCGGCGCGATGCGATTTGCCGCCAGTATGCATGATGTGTGGCGACGATGGGCTGCTGCTGACGCGCTGCGACAAAGGCGAGGGACAAGGGGGCGCGAGACTCGCCAGACGACGAAGGCGAGACGCTGCGGGCACATACGTGTGCGCGCAACGCCGCCGATTCGCGCGAGGGGTGCAGATAGTGGGCACGGGCGAGGGCGCGCGGCAGGTACAAGACGGGTACGCCAGCGCGCTTCTCGCCAGGCCGCCAGATCCGCGGCGGGCGACGACTTGCGTACTGAAACACATGGGCGTGGTTGCTTTCTACCGATATCTGAGCGTGCATTCTATTTGTGAGCTACTTGGCGTGGCGATTTGAGACGAATTTTTTTTCGAGACGAACGAGTGGGAGAAATCGGGACGATGTTTCCTCAAAATCAAGACAAGGAAAATCAAAGCATGACAGTTGGATAATTTGTGCCAAATATGTTTATTTTCTGCTTTGCTTGATTTATTGTTGTATTTTCTTATGCTTTATTTAATTTGTTTAAATAAGTTTGCATGAGAACTGTTCAATGAAAAATCTCAAATTCAAAAATTACTAAGTATGTTTTAAACAATTAATTCGGTTTTGAATCGAATTAATTTTGACCTCCATGATTTATTTATTTGTGAATTCTTTTGGAGAAATTCCCCTAAGGGACGGCCAAAAGAAAGCTTTCACATGAATAAATTCTCAAAAGGATGATTGTGAATTATTATTAGTGGCGACGATGACCCTCCCTAGAGGCTCGTTCAAAGCGAAGTAATAATTCTATATTTAATCATGGTTATTACTTAGGTATAAAATTGATATGCATATACTTCGCCGAAGTCCCTGTCAATTTTATATTGGTCAAGTGGGAGCCAACTATTAATCTGGCTATTATAGGTTTGTAACTGTTCTTGTTTGTAACCTGCTTAAATGTGATTTAAATGATGACCCACCCACGTGACTCATTTAAACTATTTTAAGATGTTGGCTGATGCATGTTCATTTTTTTTTTAGATTTTAATATGATTCATGTGATCGAATTATGTGATATTCTTTGTGTTGATCCGGATATTGACACAAGATGTATGTTTATTTTTGTATTCAACATGTCGCAACCTTTTAATCCACTGAAATATATATGCTTAAAGAACATCAACTTACTGGTGATAACTATGTTATTTGGAAACACAAAATGAAAATTGTCCTAGCTTCACCAGAACACAATTGGGTTCTCTTAACACCCAAGCCTAGCAAACCAACTGAGAGATCAACTGATGCGGAGAGATCTTTATATAATGATTTGGGGAGCATGCCAAACGAACTTTGTGAAATGTATAATCTCGACATCCCCGTCTCGAAGATTTGAGATACATTCATGAAGGTGTTGAATCTGGCCAAGAAATTATCTGAAAGTCTCAAAGATATATTTTTAACAGAAAATCGCATGATCAATCAGTTTAATCGCAATGGCGTGGGGATGCTGAATATGACAAAGGGAACACCTTTAGGGATCATGTTCTCAAAGTCAAACGCCATTTTGACAAACTTGCTTATCTCGGTACTGAGTATAGTGATGAGGCTCAAGTCGACTTCTTGTTTCTAACTCTCCCAAAATGTTTCGACGAGTTTTACTGTAGTTATGTGATGAGAGATCACATGTTCACTATGGATACTCTACAAGAAGTTTTGGAGACGATAGAGAAGCATTTGGGACAAGAAGACGAAGCTTTGGTGACTAAAAATCTTTTATCAAAGTCTAGGCCAATGGAGGGCAAGATTGATAAAAAGATAAACGTTTGTAACCAAAGCAACCTCGACACTAAGAAAAGTAGAGAAAGGACGATCAAATGGTTGGGTGTCAGAAAGAAACCAATGGGAAAGTGTTTTAACTGCCGTGAGAAAGGACATTGGAGGACAGCCTGTTCCAAACCCAAGCAGAATGGAAATAAAGATATTTCTCACTCACTAGTTGTTGAAACTTGTGTTAGCGGCGTATGCTACCCATTCGTGGGTAGTGGATACGGGATCCACTGATCATGTTTGTTTCACCTTACAGGGGTTCAAAAGGACCCGACAACTTAGTGGGAGTGAGATCCTCATCACGCTAGGCGATGCTACGAGAGTGGCAGCTAAAGTAGTGGGAGACGTGCACCTGTCTTTTGAAGACAACAGTTTAATTTTAAGAGATGTTCTTTATGTTCCTGTTTTTCGGAAAAACCTTATCTCTGTTCTAAACTTGATGTCATTGACGTTATGAGAACTTCGGATGGTAGAAGCATGATTCTCAAATAGCCCCGATCCAGGATCATCAAGAATGGGATATTGATGATGCAATTGAGATAATAGGTATCTCACTTACTACGAGATACTAAGTATCTCATGATGGATGCACAAATACCTAGGGCATTGGTATACCCATCCGAGAAACCGTTTGATGTAGTTCCACTATATGTGTCTACGGGTGTCTCGGTTAGTGGGAACGATGCGATTCTCCTTTGACTTGAGGTCAATACGCACGACATGTGTGGAGTGATGAACTTTGATCATGAACGACGCTTGCACCCTTCCATGGGTAGATATGACTTGGATTGGGTTCATCACGAAATGCATGTGTGTGGTAGTTGAGCCAAGAATATGATTCATTTCTCAAAGTGAATTTAGAGAGAATACTCATCTTTTCATCATAATTGAATCGAAGTCATCGGCCGATGCATGTCAACTTAGACTTTGTGGCTAAGTGTGACATACATAATCAATTAGTGATTAGATATAATATGATTAACTTATTTGAATAGACAATTCATCATGTTCAATACTTAATCGAGTATTCGCGAATGAAAGAAGAAAATCATAATAGCCAATGTTTCAGTTACAGGTAGTTGCACGTTTCTCGCAACGTACCTCATATATTGAGAATGTCTAATTTATTGTCTAGGGTTCAATTAAGGCCGTTAGTTTGACTAATCGCTCAATATATGAGGGTCTATGGGTCACACAACAAGTAATTCTCTTTCACAAATTATAGTTGGTTGATTAAATGTTAAATTAGATTTAATATTTAACTTATGGAGAATTAATTAATAATATATTAATTTGGAATTAATTATTATTAATGTTTAATTAAACTAGATTTAATTAGATAGGATTCCCAATAATAATATATGAAATATTATTATAGAATTTAATATATATGGAATCAAATCCGTAGAGATTTGATGTACATGAGAATTAAATCCGTAGAGATTTTATATATGGGAAGTAAATCTAAGAGATTTCTTTTATAAGATTAAGGATTTTATTTCCTAATCAGGTTAGCTTAAGATTTAAGCTGGGCCTTCCATATATGAGCTCTTGAGAATTCACAAACAACGTTAATTCATTATTCCCTCCATGAGATCTAGAGTTAGAACAACGCTGGCAAATCCGTGCAAGTCCGTGATTGGGGATTGTGTGGATACCATAGTAGAGAAATATGCGTACGATTTAGTGTAAGGTTTCTCTTTATGTTTATACGTATTTAATTATGTAATTATATGTTCGTTGTTGGTGAACTGTTTAATTCCGCTGCGCATGTATTACGTATTTAGGTGCCTCTAAATTCCAACACATTATAACTTGGAATGCACGGGGGCTGGGTGGAAGCGTGCATTCCAGAATTTTCAGTGCCTTGTCGCTGATTATCACCTGGATTTACTTTTTATTTTTGAGTCGAAAGTTAAGTGTTCTATAGGTGATAGGTGGAACTTTCGTACTTCAATTTGATGGTTTTGCTGGTGTTGACCTTAGAGGTCGTAGTGGTGGACTTATGTTATTTTGGAAGAATAATATGATGTCTCACTTTCATATTGGCCATATAGATTGTGTTGTGCATACAAATAATCTATTGTGGTGTTTCACTGGTTTCTATGGTAATCCGCGTGCTTCTTATCGCTTTCTGTCTTGGGAGTGGCTTAGTCTTTTGCACTCCTCTCCCCATCAACCTAATTATCCTTGGCTTGTGGGAACGAATTTCAACAAAATTTGCTTAGAATCAGAGGAGAGGGGTGGTGTGATTAGCTAGGCGAGCCGTATGGTGGCATTGATATCGTAGCTAATGGACTTACTTTTACTTGGTTAAACAAGTGGAAGGGGGAGGAGCTCATACATGAAAAGTTGGATAGATTTTAGCCAAATGACTCGTGGGATACTTTATTCCCGCATGCGGTAGTTACTAAACTAGATTATTATGCTTCGGACCATAGAACAATTATTAATCTAGATCCTCACCAAATGTTGTTGCGAGATAGGAAAAGTACTCTAAAATTTTCTTTGAAGATAAATGAATTTTGGAGGAGAGTTTTCCATAAATTCTAAAGAAGGTTTGAGATGAAAGTGGGGCTAGGTTGGGTCTGTTGGAGAGATTGGATATTAGTGGTCAGAGGTTACGCAAATGGGCCATTACAACACTTGGAAATACTCAGCGTAATGTCAAAGTCCAACTCGGTGAATTAAAGATGTTTGATGTTGATCCGACAAATCTTAATTTGGATGAGCTTGAACGACATGAACTCAGACTTGAGAAACTTCTTTCTTAAGAGGAATTCATTGGAAGCAACACTCTAGAAATAATTGGCTTGAAGCGGGAGATAGAAATACAAAATATTTCTACAAATGTACCCTGGCAAAGAGGAATAGGAATTATATTAAAGGGTTGTTTGATGACAATGATGTTTGGCATGCAACGGCATGCGGGATTGAACGAGTTGCATGTGATTATTATGGGGATCTTTTCACTTCAAATAAACCCACCACAGACAATATAGATTGTCATGCAATATGTTGAGGAAGTAGTCTCGCCAGACATAAATCATTCTCTTTGGTTCTTTAACCTTCGGGATTACTGTGATCACCGTCGAATTTCAATCCACCATACCGGCTCCATCATTGAGAATATGTAAAACAACCTTCGTTATCTCGTCTTCTATAAGTCCCCACGACTTTTGGAAAAAGAGTGTGTTAAGACCATCCGATATGGAAGCTTTAGAAGGGCTTGGTCGAAAACTGTCTGTCTCACCTCTTCCATAATACAATGTGTATTAAGAAAATGAGTTTTTTTGCACTTTTGGTCCCATTAACCACACCATGTTTTCAATCGAGTCTCACCTCTGGCAAAACTAGTCCCACACGATTTTTAATTTCAAATTTGATCCCACAATTAACAAAACTGGCAAACTTGGTCCTAAAAACAGACGACGCTTGACGGGAGTACGTTAACCGCGAAACCCACACTGTAAACCCATAATTAATTTGTCTTAAATATTAATCTTTGTTTAACTAATTAATCTAGAACTTAAACAAACCAAAAAAAACGATTAAAACAAAACACACTCACACACAAACACACACTAGGACGTGTTCTGAGAGAGAGAGAAAAAACGAGAGAAAATCGCGAAAAGACCCTAAATATTTTTCAATCATGTTGCGATTGCGCTTATGGAGGCGAGGAATTTGAGCAAGCTGCCATCGATGCCCATCCCCACGAGTTTGACGCCAAAACAGCCACGACCCCAATGCTACCACCACCGCGATGATACGACTTCACTCTCCTAGGGTTTGACTTCACCGCTTCCAGAAGTGGTTGGTTCTAGCTCCCGATGGCTTCTTTGATAGTCTCTGAACTCTCGATTTCACTATTCATCATTATTCTTCAAGTGAAGGAGTTTTCGCCCGGCAACTTTTCTCAGAACGGCGATTTCGCCTCTGCTTACTCACGGCGTTCTTCGCCGCTGAGTCGGTGATTCAAAATCGGTTGTTTTCTCAGGCCTGTTCCTTTCCACATTTCGTTTCTATGGTTGTGTTATTTTGAGGTTTTCGTGTCTATTGAGTTTTCTGGGTTCAAATCGACTCATGATTTCTTGGCTTATGCGTTGCTCTCTATCAATTGTAATGTTATAACACATAATGACAATGAAAACAGGAACTACAATTAGAGTGGCAATGCTTCTTCTAAACTGTTATTTTAATCCTCTGTCATTAATAGTTAATCAACCTTTCACCCTCAGATCATGGAGTTACCAACTTTCTGTTCTCTAATGGAGATCATGGAGTAGATATTTACTTTCAGTGTTAGATTGGTGTTTTTTTCTCAGAGGTAGCTTTCTAGATTTCATGTATTCATTAGCATTATTATCTAAATATGTTTGTTTGTCAATAGTTAATTATAGAGTTTAGTTGGCTTATAATGTCGCCTTTTGTCAGTTTGTCCGTTTAATGCGATTATGTCCTATTTTAAGAAAGGAGGAGTATGCGGCGAATCATCCTACTAGGAAGATTGGGAAGAGTTTGATTTTCAAGGTAATTTTATTTTGTTCTATTTTCATGTGCGAATTTGAAATATTGGTGAAGAAAGTGTTGGTGGAGGTTTTTGATGCTTATAGCATGATATAAATGAGATGATATATGTTGAATGTTGGTAGGTAGTATTTCCAACTTGATTAAGAACACCACAAAGAAAATCACACAAACAATTAAGCGGAAGCAAATAACAGGTTCATAAAAATAAACCTAGATCTAAAGCAAATAATCTCAACTTAACACTAAGAAAGCAAAAGATTAGGGATAAACTTTTATACCATAGCGAAATCATATTGTAAGAATTCCAAAAAATATCCACTAACACCAATATCCACGTCCGCAGGTAACACACGAGGAAATCTTCCTACTATTAATTTCCAAAATACCAAAACAATACACCAAGACTAAGATTGGAATAATAAATGAAAATAGGGAATATAGAAAAACTTTACCTGTTGTAATCAATTTGACCACATATACTCAAATCGCCAAGCCCAGATAATTATAATAAATAATTCAAACAATATTAAGAAAAAACTTACTTAAAAATTCAAAGTACCCAGAAGTCAAACTACTGCCTCAATTTACGCCCCATCTGATTAAGTAATGTAAATTGAATAAATAAAGTAAAAATACTTACCTTACTTACTTGGAGAACAATGGTATACGAATAGAGGAATAAGACGCTCGATCTACTTCTTCAATCTAAAACAGGAGGTGTCGGGATTCGTTGATCTACGAACAGTGTCTCACGTCTAAAAGTGCGTTGACGCTGTAGGCCGCACACAGAGAGGCAGTAGGTGACTTGATCGGAATTTTTGGTTAAAAATATTTTCCTACTCCTTTTTATTCTCAATCATCTCCTTAGGCATTTGTGGTCCCTTGTATGAGGTTCCACTTCTCAACTTAATGGCTTTGCAATGCTCTTTAGGGTTGACTTCGGTGTTGGAGGGAAGTTTCCCTTGTTGATGGATATTCCCAACAGATGATGCCAATTGCCCAAAGTTGAAACTCAATTGACTTGAGTTGATTTCCATGTTGAGCAAGGGTGTTCCCTTGTTGAGCAAGAGTATTCTCTTGTTGTACGAGAATATTACTTTGGGTCTTCATGTACTCCTCGAACTTGTCAAATCAAGTATTACTCGTCTCCATCTTCTTAGTCAAGTGAGCGATTAGCTCTTCATTTGTTGCTCTTCCTTCTCCATTCGGTAGCTTAGCTCCCGGGTCAAAACTGGGTGGATATTGAATTGCACCTTTCGGGTTCGAATAAGAGAAATTTTCATGCCTACGGAGATTTGAATTATAAGAATTGCTCCCTTGAGCATTGCCTTGGAAGGATGAAGGTTGGCCTCCTTGTGATTGACTTTGAATTGGTCCTTTTTGCCCATGATAAGGAGGTCTATAGAAACCTTTCACTTGGTCTTGAGCTTGATTTTGACCTTGCTTTCCTCCTTGGTAATTTGGTTGGTAACCTCCTTGATATTGAGGTCTACCCATGAAATTAACGTCCTCGATTGGTTGGAAAGAGAACTCACTTTGTCGATCAACGTCATCATCATTATTTTCATAAGATCTCCTTCCTCAATTTGTGCTACCCTTCTTTGTGGTCCATTCCCCGTGTTCAATTGTGAGGAATTATTGGTGATTACCTCCATCAAAGCACTTGCCATTTTCGAGGTTAGGTTGAGGAACCCCCCTCCTGAACATGCATTCAAGTGATATTGAACTTCCTCATTCATCCCACAAAAGAATGCCGTAGTGGTTTGTTCATCGGGAAATCCATGTTGAGGACATTCGGCTAGCAATTGGTTGAATCTCTCCCACGCCTCTTTGATGCTTTCATTTGGCTTTTGCTTGAAATTGGTGATTTCTCACCTTGCTTGGACCGTTCTTGATGGTGGATAAAACTTGAGCAAGAATTTCTTGCTCACTTCATCCCAAGTTGTCACACTTACGGGTGGAATTTCCTTACTCAACCACGTTTTTGCTTTTCCCGCGAGGGTGAAAGCAAACATCCTAAGCCTCTTGGCATCTTCGGTCACTCCATTCCTCTTAAATGTGTCCGCCAAAAGTAAGAACCGATCCAAGTGTTTGTATGGATCCTCCTTATCACTTGCCCCCTCAAATTGATTCTCCATCAAGAGTTTCAACATTGCGGGATCAATTGTGAAATTGTTTGCCTCTACATTAGCCTTGCAATCCCATCATAGTACTCTCGAGGTTGGGGCTCGAAGTAGGTGCAGAGTGGTCTACCTTGATCTTGCATGTACGGATGGTTATAGAAGAGGTAATGGTTGAACATGTTGGGATGCGGTGGTTGAAACGGGTTTTGGCCCCCATTAGGTTGTGGTGATGGTGGATTATTTTGGAAAGGATTTGGGGGTACGCCTCCTTGAGGATTTTGGTAATTTTGGTTTTCACCTCCTTGAGTTGGTGGTGGAGGTAGATTTTGGGCTTGTGGATTGTGTGGGTTTTGCGGATGTTGATGGTTTTGGTTCTCTCCTTGAGGTAGTGGTGGTGGTGGATAAGGAGGACCATGGTGATGGAGGTTTTGTGGGTTGTTGGGTAGGTAAGGGTTGTGTTGATATGGTGGGTAAGGGTAGGGGTTGTAACCTTGGTAATATCCTCCGGGTTGCACATTGGGAAAGGGTTGTGGGTTTGGTTGTGGGTTCACATTCCCGTTTTGCGCATCAACCTCAACTTGAGGATTTTGTGCTTGTGGATTTCCATCATTGTGTCCACCTCCCCCTTCATTTTGAGGATTTTCAAGATTTGCTTTCATCTCTTGATTTAGATTTGTTCCTCTTCTTCGGTTCCAATTTCGATTTCTCCTCCTTGTTTCCGCTTCATCTCAAGAATTATCGGTTCAAGGTTTCCCCGTCGTGCTCTTGTGATCATACACCTAAGAAATGATCAAGTGACAATACCACAAGAAGAAACACGAAGAGTGAAATAAAACAAGAAATAAATGCAACTACTAATATCACTTCAAATAACTTCAAGTCCCACCTAAAAAAGCTCTCAACTAGTCCTCGGCAGCGGCGCCATTGACTTGATCGGATTTTTTGGTTAAAAATATTTTCCTACTCCCCCGCAAGAGTACGGGATCGTCGTAGTAGTGTAAGTAATTTGACCAAGTATTTATCGAACCCAAGAGACTAGGAGAGGAGTGGACCCCCAAAGTTATACGTATCCATGATATTATAGAAGCGATAAAATTTTTTGAATTTTAAAAGTAAGTTAACACAAGTACTAATTTTCAACTAAAGACAACAAGACTTAGAACTAACAATTAACTACAAATCAAGTAAAGTAAGAACAAAAAGTAATTAAGCAATTAAAACTAACTTTTGAGGGAAAGTGTAAGGGTGAGAGAATTGCTTCGGGTGTTTTCCTTATGTGGGGTCACTAACAAGTTCACAAACCAACTACTCAATTATGTCATAAGTGGTGATTTAGCTAGGGGCAATCACAAAAATGTGTAGACCAATCCCTTTTGGAGCCTAGGTGAACAACGTGAATTAACTAGCACCTAATTAATCATAATCTCCTAAGATTGTGACGAATAGGAAGTTTCAACACGGTTACTAATTCCTAGACATCGTCTCCTCACCAATCTTATAGACGACTTCTACTCGGTTAATGTTTATTGTTGTCGTTCTAGCCACTAGACAACTTTTGATTGAACTAGCTACTAAGTAACATCAAATTACCCAAATTGAGACTCACACTCACAACTTAATCAAGCATATCCAACCCTAGTTGTAATGCACAAAAATAAGAATGCTAGCTAATAGAATCAACAAGATAATTGAAGCAATAAACCCACAACAATAGAAACTATAGAAAATCACCCACATAGACATAACCAAGAAATAAGTTCACATACCCATCAATTTCCCCACATATATCCAACACCCAAAGCAAATAAGCTTAGCCCATGGTACTAGAAGAGAAACTCATGGCTAAAATGAAGAAATGTGACAAACTCATATTAAAATGATGATTAAACAAGAGATTATAGAAAGATATTACCTCAAAAGATGAAATAGATAAGAAATTTGAAATATAAAACATAAACTCCTTCAATCTTTGTTTGTAAATGCAATTAACTCTTAAATCTAGCTAAACTATGAATTTCTAAGAGATCTACACTCAAAAGTACTTCCAAAAATTGAAAAGTATCACTTGGGGACCTATATTAAAGAAAAAAAGCTCAAAAACCTTATCTCTAGAAATTCCAGCTGCTCCCTCTTTGAAAAAACGAAATGAGGCCTTTTATATATTTTTGGGCTCCTCTGGCACGTGTCCCTAGGTCAGAATGGGGGACCTTAGATATTTTGGCTTGCTCGACTCGAGCAGAGGTGCTCGACTCGATCAAGTGTGAAATCGCGCGCACGTTTTCTTTTTTTTCAGGCTGCTCGACTCGAGCAGTGTTGCTCGACCAAAATTGGGTCGAGCAACTCAAAACTTCGGAAAATTCGCCCTTGTTGGACCAAAGGGAGGTCGAGCAAGGTTGCTCGAGTCAAGCAAGTCCCGGAAGTCGTTGTCACGCCCCAATTTTCATAAAACGGACTTTCTAAAAAGTAGTTAAAATAACTAACTTGAGCGCGACTAAATTTGAACTTCAAATCCCTAACGGTAACGGCTATTACTTTAAAAATATTTTATTTAAACAACGAAAACCATCAATAATAATAATATATAAAGTGAAAGACATATGGACTTATTAAATAATAAATTTACTTGACAAACAGCGGAAGCATAAACATTATTTAGTTTCTTGGAATATAAATTAATTTAAAATACCAATTGTACTAAATCTTAACTATTAAATAAAATCTTCTTCGCATAAAACTTAATAGAGGAGTAAACTTGTTATCGATGTTAAATAATTAACGACTTCAAATAGAAACATCCATCGCCTCTCCCCGCAGTCGGCTCCTTAATCTGAAAAATGTTAAATGAGGGGGTGAGCATGCAAGCACACTCAGTGGGGCCAAGTTATTCTATATTAATGCTGAAATAAATAATCAAGTAAATCAACTTAGTAAATCACATTCACTTTGTCACATAAACTTTGCCATAGAAACATTGCCATAGAACTTTGCCATAGAAACATTGCCATAAAACTTGGGAGCACGGCGGGTTAAACCCGAAGACCAGTCAGTCCCGGACCTCAATTAGGCCCCTGGCTATTAGACTTTGCCGAGCACGGCGGGATACACCTGAAGACCCGTCGGCCCCGGACCTCAATAAGGGCCCCTGGCTATTAGTAACTTTGCCAACATACTTTGTCACTTGTATAATATAGGAAATGCATTCACATAATAGATAACTCAAAAATTTATTTTAAACATAAAATAAGGAATAACACATGCAATAGAGCTCTACTAACCACTGTAGAGATTAAAGCAATAAAACCCCACCTCAAAAATTATGACGTGGATGAAAATGGATGCAATTTCTTATAACTTCTTCCTCGCAGTCCTCGATACCTAATGTAGATAATTAAATCCACTTAGAAAATATTAGAAATAAATCCTTAAATTAAATCTATAAAAAAAAACCCTCCAAAATCTACTAAGATTGTATAGTATATCAAATTCCTAGATCAGTTTCTCTCACAACCAGTTTCTTCATTAATCGATTCCAATTACTTCAAAGAAATAATTACATGGATTGTATTTATATTCCTGCCTACCACTAAAGCCTCTGCAACAAATTCCACAACATGTACTTCCATACAAAATTCTCTTAACTAGACTAGAACATAAATACCCAATCTAATTAATTCAATATAATTCGTTTCGCCACTTTCTGACATGTATCACTTAACCATTTTTAATCAATTCCTATTCTAACTCAATACGTAAACCAATACACACATACCCATATGAAATTGATCAACCTTAATCAATTCACCAAAATTTTATTTTTTTAAGAAATGCTAATATAATATACTAACTCATGGATACAACTTAGTACTCATATATACGCCCGTGGTGCACTATTACATAACTAAATATATGTATATAAATATATAAAATATGCTAGAGGATGGAATAATATTGAAATCAGATCTCTGTGAAAGTTAAGTTTTCAAATTGAAGAAATAGATAGAAGGGAAGAAGATGATACCGTGTGAATTGCTGAAGAAGAAAAGGCCGTGTAATTGTAATTAGATATATTGTGAAAAGTTTAGGGCAAGACTTCATATAAATAGATGGAGTAGGAATGGGCTTGGGCTTAAAAAGAGATAAGGACTATAGGATTTAAATATTAAAAGGGCTTTTTAATTCTTTATCTTAAAATAATATAAATTATAATAATTTTGTAAAAGAATAAGTTAAATAAATAATTAAAAAATATGTATATAAAGAGGGAAGATGAGTAAATTTTGGCTGAAAAAAATAAATGGGATTAGAGTCATTTAAAGTCACTCATTGACCATATTAATTTGGACGTTTCAAAATTGAAAGATTAAATAAAAACTTAATTTTTTGATAATTGAAAGTTAATGGTTCTAAAAGAAACGTCTAAAAATTAATACTCATATTAAATTCAAAAATGTAACCGAAAAGAGATATTTAGGGGAAAAAATTATGGACTACAAATTAATCTCTATCTAAATTGATTAGGAATTTTAATATAATGACAAAATAAAATTAACAATAAATATATATATATATATATTCTTTAAAAAATTGCGGATATTACATTCTCCACCACTAATAATAATTTCGTCCTCGAAATTTAGCAACTTATTATCACTTCAAAAGTCTGGATTCTTCTCTTAATGTCTAATAATCAATCTATACCCAATGTAACATTAAAGTTTCCAATGACATTCACGTGCAAATCCAAATTAAAGTTCTCCCTATAAACATCCTTAATCGTAACATAATAACCTCAAGAGCTTCACGTATACTACACATTCTCATAACCAGGTACTTTTCCTGAGTACCTTATGCTCTCTAGTAACTAAAATCATCTACAATCACCTTTTGTACATCCTAATGCGAGGATCTATAGAATGTAATATGCATGTCGTGTATATGTTCATGGAAAAATAACGTTTCATATGGTAAATTTGTAAATATTCATGTAATTGATGCACTTGAGACATGGAACGTCAAGTTTAATGCACTTGCAAATTGGTAATATAGTAATAGCATGACATTGTTTTGTTAACATGGAATGAAATGTAGAATGCATGTTTGTGAAATATATAGATTTTCTTAGGTATTACAGTCGTTTTCTTCAAAATCGCATTTCAACAAGCCCGCTTTCATGACCTGCACAACCCGAGCAATGTTGCTCGAGTCGAGCAGCCTCTCTTTCTCTATTTTTGCGCAACACTTTTGTTTCGATCATAACTTGAGCTCCCGAACTCCGATTGAGTTGATTCTTTTTCCGTTGGAACCCTCCTTTCAATGCACTTCTATTGGTTCAACCCTCTTCTAAAAAATCCTTTTAAATTAGACCAGTTTTGCACCACTTCTTGCTCATTTTTACCCGTTTCCTACACATTTCATCACATTCTCAAATAAACGGGATTAGTAGCACTTTTCATTGCAAATGAGCTCAAATCACATCAAATAAGGCACACAAAATGACCATCACACAAGCAATTAAGACCCTCATCAGCAGGCAGTGGCGCGTATGGAGACGGTGGCAGAAAACCCAGCTCTTGATACCACTGTTGGGCGGATCCATCATCTTTCTACTTCTTCTTGACATCGATTAAACCTGAAAAATACAGAATAAAATATAGAAAAGAAATAACGGGCTCAAAACACCTTCGGATTTTTCAATGGAGGTTTTCACACGGTGTAATTGGAGTTTACACAAAGATTCTCCCTCACTCTCACAAAACCCAGTAGCTCTCCTTCTTCTCTCAGGTTTCTGTACTTTTCTGATGGTTTCTCGTTTTTCGGTGTGTTCAAAAGACTGAAAAAATATTCTATTTACATTGGTAAGGATCAATAAATCCCACCGGTAATTCCACAATTATGGAGAACGAATTGGCAAATCATTGAACAAATTAGAAAAAAGATTTGGGAGGCTGCCAAGGGAAATTTTAAACTTGTGAATTGAAAGAGTGGAAGAGAGTAGGTTGGGCCAAAGTTATATGGGCTCAACTCTAATGAGCCCAAAACATTACATCATCGGAAGACTCTAGATACTGGAAGTATGATAAGAATGGTAAATATACTGTGAAATTGGGTCACAACGCGATTAAGAGTGTATATTATTCGGACACTAAAGAGTCTGGAGAGTCTTCGGTGAATGATGGAAATGAATGGTGAAAGTTTCTATGGGGTTTAAACCTTACACCAAAGGTTCGAATATCTGCTGGAAAGTTGCATGGGATGGTATCGCTATAGAAAGCAACCTAACTGCTCATCATGTACCAATATCACCTTGTTGCAGACTTTGTGGTTATGGACGTGCGACACCTGTCATGTTCTTTTTGTCTGCCCTCTATTCCGGTGTATATGGAAGGACGACGGAATGTGGTTGCTTATTAAAAAATTTACTCCACCTCTCTGCACTCAACTTCATGCATACAGAAAGAGATGTTCATGGTACGGAGTTCTTCAAGAATTTTATTATGAAAGCTTGGGCCATTTGGAAAACCAGGTGCAATTTGATCCATAGCGAGACTCTAGCCTATAAAGTCAGGAAGGACGACAAAGATATTAACATGGACTGGGCGATACGGTTTTTATAGGATTTTCAATGTTTTGAAGTGGAATAAATCGAGTGGTATGATATCGAGTACATAGGCCATAGAGGAACCACCGTGTCGGGGTACATCGGAGCACATTTACCTTATTGTTGACGCATGTTTTGACGATATGAAGTATAACTACTCGATCGGGTTTGTTGTTTGCATGAATAATGGGAGATTGGTGGCTGCGGGATGTAAGAAAATTGCAGCAACATGGTATGTGGTTTGGGCTGAATTAATGGCATTGAAGGAGGGTATTGAGTTCTTTATTGCAAATGCATTGATCCCCAAGTGTATATACTTATTCGCTAGAAGTTGTTACTCTTGTTAGGAATGGAGATCTGGTTTTAGGACCAGAAGGTTATACCTTGGAGAAGATTGGAAAGTTGCTAGATGGTTCTTTAGTGTGGGGAGTCATCTATATTCCAAGGGTTAAGAATAATCTTGTGCATGCTTAGCTAAATATGTATGTTCCTCCTCTCATCCTCATGCTAGGATAGAGGAAGGTTTTCCTAGGTGGATTGAAGACTTAGCTCATAAGGATACAATGATGTAATGAGTGAGCCCGTGTTCTTTGATTTCTCAAAAAAAAAAAAAATACATATAGCATACTCAATCCAAACATCAACCTGGGTTCATATCGCTCATTGTACATGATTCCAACCCCAAATTTCTCCACACAGCTCACAGTACAAACAAATATAACACTATTAACTCAATCAATAAACTGGCGAGTATCGTTGTAGTCCTGGTGTTCCCCCCAGAATTCCAGCCTTGGCACATCGAACCATAGACACTGCCATCGTTTTACCAAAATACTAGTACTTGTAGCTTCCTTCACACTAAGAAAAAAGAGAATGTGACTAAGTAAGGCATCCAAAAACTCAATGACCCAATCAACCGGCTTCGTCTGAATTGGATTTATCGCCACAATTATCGACAGCTCCATTGCCTTATTATTCCAATCGGTCATTACTCTGAACCGCGCAAGTTTCTTCATTTTCAACAATGCTTCTTCTTAAGTCACCGTTAAAATGATTCACTCCGAATTCTACTATCAATTCAACACAAGGATGCAAGCTACATTATAATTTAGTAATAAAAAACCTAAATTGTAGGAATTCAAAACGAATTATAGTCGCACTGCAAATCACAGCTTCGAGTGTATCACTACATGTGTTTTCCTCTACCGCGTTTCTGCTCTCTCGAAATATTTCTTAAAAAGTGTGATATTTTGGAGTCACTTTGAAGGTCCATTATCATAATGGGCTCAATGACTCTAGCCCAATTCGGCCAAATTTTAATTAAAATGCGCTTTCTTGTTGAATAAGGTAAATATTAAAATTCACAATTATAAATCCTATATCCTATTGAAGATGAACTTGAGATATAATCGTTATTAGGATTTCTCTCGCATATAAAGTCATATAGGAAACATGTTTGACATAAGGGTTTCTCTCGCGTATGTACAGAGTCGTATAAAAAATTATTTAATGCAAGTTTGTATTCATGAGACGAAAAATTATAATAGACTATATATTAAAGAAAGTGATCAAGAAGCCAAGATCTCATAGAGCGCGTATGACTACAGGGCATCAACAATCACAAACGACCAATGCATGAGGTGGTCTTGTAGGAAACAATTGCATTACAGTGTTATTTATTTTGTTTTTATTAAGTATTTCATATGAATGATTACATTGCTACTAGATCCTTGGAAATCAAATGAGATTTTTGGGGGCTAGTGTATTGCAAGGAGATCTTTGATAAAACCATGAAACACAATTTGATGGCGGAAAATATATATGTGACAATTTGTGAATGGTATGATTGTTTGTGGTTATTCTTTTTATTTGTATGTGGTATATAATTTTTATACGGGACCTTTATGCTTATCTTTCATGTTTGTAAGAGATCTATTGTTACTTATAACTAGTATATTATTCATGTGTTGCATGCAGCAGTCCTAACAAATTTTAGGCAAATAAGCATATTATTTAAAGTAAAAGAAAAAGAAAGGGGACAAGAGGAGTGGAGGGCCCAAAAGTAACCCCCATAAAATACAGCAAGTCTCTGGCCCAAAAGTGACCAGACGATCAAAATAGTTCAAAGACTGTGAGACAACTGCCAGTAAGGTGTAACAATAAAATAGAAGGACGACCAAGCACCAAAAAATTATCCAGCGTCAAATCCTGCTTGAGTGCCCTGTCACTCTGCCAAGACATTCTTCTTAGCCTTCAATCGTGTGTTATATTCTTCCCTTCTCTTGAACTCCTCCTTTCTTGCCTGCTTCTGCTTGGCTTGTATCCTTTTCCCTAGAGGATCCTTCAGAGAGACCTTGCCCCCTGAAGCTAGTAAGTCGCATTGTTCTGCTGCTGTGAGAGTCGTAGATAAAAAGGCTTCCATCGAATCCCTCGAATCCGCCTCCAACTCCTCATCTAACGTGTTTGTCCACCTCTTGGGGGAGGTGGGTTTTTTCTCCAAAGTCGTAAACGAAGTAGATGTAATAGGTCCACTAGGTTCCAGAGGAGCCCGAGAAGGAGAAGTAGTCTTCTTGGGCAGTTGCCAATCATCTGGGGTGGTCTCTACCGTATCCATGTTGTCAGCCTCTGCACAAAGCTCATCGAAACAAGGGAGGACACCATCCCCCCGAGAATCCAATACAGCTCGATCAGATAAGGATGTTAGGGCTAATACGACCCCCATCCTGTGACTCAGAACCAGCCAAGTTAGGTCGAATAGTCTTCTCCTCCAAAGTGGGTTGAGGCTGTTGGTCCTTTATCTTCTTCACCCAAATCTGTTTCTGAACAGGAGCAACTTTCACCTCCTTCTTTCATGTGGAAGCCAGGTGCCCCACAATTCCACGGGGCTTGCAAAACTTCGGCAGCCCCTCAAAATGAACCATATCAAAAGCACAGTGTCCCTGTCTTTCCACCATAATTCGGTCCTCCCTATCCTGAGATAGATCAATTTCCACCAAAACTCGAGCAAAATGTCCCATAGTCTTGTTAAGAGTCCATTCATCAATTCTGATTGGAGTTCCCAAAACCGAGGCCATGGCCCAAAGAGCTTTAGGTTGCCAGTACTCCATCGGAAGCTCACAGAAACGTACCCAAAGTTGGACAATTGAAGAAGTAATCCGGTTAGGATTAAAATCCGAAACCCATTTTTGCAATTGAAGTGTTCCTGGCTGGACTTTCCAAGAGCGACGCTTAAACACCGCATCCCTCTCTTCCATGTTACTGAATTTAACATCAAAATATCCCCTACCCAACGGAATAACTGTGAAGGTATCACGAACCTTCCAAGCACTAATAAGGGCTTTCTCCATGGCAACTTGCGATAAAGGAACATCACCCTTTTTGTAAACCATTCTACCAATTAAAGATCACATAATTCCAAAACAGTAGAAGCATATAGGTTTTCATTAATCGATACTGAGTAAAAGTTACCTTTCTTGATCGGTTGAATCGATTCATCGGACACAAATTTTAGGTCTGGGGCAGAAAAAAAAAGGCCCTGTAATTAACAACATTAAAAATAGTAAATCAACACAGTATATACATGCATAGAAAATAAAAACGGAAATGTAAAATAAGATCTAAATTATTTATTTAAATATTTTAGTAATAATACATTAATATCAATATTTTAAGTTTAACTCGTATTTTCTAACAATCTAAAATAAATTATAAAGACAATAATTCTATAATTACTAGTAATAACATAATGTATGCACTACTACACATTTGAGCTTGTACAACTGCACTTGGACAGCCCTTTTTTCAAACAGCTCTCCAAGCTATAGTTTTAATTAAAAAAAAAAGGATAGACAGCGGTTCAAAACCGCTGTCCAAGTTTAACACTTAGAAAGCGGTTGAGAACCGCTGTGCAAGTGTTTAGACAGCGGTCGCTGTCCAATGGTAAAGTTTGGACAGCGGTTATGAACCGCTGTCCAAGTGTTCGAATAATAATAATATATATACACCCAAATCGCGAATTGAACCAGCTGATATATATCGATCGAATCCCTAGCCTCCTCCTCCCTCTCCCCCAAATCGAACAATCCGTCGCCGTCCTCCCCTACCTCCGCCGCCGTTTTCAGTTCCGTTCACCAAAATTTCTAGGTATTTTTTCTATTTATCTCTTATTTGATGTCTTCTTCGTTTTGGTTTATCCCTTTTCTTCGTGCTTTTGGTTACTTGTTAAGGGGTGAAGGAAGGTATCACAGGAGCTTAAGAGGGGTAAAGTAAGATGTATATATAAGGAAAAAAGCAGTTTTGCTTTCGTAATCCGGTGTTGTAAGATATTAAAGGAATGTAGAGCACCCTTTGTTGTTCTTGAATGAAGTAGTGAGCATCTAGAAATTTTTGAAAGCAGGAGCTTCAGCATGTTTAGTTTCAGAGCGAGAGAGAGACCTTGATTTTGCAATGACGGAGGGCTGGTTATTCAGTGGGATTTGATGGGTGTAGTTTTGCGAATGTTGTAAAACATCTACTTTTGAATTTATTTCTTTACTCTTTTTTTTTCTTTACCATTTTATAGTATCATATTATACCACAAAATTGAAGCGAATTGAATAAGAAATGATAGTGAGGGTTATAAATTAATATTCACAATATTGAGAGACATGATAGATTAGCTAGGGTGAACTGGTTATAAACTTATATTAGCATGGAATAGCAATTGGAATGAACCAAACAAAATAGAGACACACTTGTATGAGACGGGTATAAGTTGGACATTGGCGTTTTAACACTTTAGGAGGGGTGAGTATGATTTTTTATGCTAATTTAGATATGAACAATTGATGCACTCAAGGTGTTTGATAATATGCTTGTGTGAGGATTTAAGCATAGTTTTGAATATTGTTTGTTTTTTGTATATTAAATGTTGTTTCTTCTGCTTTACAGGATCATGTCTCGTTTGTCATATCCCGGAGATGATGGAGAAGATGATGGATATTCTGATGGAGATCATGGCGCATATGATCATGGTGCATATGATCGACAACATCCTGATGACTTGAGAAAGTGTGACACTGATGCTCCCACCACCACTAGTAGCTCCGGGGAGAAGCGCACTCGAGGTATAGTCACCATGTCATCTATTAAGAGAGCTCGTAGCAAGGGGAAAAAACTTCAGGTAATTTTATTACAATTGAACAGTTTGAAATCGATAAATATATTGATTGATCGTTGAACCTAATTAAATACTATGTTATTGCGCTTATCGCTTCAATGAGTTTGGACAGCAATAGGAAAAGAGAGTGAGTCGTTGTCCTTCTACATTGGAGCTGCGATCGGGGCGTGATCCCTATCGTCTTTGCCCGATCGAGGAAATTTCAAACCACTTTTTGAAGGAAAAATTATGGGACGAGCTTACGGTATGTTAATTATATATTTATTGAAAGTTGTAGTATGACCCTTAAATTTACTAAATTGTTATGTTATATGTGTATAGACTACATTCAGAGGTTTTGACCACACAAAGAAGAAGTAAATATTGTCGCAAGCTGGAGTAATGGCCAAGAATTTTTCGGACTTGGTTGAGAAGTAACACACGAGATCCGAGCTGGTCTTTACTCGGCTAGTCCGCCTCCGTGTCGAGAATAGCCCTATGGTGGCTCCATCTTTGGGGAGGAGTTTGTGAGCGAGCTATGGAGGATGATTTCGAATGTAAAATTGATCAATGTCATTTCCTCGATTTCTAATGCCCTAAGGTTTTCGATTATTTATCATATTTCTATTATCTTTGTAGAATCGAAGTAATAAAAATCGCGATCAAGCCAAGTCGATTGAGGCGCGATATATCGGATCGAACAAAGGTTATGCACGAATAAAGAGAAAATATGGTGAGATCAAAATCCTAACTTTTAATTTTTTTATATATTCACTTTTAATATATCTAATAAAGGGACACGCTCATCACTATCGTGAGAAAGAAGAAAGAAGAAAAGCCGGAGAGAGTGAGCCTATTGTTACCCGTTTTAGACTTATTTTCGGACTACCGAAAGGGGTCGAGATGGGAATATTCACGATCTCGATTACAACGCATCATCGAAGAAGTGGTAATCTATCCATTAATTTATCTTTCAATTACAAACTATTATTTATAAACAAATAATTAAATAATAATCTTTTGTTTTGTGATTCGGGAGCGTCTATCTCGCACCATGACGCCCGCGACATCCGCATGTTCAGCCCCCGATGATCTGTTTGGGCCGGGCTATGGGTCGCCAGAGCATCTCGCCGCCACGAGTGTCGGATATGGCGTGATTTAAGACATCTTTAGCAATGGCACCGGTCTTCAAGCCATGAATATGGTGGGTATACTAACGGAACAAAGTTTGCCAAGTTGTCAAAGATGTGGAACGCTTTGAGGTCCGAGAGAAGAACGAGCCACGTAATGTCGTCGAGTGGAGCAAGTCAGGAACATAGTGTCGCTAATGCTATGTTTTCAGCTAACCCTAGGGACGACTTTATTGAGGCACTTCAAAACGTCTCTCAGGTATCAGATATGCATGTCTCACATTTGTTTTAATTAAATACTAGTGTATTAAAATTTTCTAACTAAATATCTTATTCGAACAGCCAACGACCTTTTGCTACCTTTATTTGGAGGATCCCGATCGGTTGGTGGTCACATGAACGTTGTACAGCTCCCATGGAATGATTCATGGTCATCCCATCACTCCTGGTTTCGTGAGGGTCATACTCGATGTACCCGTAATCGGACAAGAGGATTCAGTGGTGCCAAAACCAATCGATGAAGCCGTCACAGTCGGAACAACGGTCGGGCACTTCATCGAATGGCCGAACAACTTGGTCTCTAGCACCATGAGGGTAAAATATATGTTATTAAAGTTCATTATCTTATTTGTGGTTCTAAATAATATTGCAAATTAATTGTAGAATCTGCCGACACCACAAAAGGCTAAAGAGAAATCGAGGGACTCCACTGCACTCAGACTTGGTTATCCCATGACTGGAGACTTAGATCACGATGATCATGTATAGTCTAGGGTGCACCGGATGGTATCGTCTAATGCTTTCGAGATCGTCACAGTTCCCATGCTTGCTCACTTTCATCAGAATACTTTCCAAGAATTCGTCAGTGAGGAACATGTGCGCGAAGTCTTGAATGACGAGTGGTTGAGTACAACCACCATGGCCCTTTACCTCAGGTATGTGTTTACTAATTCTCAATATCCACTTTCTGTATAGTTTAATTTTCTTTTTAAATATTAATTAGCGTATATATGTTGGTTAACGATATTTGGGTGAGGTATATCTCTCCAGAGATAACCGAGCAAGTGGAATGTACTCATTCGTCTCCCCCCAAGTGTCTTGCATAATGGGTGATAGGGTACAGACCATGGATGGGTTAGTTAATCATATGCTGAATCTAACTGGGAGCGATCATCTCATTTTTTGGCCAACAAATGTGGGGTGAGTGATAAACATTTCGTTAAAATTTGTATTCATGTTTATAATATTTGCACATATATATGCTAAATTTGCAGTTAATTTTAATATTCTCAATATAATATAGGAACCATTGGGTGTTGGTCGTCATACACATGAATACATTAAGTGTGTATTTTATGGACCCAGCTCATGATGGAGTTTATTCAAATTGCCCTGATCTCGTTTCATATATGGAAGCGTAAGTTCATTTTTAATATTCTATACAATGATTTGTTTTACTTTTAAAATTATGCATATTTAATCTATTTTTATTTTTTAATTATAATAATAATAGTGTGATGACGATGTATCGAGTCGCCTTGAGTCAAGGTTCAAGATCTAAGTTAAATAAAGTGAACTGGATTAACATTAAGGTAAATTTAATTTAGTAAATTATCAAACTAATTAATAGAAAGAAATCATAATTGTAATACGTGATTATAATTGTTAATCAACAAGTTTCGAGGCAACGAGATAATGACCATTGTGGACATTTTGTGTGTTGCTTTATAGAAGATATAATCCGCGCTTCTCTAACGAACATTCCACTCAATGTAAGTCAATTTATCGATTTATTTAAATTATTATTGATTGAATAAAAATTCATACTATATTGATTGATTCGTTGTTTGCAGTTTGTCTATGAATGTGAGCTCAAGTCTTACTCTAAGAAAAGACTGGAGAAATGGAAAAACGATTGGACGGGGTACCTTTACAATCGATTCTTATATTCATACGATATTGAGTGAATGTTGTTTGAAATATTGGTAGCATGTAATTAAATTATATATTTGTGATGATATATATTTCATGTTTTTGGTGTATTGGACGTATGTTTATGATTGTATGTTTATTTATTTCATGATGTGTATGTTTATTAATTTATTTGATGTTTTGGTATATATATATGTGGTTTATGGTTTTATTATAGGATTTTTGGTTTATGGTATTCGACGTATATATAAGTTTTGGTTTATAGTTTTATTATAGGATTTTTAAAATATAAATTAATAATTAAAAAAAAGATATTGGACAGCGGTTAATAACCGCTGTCTATGTGACATATAAACGAAATTAAAAAATATATATTAACTTAGACAGCGGTTGATAACCGTTGTCCAAGCAAAATCTTGCAAAGTGGTTGTAAACCGCTGTCCAAGTGCGATTTCTTGGACAGCGGTTTTTTATCAGCTGTCCAAGCTTGGACAGCTGTTACTTGGAGAGCGGTTATAACCGCTCTCCAATGTCATTTTTCACAGCTGTCCAAGCCCAAATGTGTATTAGTGATGTTGCATATTTTTATTAATAATTTCACATGTAATGATTGTGCATAGGTGTTTAAATAGGTAGAGTACAAATGATATTTACACATTTCGTACGCGATCGGTCATTCGTGCACATACCGTGCAAATTTTGTGCATGATTCTTTTGTGCACATTTCGTACAAATTTCATGCATGGTTTGTACATGCACAGTTCGCACGTGCATATTTCATGTTTATGTTAATAAATTAGTAACCATATACATTATATCTAAGAAGTAGAAGATAAAAAATATTAAGTAGTAAATAGATTTAAATTCTTTAATAAAGATTTATTTTTTTTAATAAAATTGAAAATTAATGAGCTTATGTTCAATAATTATATTAAATATTTGTGTACACACATATATAAGTAGGCCAAATTATCTTCAATTCAATATGAAGCGATCCATTTTGGTACATAAAACAGAAGTGCGTGAGATTAATTTAATAGTTACAACTAAATACTGATGATAAATAGATGGAATTGAATTTTAGCTTCAATTTAAAATGAAGTCGTATCCATTTTGGTACATAATTCATAAGAAATTTACACTACAAACGAATACATTTTTTTTCCTATAAATCCCTAGATACTAAATAGCTGCCCATTCTTCTTCTTCTCTCTTGTGTCTCTTCCTTCTCTAAATTAATCTGAAATAGCAAAACCACAAACCAAAACTCAAACACTGTTTGGAATATACATAACTAAAATATTGAACGAGGATTAGTTCTGACCTCATCTTTCTACAGCCCTAATTCGGATCTGAGCAGCAACAAAGTGAAAGATGATAAGGTGCGGCAGAATAATTGCGAACAAGACCCAATAAACTTGTCCACACTACTGCTGTCCATATCCCAGCCGAACCAACTCTGCACACTCTCTTCCGCAATGCGGTCGACAACTTTAACAAGTAAAATATTTACCCAACTTTCAATGCCGATCGCACTCACAAAAAATCAGGTGTCAAACTACTGGTCCAATGTTCCTCAAAGTACTCTAAAATTCCTTCCTACATCAAGCCCTCAATCATGGCATATGTATTACCCTGGAACCCTAAAAGCACTAAGATCGCTATACTCAATATTTTCTACTCCATGTCTCTGGGTTGTAATCCTCTTTTTTTTCACTATCCCTAATATAATTATTCCTACGAGTCAGAGTACTATTCCTATTTTTTTCCTTTTCAGAAAGTTGTCTCATTTCCTATTTTTGATTCTTCCTGAAATGGGAACCAAATTTTTTTCCAATAGATATACAATGGGCAGCACTACAGTGGTGGATAGGCAGACAAACAAGGTAGGTGGAAGTTTGGTCCCGTGAACAAATTTATTCATGAGATCATTCTGGAGCACAAAAAATGTTGGGATTTAGGCGCTATAAAATCCAAAAACGATGCATGGTATATACCATAAAAGGATTAGGATGCATCGATTGATTCTAAGGGGATGATTTGGATTTTGGGTTGGCATTCTAACTTGGTAGGCTAACTTTCCACGACAATAAAGACCAATATCAATGTTCATGATAACATGTAGGAAGAGACTTGTGAATCCCCATCCCATAAGAGCAATAGAATAGGATATGACTAATGAACAGAGAAAATTTGTTGAACTAATACTTAATTTCCACCAAATCTTTAGATGATCATCATAATGACTATCAACTAGACCCTGTAGAGATAATTTCAACCCCCTAGACATTATCGATATCACACTAATAGAGATAAAGAAGAGTGTCGTGTGAATCTTCGTACAAGTAGGATTAAGGAGCCTACGAGCCTTTAACATGGGGATAAATTCTGCCATTGTAAACATGCAAAGTTTCAGTAAGGCACAAAATTAGTTAAACATATATCTCTTTGGTTTGATTTTGTGATTGAATCATCGAGTCGAACATGTCATATTATTCTCCAGCATTATATTCAAATTTATTTGGTTCCTTTGCTATTTTTATTTATTTGAATCTGAAATTTTTATTTGTGTTGGTAAAGGCCAAATATGAAGCATTTGGTATCATTCAACCCAGAGTCGGTCTTTACAAATTTTAGGCCTGGGCGAAAAAAAAAGGCCCTATAAACAACGACATTAAAAATAATAAATCAACACATTATACACATGCATAGGATATAAGAACGAAAATGTAAAATAAGATCTAAATTATTTATTTAAATATTTTAGTAATAATACATTAATATCAATATTTTAAGTTTAACTCGTATTTTCTAACAATCTAAAATAAATTATAAAGACAGTAATTCTATAATTACTTGCATATTTTTATTAATATTTTCACATGTAATGATTGTGCATAAGTGTTTAAGTAGGTAGAGTACAAATGATATTTGCACATTTCGTGCACAATCGGTCTTTCGCGCACATACCGTGCAAATTTTGTGTATGATCCTTATGTGCACATTTCGTACAAATTTTGTGCATGGTTTGTACATGCACGGTTCGCAAGTGCACATTTCGTATTTATATTAATAAATTAGTAATCATATACATTATATCTAAAAAATACAAAATAAAATATATTAAGTTGTAATAGATTTAAATTCTTTTAAAGTTTTTTTTTTTGTTAATAAAATTTAAAATTAATGAGCTTGTGTTCAATCATTATATTAAATATTTGTATATGTACATACACACACACATATATATACACACACGAGTTAAAATAGGCCCCCAAAACTTAGGGGCCCGGGACTGTTGCCCTTCTCGCCACACCTTATGGCCACCCCTGGTTGCATGGTTTGTGAGTATAAAATGAATATGATGTGAAATGTATTTATTTTAGTGTTAATTATGAAGTATTACTATTGTCTACTCTAAACCTTGAAAAAGAGTTTACTATTTGACAAGTCAGCATCATTCCACGGATCAACACCATTTGTCATGTGTTGGTGTCGATTAGTACTCTCACTTAAAAACATGGGTACCGAGCTTCGTCACACTCAACCTAGTGTCATTTTACAATTCAACTAATAATATAATTTAAAATGATTCAATTAATAATTTAAGTTTAAATGAAAATAATACATACAAATTTATAGTAATGTGACTAATCAATTTATATCTCACATCATATAAAATAATTATACATTTATATATTTAGTATTATCTCTATCTTTAATTAGATTTCTCAAAATAAAATAAAAAAAGGTACATCTTTTTTTCACATACCAAAAATAGTAAAAATATTATAATTATACTATTATAAACATCATTAAATTATACCTCATACAACTAGAATTACACAATTTGTTTTGTTTTTTTGTCTCATTCACTTAAGTTGCCTAAAATATCTTTATCAGAAAGCTATGCAATCCCTTCAAATGTTAATGAGCAATTTCCTCATTAAAACTCATGTCAAAGTCAAATGAACAATATAAATGTAGTGATTGATTTCAATGAAAAAAAGAGCACAAACTCCTGTGAACCATGTCAATACATGAACTCTATCATTGATGTATACAAAATTATCATTGTTATGCACAAAATTATCATTGTTTAAAAAATGCTTTATTTTTAGATGGTGATAGTTTTTATTCATAACAGTGTTAGTTTTTATGCATAACAATGATAGTTTTTGTACATAACAATGATATTTAAAAAAATAGAGTTCACTGTGAACTTGAATTCACACAAGTTTTTGTCAAAAAGATGTATACATATTAAATACAAAATTTATTATCTATATTATTAATCATTAATATGCAACTTTTAAAATTTCATGACAAATTTATAACAAATTTTTTGGTTGAATTTTTTTAATTCTATTTTTATACTAAATTTGTATAAATCAATCTAACTAGCACGTAATCCCGTGTACTACGCGGGATTCAAATTAATATTTATTATTATTTTTAAATTAAATATTTAATTAATTTGATTAATTCAATTACCGGTATACTTTTTATATTTTAATATTATTTGTGCATATTTTCATTCATTTTTAATTCTAAAATTAGATATTATACTTATTTCAGTCTTATATATTATTTACATAACACATGTCGTTTTGACATTTTCACCCCTCATTATCTCATATATACCTCTCATGATTACTTTTCATGGTTATTAATATTTTTTTTCTACAAATATGTTGTGTGAATAATTTTTTTTTTAATAGTAATTATTGTTAGAAATATTTAATTATAAAAAATTAAAGTTAATGTTGGCAAAAGAAAAATTAAATGAACATAAAAATTAATTATTATGGGTATATATGATATAATGAAGGGAGAAAATATCATAAAAATATTCATTATATAAATATTCTAATAGACTAAAAGGACATTAGAAAGAATGAGAAAGAGTAATTTAGAATAAGAAATGAATGAAAATATGCACATACAATATTAAAAAATAAAAATTATGTCTATAATTGAATTAATCAAACTAATTAAAAAGTGAAAGTATTTAATTTAAAATTAATGATATAAAAACTATTTTCAATCTTGCGTAATATGTCGTGTTACATGCTAGTTATATTTTAAAAAATAAGAGGGAGTAAAAATTAATAAATTATGGAGTGATATTTAAAAATGAGTTGTCTTATAAACCTCTATAAATCTTCCAATAAATGTCTTCAGAAAAAAATGAGACGAAAAAAAATTGGATACAGACGAAGAAAGTCCTGAGACATACGCGATAAAAAAATTGGTAAAAGATAAGAATTAGAATATCTATTCTACAAAAGATTGAATGACATAGATTAAATTAGAAAAAATAATATTAGGGATTAAAAATTATATTATTATTAATACCATAAATAACTTTTTTATAAAAATCCAAAGAATTTGAAATGAATAGAGGGTGGTTCATAATTAATGGATAATTGATAAATGGGAGATAGAGACCAAAATTAAATAATGAATTACTAAGATTAAAAATTTTAATTATTAATAATAATACCATAAATAACTCCTTACATAAATTTAGAGATTTAAAATAAAGTCAACATATGAATTGGAGTGATTCACGTTTAATAGATAAGAGATTAAGAAACAAACAATAACTTAGAATTACTCAAACAAAATTAGTAAATATGTGTTGTAGATATGGGGGATTGAACCTTGTACCTTTATTACATAAAGAAGACAAAACAAAACTAATATTACAATTTGACTTACATAACCATGGTTAATGTTTAAAAATTTTATGAGAAAATTAATAAAAAAAAATTGGTACAACATTTTATTATTATTAGATAGGTGTAGATTTTTTTTTTTTTAGTACTTTTAGAAGTTTCTCAAACCTTTGTATGTTCTCAAAAGGTTAGAATATATATATTTTTCCCAATTTTCGCTTGTTCTAAATTTTTATCCCACAGTACTCCAAATTCTTAATTTTGAGTTGCACCACCCAACTTCTTCCCTCTTATCTTTTTTTCTTTCTTTTTGAAATACCTTCTTCCCTGTATCTAAACTCAAACACGTAATTCTACATGTATAATATTGCACGAAGATTTGCATGAGATAGTACTCTAATGCATGATATATGATACTTGTAGAAATTATTATTAGATAAGTATAGGTATAGATGTCAGCCTCCCATATGTTTACTCTTTTCTTTTCTTTTTTTTTGAACAGCCAACAAATTTTTTTATTAATAATAAAGAAGTGTGGAGTACATGGAATACTCCCCTTTACAAAAAGGAGTTAATCAAGTGTGAAAAATCGAACTCCAAAACACAGCTATTACAAATTCGAAGCAGATTTCGGAAATAACGTGAGTCCTTACCTAATCCTAGAATTTAATCGCCAATTCCCATATGTTTACTCATTAGTAATAATTTTAAGGACAAACGTTTTAATCGCCAATTCCCATATGTTTACTCATTAGTAATAATTTTAAGAAAGTATAGGGTGAATAAGTTTTACACAAGAATCTGTAAAATTGGTTAAGGAGTGTGACTTATATTACTAAAGGGTATTAGTGTGATAATTGAAGGGTGTGATTTTGTACTATAAAAAGGTATTACTTAATTATAACACTGAAGGGTGTGACCTATAATATAGAAGAGATATTAGTAGTGATAACTGAAGGGTGCGATTTATATTACAAAGAGATATTAATCGTGATAACTGAAAAACATGCTTGGAGTTATTAAATACTTTTTTGATCCCACAGGACACACCCCCTCACGATTTTGGTCTCAAACCTTTCATTTTTGGTCCCAAAACCGAAATTTTTGACACATTTGGTCCCAAAGCCGAAATTTTTGACACTTTTGGTCCCAAATCGTCAGTCCTGTGGGACCAAAAGTGTAAGTTTTTGGGACCAAAAGTGTCAAAAAATTGATTTTGGGACCAAAAGTGTAAGCTTTGGGACAAAATCGTGAAAGTGTCCCGTGAACCAAAAGTCTTGAATAACTCATCATGCTTGTAAAAAAATGAATCAATTTCACGGTGAATAAATTTCACAGCATATCAACTCAATTTTAAGTAATTTATATAGTATTCAAGAGCGATACCACTTAACTTTATCATCATGTCAAATTAAATTCACTGGCATGGCACAAACCTTATGAGCACCTCCAGAAGACACCATCAACATATGACTTTCTTCTATAGTATAGGATCAACAGTCATGTGCTGCAACATTGATTAAAAAAATTAGCTAAAATTTTATTGTTTGGGAATTAAGGAATTGATTTTGAAAGTTTAGAAAAATTGTGATTCTTTACGAGTTGAAATAGCTCAAATAATTATAATAGTACCATTATCTATGTCGTGTGTGATCGTAAACTCGGATCAACATTTGATCTCTTAAGAAAAAAAATATGATTGTTAAATTAGCTAGAGGAGTAAAATTAGTAAAAGTCGAATAATGAAAACATAGGCATGGTATTATTATATTAAAATAAGTGGATGAAGATATTCTTGGAAGACCTGTCTATGTATATTATCCTAATCTTCTATTATACAATGGTGCCACATTATTCAATCTCTTTTTGTCTTTTTTTCTAGACTAAGGTTTTGAGATTACATTATGGAAGTAATAGATTTAAAATTTTGTAAAGAAATAATTTACTTTACTTAAACAAATATAATTTCCTAAAATTGCTAAGTGATTAATTATATTAGGTATTATTTTCATGTTTGTAAATTTTGTAAGATGCATATGTGGCATAAATCTAAATGATTTAAGAAGAGAGAGATAACAATATTGTGTAACAGAAAATCCTGATCATTAGACGCGTGATATTTTTAGTAATTTTTGTAATATTTTAAATTTCTAATTAATTTTAAAAGTATTATAAAGAATTATAAAAGTATCACGTATCATGCATTACTTTAGAGTATTGTCTCATACAAATTTCCGTGCAATATTATACATGTAGAATTATGTGTTTGCATTCACTACAAGAAAATAGTGCATTGCTTACAAATTTTTTCAATATTTTACTAATATGGCTATAAAATTTTTAACGAAAATGATTTCATCCTTAAATATTAAGGTTTGTCTACGATTTGCCTACAAATTTTTTTAATAATATAGGATATTTTTAAACTATAAATATAATTGCTACAAAAATGTAAATTGTCTAGGAAATTATTTGTGTAGGTAAGTTTAACTACGGAAATTACAAATGCGTAGATAGATTGCCCGTAAATAATTTGTTTGCCTAGAAAATTATTTTGTAGGTATTTTTTTTCAAAGATTATTCTAAAAATTAGTTGACAACTCATAGGCAATCCTCACTTTTTAAGGACCAAATTATTTTTGTACGAAAATTCTGTAGCCATTAGAAAATTTTCGTAAGCAATTATTCATTTTCTTGTAGGGGTAAGTCTTGTATGCATTTAGGTGTACCCCTGCACTTATAGTGCATTTTATAATCATGCAACTTGTTATATTGAAAAATGTAACTTGTTTATACTGAGCCGTGCAACTATTTTTTCAATAAGTTGCACGGTTCAGTGCAAATAAATTGCATTTTTCAATATAACAACTTATATGGTTCTAAAATGCACTATGAGTGCATGGTGCACTTGGATATACATGAGACACACTCTTCTTGCAGTGGTTTAGATAGAGGGAAGAATATATATATATTTTTATTTTTTTAAAGACAGAGGGAAGAAGTTGGGTGGTGGAACTCAAAATTAAGAATTGTAGCTACTGAGATAAAAATTTAGAACAGAAGAAAATTGGGAAAAATATATTCTAACCTTTTGAGAACAAACAAAGGTTTAAGACAACTTTTAAAAGTACTAAATTGAAAAAGAAAAAATAAAGAATATGAAATTTCTCATCACCAAAATGACCATGCTGGTAATCAGAATTGAGATTACGAAAGAGACAGAATATAGAAGAATCAAGAAATTTGGCAGTTTTGAAATTAAGAGGCGTAATTAATAAATTTATCTTTAAAAAGATGACTGTTGGAAAAACTCTCATCACATATATATTTCTAGTCGATATATAGTCGACATGCTGATTGAATTGAATCCGCTTCATATTCCTACTGTATATATACTTCTTTCGTTCCATGCTCGATTTTTCATTTTGATTCATCTCGTGCTTATATTTACTTTTCATAAATAACATTATTTTTTATATTTAAGTCCTCCCAACATTTCAAAAATTACACACTAACAAATCACTTAATCCTCTCATCTATTTTAATAATAAAGTAAAAAGGTTTGCAGCACCATCAATTAAAAACCACTTTAATATTGATAAACAACTCTCTATGTTAAAAATCACACAAACGGTAAATGAAAAATCGAAAAAAATGCAATCTCATATGGGATAAGTTATAGATTTCATTAATAAGTCAAAGAAAAAATAAATAAATTTGGTTGGTGAATCTACGGAATTGACATAAACAAATTGTTCTCATCTGAAACTCGAACTGCATAAATGTCAAAGGTATGTAATCAATTTATTTATATTAATTTCCTAATCAAACGTTATATCATCTTATGCAAGAAAGGAACTACTAAAAATCAGGTTAAAAAAAAATATATTAGTATGATTCAATAAAACAGGTGATACTGTTTAGAGAAAACTGGTAATACAATTTAGCGAGTTTCATTATGAACAAGTCTCGCAAGATACTTACCCCATATCCCAAAAAAACTCAGCATGTCAGTTATAGAGATCCATTCTTTCTCAAATCTTGATTAATCCATCACTCCTCATGCAATTAATCAAATAAAAATCAAACCAAAAACAAAATACTCACTACCCAATGATTTTCAATTTGAAAAAGTTGGACCAAAAAGATATCATCATATGATCAAAGTGCAAGCATGGAAAGAGCAACCAAACTTTCCTCGCCTTGCGATCCGGATTGTGCATGCCTCGCATGGGCCACCCTTTGGCACACCAACCGGAGAGCCCTCTGCCACCGCGGTCCGGCGGCGCCGCCGCCGTCAAACGCGATTTGGCTCATCTGAAAGAAAAAGAGTCTCAAAGCGTCACTCATGTCCGTACACGTCTCCCTAAGTGGCCGGAAACTGAAGGCGAACTTGAGAATGAAGGGCCACAGCAACGCTGTCACTAGCGGAGTTAGGCCGTGGTGGGCGCCGCCGCCACCTCCGATGAGGCTCAGCTTCGCCACCGCCACCATGGCCAAACCCATTTCCGATCTCGGGGGGTTTTGATATTTCCTCTCTTAGTTGCTACGTAAATGACATCTTTCAAACTAGTAATTATTTATATTTAGATCTTTACATTTTTAAATATATATATATATATGGGTATATATTGTGTATTTGTGTAATATTAGCACATTTAAGAAAGAGTTAGAAAATTTGTGGGTCCTTCATGGGTCAATTCGGATGTTTTTTAAAAAATATGCAAAAGAAAAGAAAAATACTCGCGCAGATCTGTATAACTATGGGACCAATTATGTATTATTATATGAACAAGTATGTGATACACATATTGATGTGTGCAATATTGTATATATACAATTGTTATGATATATATATTATTTACTCCCTCCGTTCCAATACAAATTGAACTAGTGTAGTTTTAAAATGTATTGTGATTATCAAATGGATTTCTCAAGTGGTCAGAGCATCACTACCTATAACTGAGAGATCCTGAGTTCGAGACATGCTTCCCCCTTTTGATATGGGATTTAAATGGGAATTTTTCAGTCCTCAAAATTGGATTTCGATATGAGAAAAAATGTATCATGTGGTAGAAGGAACTCAAGGTTGGATTTGGATAGCGAGACGAAAAAAAATGTATTACTTCGTTCCGGATCAATTTTTCACTTGATTTTACTTTTACCTGGCGTTTTTTTTCGAACGAGTTTTGTATTAGTAATTGAAATGATAAAGTGACTTTTAAGGAGAGGCATGATAGACGAGTGGCTCATCTATCATGTGGCACGGAGGGAGTACCATGTGGTACGTAGAAGGAATTTATTGTAATAGACTATTTATCTGTGTGTCAAAAAAAATATACAAGGGATGTGATTGGAGAGAGAATAAATTGAAGTCTATGGATAAATAAAAGTATAAAGAGCGAAAATCGATGTAAATAAAACAAAATAAAGAAATATAATTATTTGATGTAATGTGTAACAAAGTTTCAAAAATAGTATGGGAAGCTTGTGCCCAAAATGAAAAAAAAAAATGAGAAGGCTGTATTAGGAGAGTATAATATATATATTTTTTAAAATTATATTATTATTATTATTATTATTATTGCTGCACAAACTAATAATTGATTTCGAGCTAAAAAGTTATTTGTCTGTTCTCATTATTTGAAGTTATTGTTTTTTTTTCCTTGATGGGAGATTTTATAACTCGCAAGTTATATTTCCACTTTCTACGAATATTAATGAAAACTACTTATTTTGTTTAATTAAATACCATGTGTCATATGTTTCGGTCTTTAAAAAAAATTGATATTCAAAGTTATTCTTGTTTTACTATATGGGAGTAGTATATAGTCAACCTTGTAAAGTGACACTTGAACATGCGACCATCTTCTAATTAAAGTTACTTTTTTCTTATTTTTATTAATTCTCTTCAATTAACAATCTGAGACCATCTTTAATCATGTGACATGCATGTTGATTATAGTATTTAATTAGTACAATTGTTATAATTAATTAATCATTCCTAGTACTTTTAGACAGTTATTAGTAATATCTCATTTTAAAAGCACGCTTAAAAAAAATGAATTCGTGTAAAGATCTCAAAATTGTTTAATTGTATTGTATATATCTAAACCAGTGATGTTTGTTAGGTATTGTTTGTTACGGATGTGCACTGAAAATGAATAAAAACGGAATTACGGTAAAAGTTGGGCACACTTAGTATTGTTAAACGGGTCGGCCCTAACCCATTAGGATCAGCCCTACAGGGTTATGGGCCAAACAGTCTCGGGCCTTAAGCGGTTCATTTTAAATGGGCCTCTAATAGTTGAGACCTAACCCTAACCCTAATGGTTCTTGGGCTAAACGGGCCACCTAACGGGCTCCGAAAAAAATTAAAAAAAAAATGTTCAAACATTAACATTACATAATGACAAAAATTTCGATCCAGACTGCCCCATCATCTTTAATAACAAATGTTCAAAATATAAAATTAGTTCCCATCATCTTTAATAACATAATTGAGCAAAGTTCCCATGAAATTAGTTAATAATATAAAATTTGTATCATCACATTTATAAATTAATACCATAATATTAATTTATAATTATAATGATATCAGTTTCATATTATGAACCAATTTCATAATAGAATTTATAAAAATAATATATTATTATTTTATATTGGATTAAAATTTTACTTATTTATTCAATTCAATAGAAATTCAAAACTGTTAAAAAATATTGAATTGGAGATGATTAATTATTAATTGACTAAATCAAATAGAAATATTTAATTTGTAATTGATTGGCCATAATTAAAAAAAAACTTTAAAAAAAATTAATTATAAAATTATAAAATAAAAAATAAATAAAAAAATTGAGTATATATAAATATAAACGGGCTAAACGGGTTGGCCCGGTTAACCCGCGGGCTAATCGGTCCGGGCCAAAAAGATCGGATTTTAAACGGGCCTCCCATTGCTCGGCCCTAACCCTGCATATAATAGGTTTAAATGGGTCGGCCCGTTTAGTCCGGCCCGGATTAACAATGCTAGGCACACTATCCAAAAATAGTAAGCGGTCAAAATCTATCTCACCCACAAAATTATTATAAAATCTTTTCTACCATCTTTTTAAAGTGTGTTCCCGTTATACCCTTATAAGGAAGATAAAATCTTCCAAAAGTGTCCCAAAAAATACCTCTTCCCATTTTCATATACGATTACCCCGTCAATTTGTACCTTTCACTTACGTATGCCACAACATTGTTAATTTCGATTTGAAATTGTTAAATCTCGAATTCAGAAATAAATTGTTGTCGATCACAATTTTTTTTTTAAAAAAAAATTGTGGGGTTGTGATAACCGGAATTGGTAAGAGGTTGTTGGAATGGCTCTAACTATGATTGCATGCTCGTTAGATTATGGAATCTGATTTACTGCAATATTTAGGAGATTTATGGTGTGTTTGCAAATTCTAGTAGAGGGATAAAAGCGCTTATTTTTTTAAATTGTCTTCTCACAACTTTAACTTTTAAGAAGTGTTTTTAAGTTGCATGAAGTAGAAACTTACAAATGCCCTTAATTTTCCTCTAGAGATTATTGAAGACAAAATTGTTGTCTTCTAGACAACCCTCCGACTCATTGTATAATGTACTATTATAGTCAGTCTCTCTGAATAATATATGAAATTTTATCTTCTGCTGGTGGACTTAACTAACACACAATTAGTGAACCACATAAATTTTGTATTATTTATTTATGGTACTTTACCAATGAAAATGTAAAGGAAACTGAAATAATGCAATATTCTTTTGCTTTAAGTAAAAATGTAAAGTAAGAGTTGAATGAATTGTGTGACTACTCTGAGATTCATCCACTTTTATAGGCTTCAATCTATCTAGAGTTCCATCTTCTTTGCTTGAGGGTCGATAGTGAACTAGGTATTCCTTGAATGTATCTTCTAAGATTGTTGTTATTAACCACCTAAAAAACTAGGAACTATATTTTTAACAAATCCAATTTTCATTGATTAGATTGCTAATATCTATGACTTTGTTCTAGGGTCTATCTTTCGGTTGTCAGCCTAGTATTTTTAGTATTTTTAATTGAGTTTATTGCATGAAACCCTCTTTAGATTTGAAAATGTTGCGAAAAATATCCTCATGTTAAGATATTGCAGGAAACCCTTGTGGTTTATTAAATCAAGTAAATTCTCATATTTTTTTTAATAAAAAATGAGTTTATCCATTCCGTATATTTCCCATATATTTTTTTTCAAATATTAAAAATACTATGAAGAACATGACATGAAATACAAAATATAAATAAAATCGACAACTCGTTTTTAAATAAATGGATAATTTTCTTAATTTAATAAATCACGAGAGAATTTCGATAATATTTCTAAACCACAATAAATTCATGGAATTAACCTATTTTTAACAATTACATGAGCATGTGTCCTTTTATAAGACATGTCATCTATTCAAATAAGCCAATACTTTTTGGACACATAAATAAGACTTTTTTTCCGGCTTAATTGCAAACTAAATCACCACCTTTCATAGAATTCCAGTATAATATTGAACTTTGAATTATTGTAAATAAATCATCAACTTCAAATATTATTACAAATTAAATTTCAAGACAATCTTATTGTGCCCGTTTGTAACGTGGTTTACCGACATAGCACCCTTTCGTGCAAACTAGTGTATCGAGCAACCCCCATTGTGTCATGTAGGCAAGCCACGTCACATTTGAGCACAAATTTCAACTGCTGTAAATTTAATTCGTAATTAATATTTAAAGTTGGTTATTATTTACAATAATTTAAAATTTTTAAATTAGATTGCAATTTAATGAAAGAATGGGATTTAATTTGCAATTCAGTTTTTTTTTTTTTTAAGGGAGCAAGGCTCTTTCAAATGGCCGTTTTTTCACATTCCGGCTTTTAGTTGTCTATCCTTTCACCCGCACATTTGTACGATAGTTTATTATTTCAAGCAATCATATGGAATTATTGAGTGTCAAATTCTTATTCTCCATAGCTGGGCTCCACTTTAACTTCTTGATTCTATATGTTTATTTAATTTAATTTAATACTAAAAAAATTTATTGCATATCAGATCTTTAAACCAATGTTTTTCATAACTTAGAACCCATGATCGAATCCCATTGACATCAACCACCCGGTCAGTTCAATCGGTTGGACCAGGATTCAACCTATGTTCAACCGCTTTTCATGTTTAGTTAAAACAATAAAATAAGTATACACCTACAAAAATTTAAATATATATTTTATAACTTTTCATATCATATTTTATAAATTTTGTCTCACCTCATACATTTATCCCACATCGAAAGTGTTAGAAAAAAATGTGAGAGGAATATAGATTTAAAATTTTAAATATTTAATATAAATTAATAATTTAATTTTTTTAAAAAAAGAAAAAAACCGGTTTTTTCCGGTTGAACCGGGTTTTTGACCTTGTTTTGACCGGTTCAACCTTGCTCAACCTCGAAATCCGGTTATATAGGTGCTTTTTAACCGGTTACGGGTTTCCCCTCAGTTCAACCCTGTTGAACCGCCCATTCAACCCGTTTTGAAAACATTGCTTTAAACAATACCATATCATGTTTTGGAATTGTGATTAATAATAAGTGGAACAAAATCTAAAATGGTCACAAGTTCACAACTTATCTTAATGTGTTCTAATTCAACATATACATATACAAGACAAAATCTCGTATTACGCGCGCAATTTCAAAATAATTTTTATAGTATTAGTTATTTTTATTATTTTTACATGATGATTTGAGTATTAGTTATTTTTATTATTTTTACATGATGATTTGTGTACAATATACTTATTTTACGTATTAAAATTATAATCATGAATCTGCTCCCACAAATGAGATACGTGCAATAAAATCTTTGTACTCGTAATGGGAGTAACGACATTTAATTACTTCTCCAATATCACGAGAAATATTAACAAAGCCATCTGTCTCAATGAAGTGATCATGTGTAAATTAATTATTAATTAATGAGAAATTAATAATAGTTGGATCACATGAAAATTGTAGCCATCCGTTTTTACCAGAAATAAGTATAATAAAATATGTATAGACTGATGTATATGAGTAGATGTTTGGACATAAAATGTGGATTTCTTTTGGAATTATAATGAAATCATAGTAATCTGACAAAATTGGTGGCCCTAACTTATTGGTGCCGGAAATTTCCATGCACTTTCATTCAATGGGACTTCTCTGTGTTCAATAATACTATTGATAACAGGTAAGCCCTTTTGTTTGGGTTTCCTTTTCGTTTTTTATTTTTTAAGAAACGCACTTTTTATTTTTATTAAGAATTTCTAACCCCTGACGAATTGGAATTTTAGAAATATGAAATTTATTATATTAAAATATACAATTTATTTACACTAAATCATGCAACTATTAATATGGAAAAATAATTACACGATTTTTAGTATAAACAAGTTGCATCTTTCAGTATATATAAAAAATTGCATATTTTTAAAATGCATTATAAGTCTTGCAGTCTTGGCTGTATCATTAATGAGACTCACTCGATTTAATTAAATTTATTTGTTATTAAAAATAAAAGTTATATATAGGTATGTGAATAAAATGCATTTATTTTGAATTTATTGTGTAAGTCGCGACTCGTCAAATATTACATCAACTTATACAATAATTTTTCTAATATTTTTTTTAACATGACAAAAGAAACCACATGCATACCAAATTTCTAAAAATGTTCAAGTATTGTTACACAATATTGTGTGGTCACATCCAATATCAATATATATATATATATATATATATATATATCTTAGCATAAACGCAAACATGCACAAGTTGCTACCCCGCCACGTTCAATATTCCCTTAATTATTTGATATCAAAATATACTGAAATATACGGAATTTTTTAAATTTTGTTATATTTTGTATTTCATAATTTCATTATATTAATATATTAAGTGGCATTCCTTTAAAAATATATATATTGACATTAGCAATCTGTTAAGGCAAGGCTTCATATATACTTGGTGCACAGATTCTAGATCCGTGCACTCACTTTGACTCTGCCCATTTTATTGTGGATCCTCATTTTCACTAATCATTTTTTTAATGAATCACTTTTATACCCGAGGGCACGGTGCGCACTTGGTGCACAGAAAACCCACTCATCTGTTATATTTTTAATTGCACCTAAACAATGGTTCATAAACGAGACGGTAAAGCACGTGTTAAAACTTTTTTTAATCGGGACTCGAACTCATAACTTCACGGCATAAGTAGACGGTAAAGCACATGTTAAAACTTAATTCCATAAATATTATTTCATATATATATAATAGGATATTACATTACAACCCTAGTGGAAATGGCTAAATTCATTGTGATGTTGTTTGTTCAAATCTCGTCAGACAGTGCCTGTACTTGGCCAAGTGAAATGGCTGAATTTCTTTGTGATGTTGGTTTGTTCAAATCTCATTGGCAGCTGGTCTTGCTTATCTTTTTTTTAATTTTATTTTTCTTTTGGTGTTTTGCTCTTCCATTTACACGTTGGAGTAGGGGTCTAAATGAGTTAAGTCCAATAGAGTAGTGTCAATCTGGAACTCGATTTGATTTAGGAATTTGAATCTCGATATGAACTCGTTCCAACTCAATTATTTTGAACTTGAGATCGACTCAATGGAAAATTTTAAATGCTCGACTTTGATTTTGATTCGACTTGACTCGATAACTTACATAATATTAATTGAATATTTTTATTTTATTTATTATTATAATATTTTTATTAATAATTAATATAATAGGAGTAAAATTGTAAGATTGTGTGTGCTCAATAAATTTTGTTTGGGCTCGCAAGCAAGACTTATATTATTGAGAACGAACTCAAGAATTCTACTTGAATGTTGGACTGAAAGTCCATGTCCTAAAGGGTGCGTTTAATTTGGGATTTAAGTTAATGGGAAGAAGTCAAGGTTTTAAAGTCCAGGGATTTAGAATCATTTATGAATAGTAATTGTATGTGTTTGTTTAGGGATTTAAGTAGGGTGAGATTTAACTTTATGTCAAATCAATGTTGATATTGTATTATTATATTATATTGAGAAGAGTAATAAAGCGAGATGTATTGGGAAGAGTAATAATATATTTTATAGGTATTTGTAGGTGTTGATTGAATGTGGAATTTAAAAACTAGATTCTAAATCTCAAACTCGTATGAGACGGGGAGCGCAAAGTCCTAAGGTCATCCATGTGTGTCCCAAAACAAACGCACCCAAATGTACTTTGCCCTTGTAGAATCTCTATAAAATACTCCCTCCGTCTTATAGTTTTTTGTACATTTCATTTTTTTTACTCGTGTTTTAACGAGCGAGTTGTTTATAGTATATGAAATGAGAAAGTTACTTTTTAAAAAATATACGATATAGATGAGAGGCATGATACCTCCACCTTAAAAATCTTTTTATTATTTAAAATATTAATAAATAACTCGCTCGTTAAAATAGGAGTCAAATAGTGAATGCACAAACAAGTGTGAGACGGAGGGAGTGATATTATTTGAATTATTTGAATTTATCATATAATAGGCTCGTTTTAATTGGTAAAATTTTACTATAATTTATTATTTCAAAAGTTTCTTTTTTATTCAACTGAGTATAATTTCAATTGCATAAAAGATCTCTCTTCGTCCAGCACTCGATTGATCTGGTCACTTATTATTTGCATGTTATTTAATTAAGAGTTGTTTATTAATATTTAAGAGGATGAAATAGTTTTTTTATTGAGGATATTAAAAACCTTTTTACTTATTTAATAAAGTAGATGAGAGAATAAAATGATTTTTAGTGTGTATAAAATAATGGCATGAGATGCAATTTTTAAAATGTTTAGAAGATATAGTTATAAAAAGCAATATTGTTTTATTGAAATTATGGAAGGAGAAAACAAGCACTGGACGATGGAAATGAAAAATCGAGTATAAAATAGAGGGAGTATTATATTTTACTGGATATGTATCATATTCCTTGAACTAGCTAACATAAAATATAAAGAGTAATACTCCTATGAACCAAGTCTATACATAAATTATATTACAGTTATGCACAAAAATTATCACTAGTATGAAGAAAAAAATATCACTGTTTTTTTAAAAAGCTTTATTTTTAAACAGTGATAATTTTTTTACATAACAGTAATAATTTTTTTTGTGTAACAGTGATATATTAAAAAAATAAAATTCACCCGCAATTTTTTGTCAAAAATAAAAATCATTAGAGTGATATGTAGGAGCTGTTATCAGAGTGGCATCTATGACAACTGAATGCGTGTACAAATTCCCGCAACATCAACTCGCCACTGCTTGGAGAATTGATCGCCCGTATCCCTAGTCGAGAAAAATCGGGTACTATAAGTCTGTATATGGCAATATATACATCTTCTCCTTTAAACATGAGTAGGTGAGGACAATCGATTGTTTCTTTCTATTCTCATTATCAATGTATTAAATCTACTAAGCAACATCAATAGAAGTAATACCTATTACCCACTTCCATTACCCCTAACCAAACGGGCCCTAAATAGAGTGAATCATGAATCACTCAATTTTGTCTTGCTTTCACCAATTACAGAATTTGGTTGTAAATTAAAGTTTTTTCATGTATAAAAATTTTCATACTAGACTTTGTCTTTAAACATAGCACTGAACATCGGTGATCTCATAATTGGATCGGCGGTTCGACCGATTGAACCGAGACCTGTCCCAAAATCAATCCAATCACTCCCTAAAAATCGTTTTACAGGTTGAACCGGTCAAAATCGGTTCGACAGATTCTTTTTTTATTTATATATTAAACTTTAACACGTAACCCGTGTGATTCAAAATAATTTTTATATTATTGATTTTAAATTAAAATATCTATTAGTTTGATTACAAATATAATTTTTATATTTTACTATTGTATTTTTTTTTTATCGGACAAAGTTAGTTGTTAGTAGTTAGTACACCAAGCACTCAAATATTCCACAAATTCACCAAGCCACCTTATAACTCTCATACTCCAATTTGTTCCCAATGGAATTTAATCTGGGTCTCCCACTCAATTGAGGAGCCCAGTGGCCAAGTGGGCCCATTAAAATTAGGAGGAGGTCTCCTATGCAAATGGTCACTACTACACATTTATGCTTGCACAGCTGCACTTGGACAGACCTTTTTTCAAACAGTTCTCCAAACTATAGCTTGGGGAGCGGTTTTAATTAAAAAAATATAGACAGCTGTTCAAAACCGCTGTCCAAGTACAACACTTGGAAAGCGGTTGAGAACCGCTGTGCAAATAGTTTTAGACAGCGGTTTCGAACCGTTGTCCAAGAGTTTGGATAATTATAGTGCACGGCTTGCCCTAACCCTATCCAACTATTAAGTTCGGGTCAAATATATAGTTATCTTTTCACCTTAATTTTCCCCTCGTCACACCTGTCTCTTAGAACTATTCCCTCCACCACCGACATGTTGGGGTTATACGTGAAAGTATATTTTTACGTTGTATAACCTATGTATTAAACATTTATTTACTGAAATAAATTATTTATCACTGTTGCTTTAAATATGATTGAATGTTATATATATTTATTGCAAACCATTCATATAATAGCACATGTTACATTGTAGTTAACGTGGTGATATCAGATCACAGAAGATCACGTTAACAGTTCCTTGTAAACTAGTGTGTGTTTCACAACTTAGATAGACTCGAACAGTCTATTTGTATTAGTTGATGTGTAAGGCTCAGATTGGCTTGTCTTAACCAAGAGATTACACTAGTGCATTCGATGCGCTGAAGCGGACCTGCAGAGAGGGTAAACTCATTCTCACTGACTTATGGTGTTGGGAAATTTATAGTTTTGATGAAAGTTCCAAAAACACATGTAATAGGACCAATCACTTGTTGGTGATCGATGTTTATATTACTACCGCTATAGGAGACCGATTGATAATGATTGTATAGAACAACCGATGAATTAGATAGGTCACATATTTGAAACTCAATATGTATAGGTCGAATCTGAAGACTCAAAAAGATGATGATATCCGATAGGTAGGAATGCAAGACAAGAACGAGAAGATCGGATCGATCCGATCTAGTCGAATATCTCACCGTCATAAAGCTCAAACTCGGAATACTTGAAGATCGGATGACTTCGGAAGATCGAGACCGGAAGACCTACATCGGTAGAGTCCGCTAGTTGAAGCTAAGTCAACCCGGCACGGAAGACTCTATCAGTGTGACCGATCGATTCGATTCGATCGAGTCACTCACCAGTGAAATCGATGTTTCACCTAATCATCGTCGATGATCCGAACAAGAAGAATGTCAAGCTTAGTTGGAAGAACGACGACACAAAGTGGAGTCCGCTATCCAATAAGAACAAGACCGTATGATCGGAGCCGGAATTGTGGGATTTCGATGCTACCTCTCTCAGAACGGCTACAAAGTACAAATTCACGCTTTTGGCCATGCCGTTCACGAAGCTCGTCACATCAAGCTGCAAGTCTACCAAATATAACCTTCGAATTCAAATTGCTCTCCAACGGCTCTTTGATTTCAAGGTCTATATATATGGGATTACACTTTAGAGTGAAACAACGGAAACGCCGAACAATCAAGAAGCTCAAGCTAATATCGGACTTCAGCACAAGAACACAAACAAGAAGATTAATTTTTTTATTAAGTGTTCATCCCATAAAGTTCTTAGCATAGAAATCTTTTCATCTAGGCATTGTTAGGTCATTATACTGCAAAAAAGATTTCATAGTTGAACTAATACAATCTTACCCAAACCCCCAAGTTAGGTTAAGTTGTTTAGCAAGATTCGAACTAGGGTTTCTAGTTACGATCTCTCCGGATCGGTTGAGTGTGAACTCTTTAAACATCTAGTTGGTGTCTTGTGTTGGACTTACACATAAAACAAAGTCCGGTTGGTTAAGTAGGTGCCCGCTTTGTGATAGGGAAGAGTGGACGTGGGGATCGTTTGTCCGAACCACTATAAATCTTGTGTGCCTTTATCGCTTTGATTAACCGATTACCTGTCGCACACAACCTTTAAAAGCGCATACATATTCCAAATTGAGATCGATTAGCACCAAGCTTCGATCCGATCAAACTTGACACTTCATCAACCCGATTAAAAGATTAACTTTGGAATCTGATTTATCAAAACCGGTTTTTCACACGGGTAAAACTTAAGCTTCCGCACACATCGCTTAAACCGATAGTTATCGAATCGATCGCCTTTCAAAGATCAAGAAGTTGGTTATCGACCCAAACCGATTCACTCAAGACTCTGATCAAAGCTAATCGCCTCACACCCGATCCAAAAAAGTTTTCGAAGTCTATTCACCCTCCCCTCTAGACTTCGCCTCACTAACCCGTTCGGGACCTACAAGTGGTATCGAGAGCGGTTGGTTCTCTGAGACCAATCGACTTTGTGTATCATCGATTCTTGAGGAAGAATCTTTGTGGTCAATCGAACCGATCTTGAAAAACCGTTTTAAAACTCATTCATTTTCCAAAAATCACTCAAAGATGGATAACACCTCGGTATGTATCATGATCTGCCAAAGTTCTCAATCGATGAGTATCGCAGATTGGGCCATATATATGTCCAACCATCTAGGTTCGATCAAGGGCGTAATGATGGAAGTCATCGAAAAAGGACCCATCATCATATACTACGACAACCCCTGCGCTTGGAGGAGATCCAGACTTTTGCACCGGGAAGTCTTGTGCGTAAAAAGCCGGCCTTGATGGATCAGAGGAAAGAAAAGTCGCACACTCTAGATACTATCGCAAGGCATATTATCATGAAAACCATGGATAAGGTCACCAAGGAAAAGATTAAGTATCTCAAATCTGCGAAAGCAATGTGGGATACTCGGGTTTGAGATATCGAGGAAATGAATGATAAAAAATGCAAATGGTCTACAAAGTTTAACCGGTGAAGTTCAAAAAAAAGATGAAGATGTCGCTTTCAACTAAACCATCAACGAACTCGATGGAAGGATTACAATGTCTATAAACAAGCTTCGAGAACTTGGTAGAGAGATGTCTGATAAAGATATAAACTACAAGATCCTAAGGTCTCTCACCAAGAAGTGGGATATGAAGGTCCGCAGAATCAAGGATTGCCAAGACATTTCAAAAATGAAGCCAAGTAGCTTGTTCTTGAGCCTTAAAGCTCACGAGTTCGATTTGATTGAAAGAGGACAAGTTGATGAAGATGAGGTGTCCGCTGAAGCCTCAACTTCAAAATCAGTTACTTTTAAGGCAACCAGCAGCAGAACGAAGACCAACGAACCTGTTGGGAATATAATAAGTCAAGCAGAACAGATCGCTCTGCTTACCAGGAAGCTTGAGAAGTCGAACGTCCAACTTGGTAAGTATCGAAGATTTTATAAGGACTATCAACATAAATGGGGAGAGATAGGAGATCGCCCAACGGATCTCCAAAGAACCAGATCCGATGATCGGAGGGATCACAGATGAAAATAAAAGAGATAATCGACCGGTGGAAGGACGAGATAACCAAATCGTATTGAAAGAAGCTCGGACTACTATCGAAAAGGAAGTCACCGACAGGTCATACTGATTTTAGTGATTCACCGAAGGAAAGGTTCGTGGATCAAGGAGTGTGCTTAACCGGTGAGAAGCCAGTCACTATAGCGCAGACCCCGACCGACGCCAAGAGAAAGGGAAGAAAAGAGAAAACAAGAGAGCAACGTTATAAGGACGGAAGAGCCATGGTTGCCGAGTCGCCGAAATCGGGATTTATATCCCCTCCGAGGACTCGGATACTCAGGAGAGAGACTTCGCCCGATCGCAGCCGGTCTTTGGACTTCTATGAAAATGAAGATCCGATATTCTCTTCAAACGATGATGAGATCTCGCACGATGGCGGGGAGGACCAATCGAGGTAACCTCCAAACTCGCTTGCTTCGCTTTCTACACTGCTTATCATTAGCACACTTTGAGATTGACCAAGAAACTCTACTCGGAGCAATTGCTTGAGGATCTCTCAATGCAAAGAGACACTTATGCTATAGTGGAAGTTGAAAATGATAAAATTTGAGGACCGTAAATAATCACTTTAAAGAAAATGATCTCGAAGAAAGCCTCTCAACTTAGATCACCGAAACCGCCGAAGGCAACCGAGGAATTTAAAATTCTCGAAGTTAAAGCTTCGATCGAGAAGCGGAGATCAAAGATCACCGGCATTAACAAAAACAAAGAAGTCGATGACCTCAAAATCCTGCAAGCAAAAATCGATGAGTCGCTCCAAAAAGCATGAAAGTTTAAAATCATCCGAGGATAATCTGCGTAAGAAAATAGAGGTTTTTTCAAAATCATTTAAAACCGTTCAAGACATGAACGCCTATTTTTCAACAACGATTAAAAGAAGGGACTTGGCTATGAGAACCCTTTCCACATCCTCAAAAGCCCCTACCGATTCATCTCAAAAGGTGTAATCGACGAGTTTTCTAACAAAGATACACCAAAAGCCAAACATGTATCTAATAAGGAAAAAAAGACCCGGTTGAGCAGGTAAAGGCGGTGCCTAACCGTATGGGGAATGAAAACGGACCCTAACCGGTAAAGCATCGATCGAGAATCAACGAAGAACCCAGTTCTTCCTCAAGAGACCTCAACTCGATCAACGAGATCGAAATCGTAAAAAGACAACCCGTAAAAAAGTCCAATCGAGACCCAATCAAGGTCACCGCCTAATAAGCATGCTTCGTGTAAACCGCAAAACCACCTATGCCGAAAAAGATATGAATCTTTTGATGGTAGCAATGTACCTACCCCTATAATCGTAAATCTAGGGGTCACCGCACTGAACCACAATCGATAAAAAAGAAGACAAACAGAAAAAGATAAATCCCAAGTCTTCTAAGTCATCCAAGGTTCACACTAATAATCATACAAATCAGAAAGCATATACAGAGACGATATGATTATGTTGATAGGTATGGGAGACAAATCGTGCCTTCGATCTAACTGATCACAATAGAAGTGCTCTGTTTGTATGGATCCCCAAAACTAATCCTAACCCCTCAGGACCCAATCCAAAAGGGGTACCTAAAGCCTGATTTGGCTGCAGGATCGCGTGGGTCTGGCCAACAAAGGAGGTGTGCAAGCAACTATCTGGTACATCGATAGTGGATGCTCAAGGCACATGACAGGAAGCAAGCATCTCCTCAGCTCATACATAGAACAGAAAGGCCCGCGTGTACTCTTCGGTGATGATAACTTTGGCTATACCAAAGGATTCGGAACCTTAGAGAATGATGATGTACAAGTAACTGGAGTCTCGTATGTCGAAGGTCTAAAGCACAACCTATTATCGGTTTCACAATTCTGCGACAACGGATTCAGTGTTGAGTTCTCGACTGACCAATGCACTATCAAGAATCGAGCCACTCAACAGATTTTGCTAACTGGTTCAAGGAAAGGGACGATCTACACACAAAATGATTGAACAGTTGCTTAAGAAATGCATGCTCGATTGTCAAGAGTTCCAAAAGTAGCGATTGGCTCGACAAAAAGAATGAGCCATCTGAACTTTAAAACTCTTAATAAGATAGCAAGGATGTCTCTAGTGGAAGGACTTCCGAATGAAGTATTTTCAAAGGATCAGACATGTACTGCATGTCAGAAGGGAAAACAGGTCAAAGCTTCATTCAAGGGAATTCCCGGACCGCATCCAAAGAGAGTAATCTGCAACCGCTTCATATGGATCTATTCGGCCGCTTACACGGTCGGTCTCAACGGACGAAATATACTCGTAATCGTGGATGACTATTCCAAGTTTACTCGGGTTATATTCTTACATAAGAAGAATGAGACGACAACGAAGATACGAGTCGCTAAAAAGATTACAAAATGAGAAGGGTGTCGGTGTAGTAAAAATCGACGGATAAAGGTACTGCAATTTACGAACTCTTTTATTAATGATTTTTGCTCTAAGTTTGGTATCTGACATGAAACATCACCGCAAGGACGCCACAACAAAATGGAGAGTGAATCGGAGGAATGAACTCTCAAAGAAGTTGCTCGCCGACGATGTTAAGAATAACATGCAATACCAAGCCGTTTAAAAGGTATAATCAACACCGCATGCCATACTCGCAATGTGATGTCTTCCGACTAAGGCTCACTACAAAAACGCCCTATGAACCGTGGAAGGACAGAAAAACCTCGTGTCTCTTACTTCCATGTTTTTGGGTGTAAGTGTTTCATACACAACAATGGGAAGAGTCGGTTGAAAACCTTTGAAGCCAAGTCGATGAGGGTATATTCTTAGATATTCCTCATCTAGCAAGGCTTTCGTGGTCTACAAATGCATTTAACCCTACTTGTTGAAGAAACACCCCATGTAGTCTTTGATGAAGCATCTTCGATCAAGAGAAATCGCCTCGTAACAAGATGTACCGATCAACAAGTACCGATGCTCGAGAAAATGGATCAGCCTAATGATCAAGGAAAAAGAATCGAAACCGTAAACGGTATACATTCCAGATCTAGGTGATTCACCGGATCATTCAGATCCTAAGGTACTAAAAAATGTTTGTGAAGAAGTTCGACATACCGAGATAAGATCAATCGAACCATCCGGTTCGGGGGGAACACTGAAGTTCCCAATTTAACAGGACATCGAAGACATGATGAGTCCAACATCACCGAGACTTGTTCTTATCAAGTGGATCATAGTTACGCACCACTCCCAATCGCTAGTAATGAAATTTTATCGAAAACGGACGATGTTCTCCAAACCAACGCAAATCGTAATAGAAGGACTGGATAACCATCCATCCAACCGATCCGATATCGGAGACCCATCCGATAAAGTTAAAACTAGACATCGATTGGTGAAAGTGTCAATGTATTGTTGTTATCCGCCTATGAAGGAACCAACAACTATAGAGGAAGTTCTACAAGACGCAAGTCGGATTCTAGCAATGCAGAAGAGCCGAACAGTTAAAGTAAATCAAGTTTGGGAACCGTAGATGCACCAAATCATCAAGACGTAATTGGCACGGTGGGTATTCAAGAACAAGAGATGATGAAAAACGTCATCACCGTAAATAAGGCAAGACTTGTTGCTAAGGGGTATTCACAATCGGCGAATTGATTATGATGAGACCTTTGCACCCGGCCGCCGCCTAGAAGCCATTCGTTTAAGGCATATCTATGCCGCCCACAGAGGGTTCATCGTATCGATGGACGTAAAGAGTGCTTTCTTAAACGGGGTACTAGCAGAGGAAGTTTATGTCTAACAACCTCCGTGCTTTTGAAAAGAGCAACCAGTGTGTCTTGGTTTAAGAAAAGCTCTTTATGGCTCCAAAACAGTCCTCGAGCTTGGTATGATACACTCTCTCAATTCTTGATCGAAAGTGGGTTCACTAAAGGAACAGTGGACAGAACCTTATTCAGAATAGAAGATGGAAAAGATATTCTGATGGTTCAGATCTACGTGGACGACATCATCTTCGGATCTCCCAACAAAAGTCTATGTGAAAGATTCAGCAAACTGATGCAAGGGAAGTTCGAGATGTCCATGATGGGTCAGATGAATTACTTTCTGGGTCTTCAAGTAAAGCAAAGTACAGAAGGGATATTCATCTGCCAAGCAAAGTACACTAGGAATTTATTGGCTAAGTTTGGAGTTCAAAATTGTAAGGAAGCCAAAATTCCTATGATGACTGGATTCAAGATGGATCCAGATGAGGATGGTCAGAAAACAAATCAGAAGGAATATAGGGCTCTCATTGGATCTCTACTATACCTGACTGCCAGCAGACCAGATATAACCTTCGCAGTAGGTGTATGTGCCAGATTTCAGGCAAATCCAATGATAAGTCACCTAGAAGCAGCTAAGCGGATTCTTAAGTATCTGAAGGGGACAGTAAATCTTGGTTTATTTTACCCATCAGATGATAATCTAGAGCTTAGTGGGTATTCTGATTCTGATTATGGAGGTTGCAAGATTGACAGAAAATCCACCTCAGGAACTTGTCAATTCTTAGGAAGTAAACTGATCTCGTGGTTTTCAAAGAAGCAGACATCAGTTGCGACATCTACTACTGAAGCAGAATATATGGCGTTCTTCAGGCCGCTGCTTACTCACGGCGTTCTTCGCCGCTGAGTCGGTGATTCAAAATCGGTTGTTTTCTCAGGCCTGTTCCTTTCCACATTTCGTTTCTAAGGTTGTGTTATTTTGAGGTTTTCGTGTCTATTGAGTTTTCTGGGTTCAAATCGACTCATGATTTCTTGGCTTATGCGTTGCTCTCTATCAGTTGTAATGTTATAACACATAATGACAATGAAAACAGGAACTACAATTAGAGTGGCAATGCTTCTTCTAAACTGTTATTTTAATCCTCTGTCATTAATAGTTAATCAACCTTTCACCCTCAGATCATGGAGTTACCAACTTTCTGTTCTCTAATGGAGATCATGGAGTAGATATTTACTTTCAGTGTTAGATTGGTGTTTTTTTCTCAGAGGTAGCTTTCTAGATTTCATGTATTCATTAGCATTATTATCTACATATGTTTGTTTGTCAATAGTTAATTATAGAGTTTAGTTGGCTTATAATGTCGCCTTTTGTCAGTTTGTCCGTTTAATGCGATTATGTCCTATTTTAAGAAAGGGGGAGTATGCGGCGAATCATCCTACTAGGAAGATTGGGAAGAGTTTGATTTTCAAGGTAATTTTATTTTGTTCTATTTTCATGTGCGAATTTGAAATATTGGTGAAGAAAGTGTTGGTGGAGGTTTTTGATGCTTATAGCATGATATAAATGAGATGATATATGTTGAATGTTGGTAGGTAGTATTTCCATCTTGATTAAGAACACCACAAAGAAAATCACACAAACAATTAAGCGGAAGCAAATAACAGGTTCATAAAAATAAACCTAGAACTAAAGCAAATAATCTCAACTTAACACTAAGAAAGCAAAAGATTAGGGATAAGCTTTTATACCATAGCGAAATCCTATTGTAAGAATTCCAAAAAATATCCACTAACACCAATATCCACGTCCGCGGGTAACACACGAGGAAATCTTCCTACTATTAATTTCCAAAATACCAAAACAATACACCAAGACTAAGATTGGAATAATAAATGAAAATAGGGAATATAGAAAAAGTTTACCTGTTGTAATCAATTTGACCACATATACTCAAATCGCCAAGCCCAGATAATTATAATAAATAATTCAAACAATATTAAGAAAAAACTTACTTAAAAATTCAAAGTACCCAGAAGTCAAACTACTGCCTCAATTTACGCCCCATCTGATTAAGTAATGTAAATTGAATAAATAAAGTAAAAATACTTACCTTACTTACTTGGAGAACAATGGTATACGAATAGAGGAATAAGCGCTCGATCTACTTCTTCAATCTAAAACAGGAGGTGTCGGGATTCGTTGATCTACGAACAGTGTCTCACGTCTAAAAGCGCGTTGACGCTGTAGGCCGCACACAGAGAGGCAGTAGGTGACTTGATCGGAATTTTTGGTTAAAAGTATTTTCCTATTCCTTTTTATTCTCAATCATCTCCTTAGGCATTTGTGGTCCATTGTATGAGGTTCCACTTTTCAACTTAATGACTTTGCAATGCTCTTTAGGGTTGACTTCGGTGTTGGAGGGAAGTTTCCCTTGTTGATGGATATTCCCAACAGATGATGTCAATTGCCCAAAGTTGAAACTCAATTGACTTGAGTTGATTTCCATGTTGAGCAAGGGTGTTCCCTTGTTGAGCAAGAGTATTCTCTTGTTGTACGAGAATATTACTTTGGGTCTTCATGTACTCCTCGAACTTGTCAAATCGAGTATTACTCGTCTCCATCTTCTTAGTCAAGTGAGCGATTAGCTCTTCATTTGTTGTTCTTCCTTCTCCATTCGGTAGCTTAGCTCCCGGGTCAAAACTGGGTGGATATTGAATTGCACCTTTCGGGTTCGAATAAGAGAAATTTTCACGCCTAATGAGATTTGGATTATAAGAATTGCTCCCTTGAGCATTGCCTTGAAAGGATGAAGGTTGGCCTCCTTGTGATTGACTTTGAATTGGTCCTTTTTGCCCATGATAAGGAGGTCTATAGAAACCTTGCACTTGGCCTTGAGCTTGATTTTGACCTTGCTTTCCTCCTTGGTAATTTGGTTGGTAACCTCCTTGATATTGAGGTCTACCCATGAAATTAACGTCCTCGATCGGACCCATTTGATTTTCCCCTTGGCTTTGTTCAACTTGCACCTGTTGGTTGGAAAGAGAACTCACTTTGTCGATCAACGTCATCATCATCGTTTTCATAAGATCTCCTTCCTCAATTTGTGCTACCATTCTTTGTGGTCCATTCCCCGTGTTCAATTGTGAGGAATTATTGGTGATTACCTCCATCAAAGCACTTGTCATTTTCGAGGTTAGGTTGAGGAAACCCCCTCCGGAACATGCATGCAAGTGATATTGAACTTCCTCATTCATCCCACAAAAGAATGTCGTAGTGGTTTGTTCATCGGGAAATCCATGTTGAGGACATTCGGCTAGCAATTGGTTGAATCTCTCCCACGCCTCTTTGATGCTTTCATTTGGCTTTTGCTTGAAATTGGTGATTTCCGACCTTGCTTGGGCCGTTCTTGATGGTGGATAAAACTTGAGCAAGAATTTCTTGCTCACTTCATCCCAAGTTGTCACACTTTCGGGTGGAATTTCCTTACTCAACCACGTTTTTGCTTTTCCCGCGAGGGTGAAAGCAAACATCCTAAGCCTCTTGGAATCTTCGGTCACTCCATTCCTCTTAAATGTGTCCGCCAAAAATAAGAACCGATCCAAGTGTTTGTATGGATCCTCCTTATCACTTGCCCCCTCAAATTGATTCTCCATCAAGAGTTTCAACATTGCGGGATCAATTGTAAAATTGTTTGCCTCTACATTAGCCTTGCAATCCCGTCATAGTACTCTCAAGGTTGGGGCTCGAAGTAGGTGCAGAGTGGTCTACCTTGATCTTGCATGTACGGATGGTTATAGAAGAGGTAATGGTTGAACATGTTGGGATGCGGTGGTTGAAACGGGTTTTGGCCCCCATTAGGTTGTGGTGATGGTGGATTATTTTGGAAAGAATTTGGGGGTACGCCTCCTTGAGGATTTTGGTAATTTTGGTTTTCACCTCCTTGAGTTGGTGGTGGAGGTAGATTTTGGGCTTGTGGATTGTGTGGGTTTTGCGGATGTTGATGGTTTTGGTTCTCTCCTTGAGGTAGTGGTGGTGGTGGATAAGGAGGACCATGGTGATGGAGTTTTGTGGGTTGTTGGGTAGGTAAGGGTTGTGTTGATATGGTGGGTAAGGGTAGGGGTTGTAACCTTGGTAATATCATCGGGGTTGCACATTGGGAAAGGGTTGTGGGTTTGGTTGTGAGTTCACATTCCCGTTTTGCGCATCAACCTCAACTTGAGGATTTTGTGCTTGTGGATTTTCATCATTGTGTCCACCTCCCCCTTCATTTTGAGGATTTTCAAGATTTGCTTTCATCTCTTGATTTAGATTTGTTCCTCTTCTTCGGTTCCAATTTTGATTTCTCCTCCTTGTTTCCGCTTCATCTCAAGAATTATCGGTTCAAGGTTTCCCCGTCGTGCTCTTGTGATCATACACCTAAGAAATGATCAAGTGACAATACCACAAGAAGAAACACGAAGAGTGAAATAAAACAAGAAATAAATGCAACTACTAATATCACTTCAACTAAATTCAAGTCCCACCTAAACAAGCTCTCAACTAGTCCCCGGCAACGGCACCATTGACTTGATCAGAATTTTTGGTTAAAAATATTTTCCTACTCCCCCGCAAGAGTACGGGATCGTCGTAGTAGTGTAAGTAATTTGACCAAGTATTTATCGAACCCAAGAGACTAGGAGAGGAGTGGACCCCCAAAGTTATACGTATCCATGATATTATAGAAGCGATAAAAAATTTTGAATTTTAAAAGCAAGTTAACACAAGTACTAATTTTCAACTAAAGACAGCAAGACTTAGAACTAACAATTAACTACAAATCAAGTAAAGTAAGAACAAAAAGTAATTAAGCAATTAAAACTAACTTTCGAGGGAAAGTGTAAGGGTGGGAGAATTGCTTCGGGTGTTTTCCTTATGTGGGGTCACTAACAAGTTCACAAACCAACTACTCAATTATGTCATAAGTGGTGATTTAGCTAGGGGCAATCACAAAAATGTGTAGACCAATCCCTTTTGGGGCCTAGGTGAACAACGTGAATTAACTAGCACCTAATTAATCATAATCTCCTAAGATTGCGACGAATAGGAAGTTTCAACACGGTTACTAATTCCTAGACATCGTCCCCTCACCAATCTTATAGACGACTTCTACTCGATTAATGTTTATTGTTGTCGTTCTAGCCACTAGCCAACTTTTGATTGAACTAGCTACTAAGTAACATCAAATTACCCAAATTGAGACTCACACTCACAACTTAATCAAGCATATCCAACCCTAGTTGTAATACACAAAAATAAGAATGCTAGCTAATAGAATCAACAAGATAATTGAAGCAATAAACCCACAACAATAGAAACTATAGAAAATCACTCACATAGACATAACCAAGAAATAAGTTCACATACCCATCAATTTCCCCACATATATCCAACACCCAAAGCAAATAAGCTTAGCCCATGGTTCTAGAAGAGAAACTCATGGCTAAAATGAAGAAATATGACAAACCCATATTAAAATGATGATTAAACAAGAGATTGTAGAAATATATTACCTCAAAAGATGAAATAGATAAGAAACTTGAAATATAAAACATAAACTCCTTCAATCTTTGTTTATAAATGCAATTAACTCTTAAATCTAGCTAAACTATGAATTTCTACGAAATCTACACTCAAAAGTACTTCCAAAAATTGAAAAGTATCACTTGGGGACCTATATTAAAGAAAAAATGCTCAAAAACTTTATCCCTAGAAATTCCAGCTGCTCCCTCTTTGAAAAAACGAAATGAGGCCTTTTATATATTTTTGGGCTCCTCTGGCACGTGTCCCTAGGTCAGAATGGGGGACCTTAGATATTTTTGCTTGCTCGACTAGAGCACAGGTGCTCGACTCGATCAACTGTGAAATCGCGCGCACGTTTTCTTTTTTTTCAGGCTGCTCGACTCGAGCAGTGTTGCTCGACCAAAATTGGGTCAAGCAACTCAAAACTTCGGAAAATTCGCCCTTGTTGGACCAAAGGGAGGTCGAGCAAGGTTGCTCGACTCAAGCAAGTCCCAGAAGTCGTTGTCACGCCCCAATTTTCATAAAACGGACTTTCTAAAAAGTAGTTAAAATAACTAACTTGAGCGCGACTAAATTTGAACTTCAAATCCCTAACGGTAACGGCTATTACTTTAAAAATACTTTATTCAAACAACGAAAACCATCAATAATAATAATATGTGAAGTGAAAGACATATGGACTTATTAAATAATAAATTTACTTGACAAACAGCGGAAGCATAAACATTATTTAGTTTCTTGGAATATAAATTAATTTAAAATACCAATTGTTCTAAATCTTAACTATTAAATAAAATCTTCTTCGCATAAAACTTAATAGAGGAGTAAACTTGTTATCGATGTTAAATAATTAACGACTTCAAATAGAAACATCCATCGCCTCTCCCCGCCGTCGGCTCCTTAATCTGAAAAATGTTAAATGAGGGGGTGAGCATGCAAGCACACTTAGTGGGGCCAAGTTATTCTATATTAATGTTGAAATAAATAATCAAGTAAATCAACTTAGTAAATCACATTCACTTTGTCACATAAACTTTGCCATAGAAACATTGCCCTAGAACTTTGCCATAGAAACATTGCCATAAAACTTGGGAGCACGGCGGGTTAAACCCGAAGACCCGTCGATCCCGGACCTCAATTAGACCCCTGGCTATTAGACTTTGCCGAGCACGGCGGGATACACCCTAAGATCCGTCGGCCCCGGACCTCAATAAGGGCCCCTGGCTATTAGTAACTTTGCCATCATACTTTGCCACTTGTATAACATAGGAAATGCATTCACATAATAGATAACTCAAAATTTTATTTAAAACATAAAATAAGGAATAACACATGCAATAGAGCTCTACTAACCACTGTAGAGATTAAAGTAATAAAACCCCACCTCAAAAATTATGACGTGGATGAAAATGGATGCAATTTCTTATAACTTGTTCCTCGCAGTCCTCGATACCTAATGTAGATAATTAAATCCACTTAAAAAATATAAGAAATAAATCCTTAAATTAAATCTATAAAAAAAAAAAACCTCCAAAATCTACTAAGATTGTATAGTATATCAAATTCCTAGATCAGTTTCTCTCACAACCAGTTTCTTCATTAATCGATTCCAATTACTTCAAAGAAATAATTACATGGATTGTATTTATATTCCTGCCTCCCACTAAAGCCTCTGCAACAAATTCCACAACATGTACTTCCATACAAAATTCTCTTAACTAGACTAGAACATAAATACCCAATCTAATTAATTCAATATAATTCGTTTCGCCACTTTCTGACATGTATCACTTAACCATTTTTAATCAATTCCTATTCTAACTCAATACGTAAACCAATACACACATACCCATATGAAATTGATCAACCTTAATCAATTCACCAAACTTTTATTTTTTTAAGAAATGCTAATATAATATACTAACTCATGGATACAACTTAGTACTCATATATACGCCCGTGGTGCACTATTACATAACTAAATATATGTATATAAATATATAAAATATGCTAGAGGATGGAATAATATTGAAATCAGAATCTCTGTGAAAGTTAAGTTTTCAAATTGAAGAAATAGATAGAAGGGAAGAAGATGATACCGTGTGAATTGCTGAAGAAGAAAAGGCCGTGTAATTGTAATTAGATATATTGTGAAAAGTTTAGGGCAAGACTTCATATAAATAGATGGAGTAGGAATGGGCTTGGGCTTAAAAGGAGATAAGGACTATGGGATTTAAATATTAAAAGGGCTTTTTAATTCTTTATCTCAAAATAATATAAATTATAATAATTTTGTAAAAGAATAAGTTAAATAAATAATTAAAAGATATGTATATAAAGAGGGAAGATGAGTAAATTTTGGCTGAAAAAAATAAATGGGATTAGAGTCATTTAAAGTCACTCATTGACCATATTAATTTGGACGTTTCAAAATTGAAAGATTAAATAAAAACTTAATTTTTTGATAATTGAAAGTTAATGGTTCTAAAAGAAACGTCTAAAAATTAATACTCATATTAAATTCAAAAATGTAACCGAAAAGAGATATTTAGGGGAAAAATTTATGGACTACAAATTAATCTCTATCTAAATTGATTAGAAATTTTAATATAATGACAAAATAAAATTAACAATAAATATATATATATATATATATATATATATATATATATATATATATATATATATATATTTTTTAAAAATTGCGGATATTACATTCTCCACCACTAATAATAATTTCGTCCTCGAAATTTAGCAACTTATTATCACTTCAAAAGTCTGGATTCTTCTCTTAATGTCTAATAACCAATCTATACCCAATGTAACATTAAAGTTTCCCATGACATTCAAGTGCAAATCCAAATTAAAGTTCTCCCTATAAACATCCTTAATCGTAACATAATAACCTCAAGAGCTTCACGTATACTACATATTCTCATAACCAGGTACTTTTCCTGAGTACCTTATGCTCTCTAGTAACTAAAATCATCTACAATCACGTTTTGTACATCCTAATGCGAGGATCTATAGAATGTAATATGCATGCCGTGTATATGTTCATGGAAAGATAACGTTTCATATGGTAAATTTGTAAATATTCATGTAATTGATGCACTTGAGACATGGAACGTCAAGTTTAATGCACTTGCAAATTGGTAATATAGTAATAGCATGACATTGTTTTGTAACATGGAATGAAATGTAGAATGCATGTTGTGAAATATATAGATTTTCTTAGGTATTACAGTCGTTTTCTTCAAAATCGCATTTCAACAAGCCCGCTTTCAGGACACCGCATTTATTCGAAAGAATGTTGCTCGAGTCGAAAACCCTCTTTTCCCATTTTTTACTTGCAACACTTTTGTTTCGATCATAACTTGAGCTCCCGAATTCCGATTGAGTTGATTCTTTTTCCGTTGGAACCCTCCTTTCAATGCGCTTCTATTGGTTCAACCCTCTTCTAAAACATCCTTTTAAATTAGACCAGTTTTGCAACACTTCTTGCTCGTTTTTACCCGTTTCCTACACATTTCATCACATTCTCAAATAAACGGGATTAGTAGCACTTTTCATTGCAAATGAGTTCAAATCACATCAAATAAGGCACACAAAATGACCATCACACAAGCAATTAAGACCCTCATCAGCAGTGGCGCGTATGGAGACGGTGGCAGAAAACCCAGCTCTTGATACCACTGTTGGGTGGATCCATCATCTTTCTACTTCTTCTTGACATCGATTAAACCTGAAAAATACATAATAAAATATAGAAAAGAAATAACGGGCTCAAAACACCTTCTGATTTTTCAATGGGGGTTTTCACACGGTGTAATTGGAGTTTACACAAAGATTCTCCCTCACTCTCACAAAACCCAGTAGCTCTCCTTCTTCTCTCAGGTTTCTGTATTTTTCTGACGGTTTCTCGTTTTTCGGTGTGTTCAAAAGACTGAAAAAATATTCTATTTACATTGGTAAGGATCAATAAATCCCACCAGTAATTCCACAATTATGGAGAACGAATTGGCAAATCATTGAACAAATTAGAAAAAAGATTTGGGAGGCTGCCAATGGAAATTTTAAACTTGTGAATTGAAAGAGTGGAAGAGAGTAGGTTGGGCCAAAGTTATATGGGCTCAACTCTAATGAGCCCAAAACATTACATCATCGGAAGACTCTAGATACTGGAAGTATGATAAGAATGGTAAATATACTGTGAAATTGGGTCACAACGCGATTAAGAGTGTATATTATTCGGACACTAAAGAGTCTGGAGAGTCTTCGGTGAATGATGGAAATGAATGGTGAAAGTTTCTATGGGGTTTAAACCTTACACCAAAGGTTCGAATATCTGCTGGAAAGTTGCATGGGATGGTATCGCTATAGAAAGCAACCTAACTGCTCATCATGTACCAATATAACCTTGTTGCAGACTTTGTGGTTATGGACGTGCGATACCTGTCATGCTCTTTTTGTCTGCCCTCTATTCCGGTGTATATGGAAGGACGACGGAATGTGGTTGCTTATTAAAAAATTTACTCCACCTCTCTGCACTCAACTTCATGCATACAGTAAGAGATGTTCATGGTACGGAGTTCTTCAAGAATTTTATTATGAAAGCTTGGGCCATTTGGAAAACCAGGTGCAATTTGATCCATAGCGAGACTCTAGCCTATAAAGTCAGGAAGGACGACAAAGATATTAACATGGACTGGGCGATACGGTTTTTATAGAATTTTCAATGTTTTGAAGTGGAATAAATCGAGTGGTATGATATCGAGTACATAGGCCATAGAGGAACCACCGTGTCGGGGTACATCGGAGCACATTTACCTTATTGTTGACGCATGTTTTGACGATATGAAGTATAACTACTCGATCGGGTTTGTTGTTTGCATGAATAATGGGAGATTGGTGGCTGCGGGATGTAAGAAAATTGCAGCAACATGGTATGTGGTTTGGGCTGAATTAATGGCATTGAAGGAGGGTATTGAGTTCTTTATTGCAAATGCATTGATCCCTAAGTGTATATACTTATTCGCTAGAAGTTGTTACTCTTGTTAGGAATGGAGATCTGGTTTCAGGACCAGAAGGTTATACCTTGGAGAAGATTGGAAAGTTGCTAGATGGTTCTTTAGTGTGGGGAGTCATCTATATTCCAAGGGTTAAGAATAATCTTGTGCATGCTTAGCTAAATATGTATGTTCCTCCTCTCATCCTCATGCTAGGATAGAGGAAGGTTTTCCTAGGTGGATTGAAGACTTAGCTCATAAGGATACAATGATGTAATGAGTGAGCCCGTGTTCTTTGTTTTCTCAAAAAAAAAAAAATATACATATAGCATACTCAATCCAAACATCAACCTGGGTTCATACCGCTCATTGTACATGATTCCAACCCCAAATTTCTCCACACAGCTCACAGTACAAACAAATATAACACTATTAACTCAATCAATAAACTGGCGAGTATCGTTGTAGTCCTGGTGTTCCCCCCAGAATTCCAGCCTTGGCACATCGAACCATAGACACTGCCATCGTTTTACCAAAATACTAGTACTTGTAGCTTCCTTCACACTAAGAAAAAAGAGAATGTGACTAAGTAAGGCATCCGAAAACTCACTGACCCAATCAACCGGCTTCGTCTGAATTGGATTTATCGCCACAATTATCGACAGCTCCATTGCCTTATTATTCCAATCGGTCATTACTCTGAACCGCACAAGTTTCTTCATTTTCAACAATGCTTCTTCGCAAGTCGCCGTTAAAATGATTCACTCCGAATTCTACTATCAATTCAACACAAGGATACAAGCTACATTATAATTTAGTAATAAAAAACCTAAATTGTAGGAATTCAAAACGAATTATAGTCGCACTGCAAATGACAGCTTCGAGTGTATCACTGCATGTGTTTTCCTCTACCGCGTTTCTGCTCTCTCGACATAGACAGTGGTTATTAACCGCTGTCCAATATCTTTTTTTTTATTATTATTAATTTACATTTTAAAAATCCTATAATAAAACTATAAACCAAAACTTATATATACGTCCAATACCATATAACATAAACCAAAAATCCTATAATAAAACCATAAACCACATATATATATACCAAAACATCGAAATATATAAACATACAATCATAAACTTACGTCCAATACACCAAAAACATGAACTATATATCATCACAAATATATAATTTAATTACATGTTACCAATATTTCAAACAACATTCACTCAATATCGTATGAATATAAGAATCGATTGTAAAGGTAACCCGTCCAATCGTTTTTCCATTTCTCCAGTCTTTTCTTAGAGTAAGACTTGAGCTCACGTTCATAGACAAACTGCAAACAACGAATCAATCAATATAGTATGAATTTTTATTCAATCAATAATAATTTAAATAAATCAATAAATTGACTTACATTGAGAGGAATGTTCGTTAGAGAAGCGCGGATTATATCTTCTATAAAGCAACACACAAAATGTCCACAATGGTCATTATCTTGTTGTCTCGGAACCTGTTGATTAACAATATAATAACGTATTACAATTATGATTTCTTTTTATTAATTAGTTTGATAATTTACTAAATTAAATTTACCTTAATGTTAATCCAGTTCACTTTATTTAACTTGGATCTTGAACCCTGACTCTGAAGGCGACTCCGATACATCGTCATCACACTATTATTATTATAATTAAAAAATAAAAATAGATTAAATATGCATAATTTTAAAAGTAAAACAAATCATTGTATAGAATATTAAAAATGAACTTACGCTTCCATATATGAAACGAGATCAGGGCAATTTGAATAAACTCCATCATGAGTTGGGTCCATAAAATACACACTTAATGTATTCATGTGTATGTTGATCAGCACCCAATGGTTCCTATATTATATTGAGAATATTAAAATTAACTGCAAATTTAGCATATATATGTGCAAATATTATAAACATGAATACAAATTTTAACGAAATGTTTATCACTCACCCCACATTTGTTGGCCAAAAAATGAGATGATCGCTCCCAGTTAGATTCAGCATATGATTAACGAACCCATCCATGGTCTGTACCCTATCACCCATTATGCAAGACACTTGGGGGGAGACGAAGGAGTACATTCCACTTGCTCGGTTATCTCTGGAGAGATATACCTCACCCAAATATCTTTAACCAACATATATACGCTAATTAATATTTAAAAAGAAAATTAAACTATATAGAAAGTGAATATTGAGAATTAGTAACACATACCTGAGGTAAAGGGCTATGGTGGTTGCACTCAACCACTCGTCATTCAAGATTCAAGACTACACATGTTCCTCAGCGGCGAATTCTTAGAAAGTATTCTCGATGAAAGTGAGCAAGCATGGGATCTGTGACGATATCGAAAAGCATTAGACGATACCATCCGGTGCACCCTAGACCAGAATGATCATCGTGATCTAAGTCTCCAGTCATGGGATAACCAAGTCTGAGCGCAGTGGAGCCCCTCGTTCTCCCCCTCGATTTCTCTTTAGCCTCATGTGGTGTCGGCAGATTCTACAATTAATTTGCAATATTATTTAGAACCACAAATAAGATAATGAACTTTAATAAAAATATTTTACCCTCATGGTGCTCTGAGACCAAGTTGCTCGCCATTCGATGAAGTGCCCGACCGTTGTTCCGACTGTGATGGCTTCATCGATTTGTTTTGGCACCGCTGAATCCTCTTCTCCGATTACGGGTACATCGAGTGTGACCCTCACGAAACCAGGAGTGATGGAATGACCATGAATCATTCCATGGGAGCCATCTGCAACGAGCCTATGGCCACCAACCGACGGGATCCTCCAAATAAAAAAGTAGCAAAAGTCGTTGGTCATTCAATAAGATATTTAGTTAGAAAATTTTAATACACTAGTCTTTAATTAAAACAAATGTGAGACATGCATATCTGATACCTGGGAGACGTTTTGAAGTGCCTCAATAAAGTCGTCCCTAGGGTTAGCTAAAAACATAGCATTAGCGACACTATGTTCACAGCTTGCTCCACTCGACGACATTCTGTGGCTCGATCTTCTCTCGGACCTCAAACGTTCCACATCTTTAGACAACTTGGCAACCTGTTCCGTTAGTATACCCACCATATTCATGGCTTGAAGACCAGGTGCCATTTCTAAAGATGTCTTAACACGCCATATCCGACACTCGAAGCGGCGGGATGCTCCTGGGGACCCATAGCCCGTCCAAACAGATCATCAGGGCCGAACATGCGAATGTCGTCGGGCGTCATGGTCTGAGATAGACGCTCCTGAATCACAAAAACAAAAGATTATTATTTAATTATTTATTTATAAATAATAGTTTGTAGTTGAAAGATAAATTAATGGATAGATTACCACTTCTTCGATGATGCGTTGTGCACTGGGATCGTGAATATTCCCATCTCGACCCTTTCTGGTAGTCTGAAATAAGTCGAAACGGGTAACAATAGGCTCACTCTCTCCAGTTTTTCTTCTTTCTTCTTTCTACGATAGTGATGAACGTGTCCTTTTATTAGATATATTAAAAGTGAATATATAAAAAAAAAAAAGTTAGGATTTTGATCTCACCATATTTTCTCTTATTCGTGCATAACCTTTGTTCGATCCACGATATCGCGCCTCCATCGACTTGGCTTGATCGCGATTTTTATTACTTCGATTCTACAGTATAATAGAAATATGATAAACACTGAAAAACTTAGGGCATTAGAAATTGAGGAAATGACATTGATCAATTTTACCTGGAAATCATCCTCCATAGCTCTGCTCACAAACTCCTCCCAGTATGGAGCCACCATAGGGCTATTCTGATACGCCGGAGGTGGACTAGCAGAGTAAAGACCAGTTTCCGGATCTCGTGTGTTACTTCTCAACCAAGTCCGGAAATTCTTGGTCATTACTCCAGCTTGCGACAATATTTGCTTCTTCTTTGTGAGGTCAAGACCTCTGAATGTAGTCTATACGCATATAACATAACAATTTAGTAAATTTAAGGGTCATACTACAACTTTCAGTAAATATATAATTAACATACCGTAAGCTCGTCCCATAATCTTTCCTTCAAAGGAGTCAGTTTGGGGCTACGCCAGTCCTTGGCTGGCAGCACGATAGGGATCACGCTCCTGACTGCAGCTCCAATGTAGAAGGACAACGACTCACTCTCTTTTCCTATTGCCTGTCCAAACTCATTGAACGATAACTGCAATAACATAGTATTTAATTAGGTTCAACGATCAATCAATATATTTATCGATTTCAAACTGTTCAATTATAATAAAATTACCTGAAGTGTTTTCCCCTTGCTACGAGCTCTCTTAATAGATGACATGGTGACTATACCCGAAAGTGCTTCTCCCGAGTCTGCTAGTGGTGGTGGGAGCATCGGTCATCACACTCTCTCAAGTCATCGAGGATGTTGTCGATCATATGCACCATGATCATATCGCCCATGATCTCCATCAAAATATCTATCATCATCTCCATCATCTCCGAGATATGGCAAACGAGACATGATCCTGTAAAGCAGAAGAAACAACATTTAATAAACAAAAAACAAACAATATTCAATAAACTATAGGAACAAGTGTCTGCCATTAAATGTGTAGAAGTGTGTTAAGTATTAACAATATTTCTATGTGGCATAGTCAGATTGGTCAACCGGATGTTTCATCTCTTCTGACGATTCTTGGACCAAAATATCGAAACATTGAAAGTTATATGACTATTTTCAAATCGTGAAAATCAACAGATGTAAAATCAAAATCTGAGTAACTCAAATGACAAAAAAACTATATTCCCTAAATTATATGTGGTACATATTCTTTTGATGGCCTCACTTCTTACTTAATCTGTTTGTGATATTTCAGGTTCAGTTTCTCAACAATGTAACTTTGCGATGCCTAATATGCCCCATAAATCCGGGACTAATATCACTATATAGTGATTTCAATTACGATTTAGGTTTCTTATTAGACCTCGTTTTTCACTTTCCAAAATTCAATTCCAATGAGTTGGTGCCAATATTAGAGAAGAGATGTATATATGTCATGGGTGCATAATTGGCACCACAATATTCACACTACAAATGAACTCAGATACTACTCTAAAGAGCCTAAGCCTCTTTTTCAGACGTTTTATGATTTTTCCCTAATGATCTAAGCACCTCTCTCTCGCACAAATTCTAACGCAAATTACAAAGAAAAGGTCAATAATAAGTAGTTACTACTCGGATGCGAGAACATAGTATACGTAAAACCATCAATCAAGATTGATTGCTTTCTTCTATCTTTCAAAAAGTGTTACATTATCTTAATATGATTCACTGTTAGAGCAATCCCTCCGTAAACAAAAACATTAAGATAAGACTACCTATATAAAAATAAACTTGCAAAGCTTATACTCAGTAACAGAGCTTATCACAGATATAAAAAATACCTATATATATATGGAGGAGGAAGGTGGCGACGGCAATGGCGGCGGCGGGGAGGATATGGCGGCATTGGGGGGGCGGGGGGCAGGGGCGGTAGGAGAGGAGGAGGAGGGCGCTTTACGATTTGGGGGAGAGGGAGAAGCTAGCTAGGTCAACGGCGACGGTGGCGATTTTGTTGGAGGAGGAAACCGACGACGACGCACGATTTGGGTGAGAGGGATGAGCTAGGTCTTTGGTTTTTGCGGCGATTTGGGGGATAATTGAAGAGAAGAAATGAAGAGATGAGCTAGGTCTTCGGTTCTGGACATATATATTTGTTATATAAAAAAAAAAAGACAGCGGTTATTAATCGTTGTCCAAGTGTTTACTTAGACAGCGGTAATTAACCGTTGTGCAAGTGATCTTGGACAGCAGTTTGAAACCGCTGTCCAAGATTTATTTTGGACAGCGGTTTCAAACCGCTGTTTTTTTTTTTTTAATAAAACTGCTCTCCAAGCTATAACTTGGAGAGCTGTTTGAAAAAAGAGTTGTCCAAGTGCAGTTGTGCAAGTCTAAATATGTTGTAGTGACTTTGAAGGTCCATTATCATATTGGGCTCAATGACGCTAGCCCAATTCGGCCAAATTTTAATTAAAATGCGCTTTCTTGTTGAATAAGGTAAATATTAAAATTCACAATTATAAATCCTATATCCTATTGAAGATGAACTTGAGATATAATCGTTATTAGGATTTCTCTCGCATATAAAGTCATATAGGAAACATATTTGACATAAGGGTTTCTCTCGCGTATGTACAGAGTCGTATAAAAAATTATTTAATGCAAGTTTGTATTCATGAGACGAAAAATTACAATAGACTATATATTAAAGAAAGTGATCAAGAAGCCAAGATCTCATAGAGCACGTATGACTACAGGGCATCAACAATCACAAACGACCAATGCATGAGGTGGTCTTGTAGGAAACAATTGCATTACAGTGTTATTTATTTTGTTTTTATTAAGTATTTCATATGAATGATTACATTGCTACTAGATCCTTGGAAATCAAATGAGATTTTTGGGGGCTAGTGTATTGCAAGGAGATCTTTGATAAAACCATGAAACACAATTTGATGGCGGAAAATATATATGTGACAATTTGTGAATGGTATGATTGTTTGTGGTTATTCATTTTATTTGTATGTGGTATATAATTTTTATACGGGACCTTTATGCTTATCTTTCATGTTTGTAAGAGATCTATTGTTACTTATAACTAGTATATTATTCATGTGTTGCATGCAGCAGTCCTAACAAATTTTAGGCAAATAAGCATATTATTAAAAGTAAAAGAAAAAGAAAGGGGACAAGAGGAGTGGAGGGCCCAAAAGTAACCCCCATAAATACAGCAAGTCTCTGGCCCAAAAGTGACCAGACGATCAAAATAGTTCAAAGACTGTGAGACAACTGCCAGTAAGGTGTAACAATAAAATAGAAGGACGACCAAGCACCAAAAAATTATCCAGCGTCAAATCCTGCTTGAGTGCCATGTGACTCTGCCAAGACATTCTTCTTAGCCTTCAATCGTGTGTTATATTCTTCCCTTCTCTTGAACTCCTCCTTTCTTGCCTGCTTCTGCTTGGCTTGCATCCTATTCCCTAGAGGATCCTTCAGAGACACCTTGCCCCCTGAAGCTAGTAAGTAGCATTATTCCGATGCTGTGAGAGTCGTAGATGAAAAGGCTTCCATCGAATCCCTCGAATCCGCCTCCAACTCCTCATCTAACGTGTCTGTCCACCTCTTGGGGGAGGTGGGTTTTTTCTCCAAAGTCGTAAACGAATTAGATGTAATAGGTCCACTAGGTTCCAGAGGAGCCCGGGAAGGAGAAGTAGTCTCTTGGGCAGTTGCCAATCATCTGGGATGGTCTCTACCGTATCCATGTTGTCAGCCTCTGCACAAAGCTCATCGAAACAAGAGAGGACACCATCCCCCCGAGAATCCAATACAACTCGATCAGATGTAAGGATGTTAGGGCTAATACGACCCCCATCCTGTGACTCAGAACCAGCCAAGTTAGGTCGAATAGTCTTCTCCTCCAAAGTGGGTTGAGGCTGTTGGTCCTTTATCTTCTTCACCCAAATCTGTTTCTGAACAGGAGCAACTTTCACCTCCTTCTTGCATGTGGAAGCCAGGTGCCCCACAATTCCACGGGACTTGCAAAACATCGGCAGCCCCTCAAAATGAACCATAGCAAAAGCACAGTGTCCCTGTCTTTCCACCGTAATTCGGTCCTCCCTATCCTGAGATAGATCAATTTCCACCAAAACTCGAGCAAAATGTCCCATAGTCTTGTTAAGAGTCCATTCATCAATTCTGATTGGAGTTCCCAAAACCGAGGCCATGGCCCAAAGAGCTTTAGGTTGCCAGTACTCCATCGGAAGCTCACAGAAACGTACCCAAAGTTGGACAATTGAAGAAGTAATCCGGTTAGGATTAAAATACGAAACCCATTTTTGCAATTGAAGTGTTCCCGGCTGGACTTTCCAAGAGCGACGCTTAAACACCGCATCCCTCTCTTCCATGTTACTGAATTTAACATCAAAATATCCCCTACCCAACGGAATAAGTGTGAAAGTATCACGAACCTTCCAAGCACTAATAAGGGCTTTCTCCATGGCAACTTGCGATAAAGGAACATCACCCTTTTTGTAAACCATTCTACCAATTAAAGATCACATAATTCAAAACAGTAGAAGCATATAGGTTTTCATTAATCGATACTGAGTAAAAGTTACCTTTCTTAATCGGTTGAATCGATTCATCGGACACAAATTTTAGGTCTGGGGCAGAAAAAAAAGGCCCTGTACTTAACAACATTAAAAATAGTAAATCAACACAGTATATACATGCATAGAAAATAAAAATGGAAATGTAAAATAAGATCTAAATTATTTATTTAAATTTTTTAGTAATAATACATTAATATCAATATTTTAAGTTTAACTCTTATTTTCTAACAATCTAAAATAAATTATAAAGACAATAATTCTATAATTACTAGTAATAACATAATGTATGTTGCATATTTTTATTAATAATTTCACATGTAATGATTGTGCATAGGTGCTTAAATAGGTAGAGTACAAATGATATTTACACATTTCGTACGCGATCGGTCATTCGTTCACATACCGTGCAAATTTTGTGCATGATTCTTTTGTGCACATTTCGTACAAATTTCGTGCATGGTTTGTACATGTACGGTTCGCACGTGCATATTTCATGTTTATGTTAATAAATTAGTAACCATATACATTATATCTAAGAAGTAGAAGATAAAAAATATTAAGTAGTAAATAGATTTAAATTCTTTAATAAAAATTTCTTTTTGTTAATAAAATTTAAAATTAATCATGAGCTTATGTTCAATAATTATATTAAATATTTGTGTACACATATATATATAAGTAGGCCAAATTATCTTCAATTCAATATGAGGCGATCCATTTTGGTACATAAAACAGAAGTGCGTGAGATTAATTTAATAGTTACAACTAAATACTGATGATAAATAGATGGAATTGAATTTTAGCTTCAATTTAAAATGAAGTCGTATCCATTTTGGTACATAATTCATAAGAAATTTACACTACAAACGAATACTTTTTTTTTCCTATAAATCCCTAGATACTAAATAGCTGCCCATTCTTCTTCTTCTCTCTTGTGTCTATTCCTTCTCTAAATTAATCTGAAATAGCAAAACCACAAACCAAAACTCAAACACTGTTTGGAATATACATAACTAAAATATTGAACGAGGATTAGTTCTGACCTCATCTTTCTACAGCCCTAATTCGGATCTGAGCAGCAACAAAGTGAAAGATGATAAGGTGCGGCAGAATAATTGCGAACAAGACCCAATAAACTTGTCCACACTACTGTTGTCCATATCCCAGCCGAACCAACTCTGCACACTCTCTTCCGCAATGCGGTCGACAACTTTAACAAGTAAAATATTTACCCAACTTTCAATGCCGATCGCACTCACAAAAAATCAGGTGTCAAACTATTGGTCCAATGCTCCTCAAAGTACTCTAAAATTCCTTCCTACATCCATGTCTCTGGGTTGTAATCCTCTTTTTTTTCACTATCCCTAATATAATTATTCCTACGAGTCAGAGTACTATTCCTATTTTTTTCCTTTTCAGAAAGTTATTGTCTCATTTCCTATTTTTGATTCTTCCTGAAATGGGAACCAAAAATTTTTCCAATAGATATACAATGGGCTGCACTACAGTGGTGGATAGGCAGACAAACAAGGTAGGTGGAAGTTTGGTCCCGTGAACAAATTTATTCATGAGATCATTCTGGAGCACAAAAAATGTTGGGATTTAGGCGCTATAAAATCCAAAAACGATGCATGGTATATACCATAAAAGGATTAGGATGCATCGATTGATTCTAAGGGGATGATTTGTATTTTGGGTTGGCATTCTAAATTGGTAGGATAACTTTCCACAACAATAAAAACCAATATCAATGTTCATGATAACATGTAGGAAGAGACTTGTGAATCCCCATCCCATAAGAGCAATAGAATAGGATATGACTAATGAACAGAGAAAATTTGTTGAACTAATACTTAATTTCCACCAAGTCTTTAGATGATCATCATAATGACTATCAACTAGACCCTGTAGAGATAATTTCAACCCCCTATCGATATCACACTAATAGAGATAAAGAAGAGTGTCGTGTGAATCTTCGTACAAGTAGGATTAAGGAGCCTACGAGGCTTTAACATGGGGATAAATTCTGCCATTGTTAACATGCAAAGTTTCAGTAAGGCACAAAATTAGTTAAACATATATCTCTTTGGTTTGAATCATCGAGTCGAACATGTCATATTATTCTCCAGCATTATATTCAAATTTATTTGGTTCCTTTGCTATTTTTATTTATTTGAATCTGAATTTTTTATTTGTGTTGGTAAAGGCCAAATATGAAGCATTTGGTATCATTCAACCCAGAGTCGATCTTTACAAATTTTAGGCCTGGGCGAAAAAAAAGGCCCTATAAACAACGACATTAAAAATAATAAATCAACACATTATACACATAAATCGGATATAAGAACGAAAACATAAAATAAGATCTAAATTATTTATTTAAATATTTTAGTAATAATACATTAATATCAATATTTTAAGTTTAACTCGTATTTCCTAACAATCTAAAATAAATTATAAAGACAGTAATTCTATAATTACTTGTATATTTTTATTAATATTTTCACATGTAATGATTGTGCATAAGTGTTTAAGTAGGTAGAGTACAAATGATATTTGCACATTTCGTGCACGATCGGTCGTTCGCGCACATACCGTGCAAATTTTGTGTATGATCCTTATGTGCACATTTCGTACAAATTTTGTGCATGGTTTGTACATGCACGGTTCGCACGTGCACATTTCGTGTTTATATTAATAAATTAGTAATCATATACATTATATCTAAAAAATACAAAATAAAATATATTAAGTTGTAATAGATTTAAATTCTTTTAAAGATTTTTTTTTGTTAATAAAATTTAAAACTAATGAGCTTGTGTCCAATCATTATATTAAATATTTGTATATGTACATACACACACACACATATATATACACACACGAGTTAAAATAGGCCCCCAAAACTTAGGGGCCCGAGACTGTTGCCCTTCCCGCCACACCTTATGGCCACCCCTGGTTGCATGGTTTGTGAGTATAAAATGAATATGATGTGAAATGTATTTATTTTAGTGTTAATTATGAAGTATTACTATTGTCTACTCTAAACCTTGAAAAAGAGTTTACTATTTGACAAGTCAGCATCATTCCACGGATCAACACCATTTGTCATGTGTTGGTGTCGATTAGTACTCTCACTTAAAAACATGGGTACCGAGCTTCGTCACACTCAATCTAGTGTCATTTTACAATTCAACTAATAATATAATTTAAAACAATTCAATTAATAATTTAAGTTTAAATGAAAATAATACATACAAATTTATAGTAATGTGACTAATCAATTTATATCTCACATCATATAAAATAATTATACATTTATATATTTAGTATTATCTCTATCTTTAATTAGATTTCTCAAAATAAAATAAAAAAAAAGGTACATCTTTTTTTCACATACCAAAAATAGTAAAAAAAATATTAATTATACTATTATAAACATCATTAAATTACACCTCATACAACTAGAATTACACAATTTGTTTTGTTTTTTTTTTGTCTCATTCACTTAAGTTGTCTAAAATATCTTTATCAGAAAGCTATGCATTCCCTTCAAATGTTAAATGAGCAATTTCCTCATTAAAACTCAGGTCAAAGTCAAATGAACAATATAAATGTAGTGATTGATTTCAATGAAAAAAAGAGCACAAACTCCTGTGAACCATGTCAATACATGAACTCTATCATTGTTATATACAAAATTATCACTGTTATGCACAAAATTATCATTGTTTAAAAAATGCTTTATTTTTAAATGGTGATAGTTTTTATTCATAACAGTGTTAGTTTTTATGCATAACAATGATAGTTTTTTGTACATAACAATGATATTTAAAAAAATAGAGTTCACTGTGAACTTGAATTCACACAAGTTTTTGTCAAAAAGATGTATACATATTAAATACAAAATTTATTATCTATATTATTAATCATTAATATGCAACTTTTAAAATTTCATGACAAATTTATAACAAATTTTTTTTTTGGTTGAATTTTTTTTAATTCTATTTTTTTATACTAAATTTGTATAAATCAATCTAACTAGCACGTAATCCCGTGTACTACGCGGGATTCAAATTAATATTTATTATTATTTTTAAATTAAATATTAATTAATTTGATTAATTCAATTGCCGGTATACTTTTTATATTTTAATATTATTTGTGCATATTTTCATTCATTTTTTATTCTAAAATTAGATATTATACTTATTTCAGTCTTATATATTATTTACATAATACATGTCGTTTTGACATTTTCACCCCTTATTATCTCATATATACCTCTCATGATTACTTTTCATGGTTATTAATTTTTTTTTCTACAGATATGTTGTGTGAATAATTTTTTCAGCCAATAGTAATTATTGTTAGAAATATTTAATTATAAAAATTTAAGGTTAATGTTGGCAAAAGAAAAATTAAATGAACATAAAAATTAATTATTATGGGTATATATGATATAATGAAGGGAGAAAATATCATAAAAATATTTATTATATAAATATTCTAATAGACTAAAAGGACATTAGAAAGAATGATAAAGAGTAATTTAGAATAAGAAATGAATGAAAATATGCACATGCAATATTAAAAAATAAAAATTATGTCTATAATTGAATTAATCAAATCAATTAAAAAGTGAAAGTATTTAATTTAAAATTAATGATATAAAAGCTATTTTTAATCTTGCGTAATATGTCGTGTTACATGCTAGTTATATTTTAAAAAATAAGAGGGAGTATAAATTAATAAATTATGGAGTGATATTTAAAAATGAGTTGTCTTATAAACCTCTATAAATCTTCCAATAAATGTCTTCAGAAAAAGATGAGATGAAAAAAAATTGGATACAGACGAAGAAAGTCCTGAGACATACGCGATAAAAAAATTGGTAAAAGATAAGAATTAGAATATCTATTCTGCAAAAGATTGAATGACATAGATTAAATTAGAAAAATTAATATTAGGGATTAAAAATTATATTATTAATAATACCATAAATAACTTTTTTATAAAAATCCAAAGAATTTGAAATGAATAGAGGTTGGTTCATAATTAATGGATAATTGATAAATGGAAGATAGAGACCAAAATTAAATAATGAATTACTAAGATTAAAAAATTTAATTATTAATAATAATACCATAAATAACTTCTTACATAAATTTAGAGATTTAAAATAAAGCCAACATATGAATTGGAGTGGTTCGCGTTTAATAGATAAGAGATTAAGAAACAAACAATAACTTAGAATTACTCAAACAAAATTAGTAAATATGTGTTGTAGATATGGGGGATTGAACCTTGTACCTTTATTATATAAAGAAGACAAAACAAAACTAATATTACAATTTGATTTACATAACCATGGTTAATGTTTAAAAATTTTATGAGAAAATTAATAAAAAAAAATTGGTACAACATTTTATTATTATTAGATAGGTGTAGATTTTTTTATTTTTTTTATTTAGTACTTTTAGAAGTTTCTCAAACCTTTGTATGTTCTAAAAAGGTTAGAATATATATATTTTTCCCAATTTTCGCTTGTTCTAAATTTTTATCCCACAGTACTCCAAATTTGAGTTCCACCACCCAACTTCTTCCCTCTTATCTTTTTTTTTTCTTTTTGAAATACCTTCTTCCCTGTATCTAAACGCAAACACGTAATTCTACATGTATAATATTGCACGAAGATTTGCATGAGATAGTACTCTAATGCATGATATATGATACTTGTAGAATTTATTATTAGATAAGTATAGGTATAGATGTCAGCCTCCCATATGTTTACTCTTTTCTTTTTTTTTTTGAACAGCCAACAATTTTTGAAATTAATAATAATGGAATACTCCCCTTTACAAAAAGGAGTTAATCAAGTGTGAAAAATCGAACTCCAAAACACAGCTATTACAAATTCGAAGCAGATTTCGGAAATAACGTGAGTCCTTACCCAATCCTAGGATTTAATCGCCAATTCCCATATGTTTACTCATTAGTAATAATTTTAAGGACAAAGGTTTTAATCGCCAATTCCCATATGTTTACTCATTAGTAATAATTTTAAGGACAAAGTATAGGGTGAATAAGTTTCACACAAGAATCTGTGAAATTGGTTAAAGAGTGTGACTTATATTACTAAAGGGTATTAGTGTGATAATTGAAGGGTGTGATTTTTTACTATAAAAAGGTATTACTTAATTATAACACTGAAGGGTGTGACTTATATTATAGAAGGGATATTAGTAGTGAAAACTGAAGCGTGCGATTTATGTTACAAAGAGATATTAATCGTGATAACTGAAAGGTCATGCTTGGAGATATTCGCACTTTTGGTCCCACAGGACACACCCCCTCACGATTTTGGTCCCAAACCTTTCATTTTTGGTCCCAAAACCGAAATTTTTGACACATTTGGTCCGAAAGCCGAATTTTTTGACACTTTTGGTCCCAAATCGCCAGTCCTGTGGGACCAAAAGTGTAAGTTTTTGGGACCAAAAGTGTCAAAAAATTCGGCTTTGGGACCAAAACTGTCAAAAATTTTGATTTTGGGACCAAAAGTGTAAGCTTTGGGACAAAATCGTGAGGGGGTGTGTCCCGTGGGACCAAAAGTGCGAATAACTCATCATGCTTGTAAAAAATGAATCAATTTCACGGTGAATAAATTTCACAGCATATCAACTCAATTTTAAGTAATTTATATAGTATTCAAGAGCGATACCACTTAACTTTATCATCATGTCAAATTAAATTCACTGGCATGGCACAAACCTTATGAGCACCTCCAGAAGACACCATCAACATATGACTTTCTTCTATAGTATAGGATCAACAGTCATGTGCTGCAACATTGATTAAAAAAAATTAGCTAAAATTTTATTGTTTGGGAATTAAGGGAATTGATTTTGAAAGTTTAGAAAAATTGTGATTCTTTACGAGTTGAAATAGCTCAAATAATTATAATAGTACCATTATCTATGTCGTGTGTGATCGTAAACTCGGATCAACATTTGATCTCTTAAGAAAAAAAATATGATTGTTAAATTAGCTAGAGGAGTAAAATTAGTAAAAGTCGAATAATGAAAACATAGGCATGGTATTATTATATTAAAATAAGTGGATGAAGATATTCTTGGAAGACCTGTCTATGTATATTATCCTAATCTTCTATTATACAATGGTGCCACATTATTCAATCTCTTTTTGTCTTTTTTTCTAGACTAAGGTTTTGAGATTACATTATGGAAGTAATAGATTTAAAATTTTGTAAAGAAATAATTTACTTTACTTAAACAAATATAATTTCCTAAAATTGCTAAGTGATTAATTATATTAGGGTATTATTTTCATGTTTGTAAATTTTGTAAGATGCATATGTGGCATAAATCTAAATGATTTAAGAAGAGAGAGATAACAATATTGTGTAACAGAAAATCCTGATCATTAGACGCGTGATATTTTTAGTAATTTTTGTAATATTTTAAATTTCTAATTAATTTTAAAAGTATTATAAAGAATTATAAAAGTATCACGTATCATGCATTACTTTAGAGTATTGTCTCATACAAATTTCCGTGCAATATTATACATGTAGAATTATGTGTTTGCATTCACTACAAGAAAATAGTGCATTGCTTACAAATTTTTTCAATATTTTACTAATATGGCTATAAAATTTTTAACGAAAATGATTTCATCCTTAAATATTAAGGTTTGTCTACGATTTGCCTACAAATTTTTTTAATAATATAGGATATTTTTAAACTATAAATATAATTGCTACAAAAATGTAAATTGTCTAGGAAATTATTTGTGTAGGTAAGTTTAACTACGGAAATTACAAATGCGTAGATAGATTGCCCGTAAATAATTTGTTTGCCTAGAAAATTATTTTGTAGGTATTTTTTTTCAAAGATTATTCTAAAAATTAGTTGACAACTCATAGGCAATCCTCACTTTTTAAGGACCAAATTATTTTTGTACGAAAATTCTGTAGCCATTAGAAAATTTTCGTAAGCAATTATTCATTTTCTTGTAGGGGTAAGTCTTGTATGCATTTAGGTGTACCCCTGCACTTATAGTGCATTTTATAATCATGCAACTTGTTATATTGAAAAATGTAACTTGTTTATCTTGGCGCCAAGCAACTATTTTTTTCAATAAGTTGCACGGTTCAAATCTAAATAAATTGCATTTTTCAATATAACAACTTATATGGTTCTAAAATGCACTATGAGTGCATGGTGCTGTTTGGGACATGAGACACACTCTTCTTGCAGCAGTGGTTTAGATAGAGGGAAGAATATATATATATTTTTATTTTTTTAAAGACAGAGGGAAGAAGTTGGGTGGTGGAACTCAAAATTAAGAATTGTAGCTACTGAGATAAAAATTTAGAACAGAAGAAAATTGGGAAAAATATATTCTAACCTTTTGAGAACAAACAAAGGTTTAAGACAACTTTTAAAAGTACTAAATTGAAAAAGAAAAAATAAAGAATATGAAATTTCTCATCACCAAAATGACCATGCTGGTAATCAGAATTGAGATTACGAAAGAGACAGAATATAGAAGAATCAAGAAATTTGGCAGTTTTGAAATTAAGAGGCGTAATTAATAAATTTATCTTTAAAAAGATGACTGTTGGAAAAACTCTCATCACATATATATTTCTAGTCGATATATAGTCGACATGCTGATTGAATTGAATCCGCTTCATATTCCTACTGTATATATACTTCTTTCGTTCCATGCTCGATTTTTCATTTTGATTCATCTCGTGCTTATATTTACTTTTCATAAATAACATTATTTTTTATATTTAAGTCCTCCCAACATTTCAAAATTACACACTAACAAATCACTTAATCCTCTCATCTATTTTAATAATAAAGTAAAAAGGTTTGCAGCACCATCAATTAAAAACCACTTTAATATTGATAAACAACTCTCTATGTTAAAAATCACACAAACGGTAAATGAAAAATCGAAAAAAATGCAATCTCATATGGGATAAGTTATAGATTTCATTAATAAGTCAAAGAAAAATGTAAATTTGGTTGGTGAATCTACGGAATTGACATAAACAAATTGTTCTCATCTGAAACTCGAACTGCATAAATGTCAAAGGTATGTAATCAATTTATTTATATTAATTTCCTAATCAAACGTTATATCATCTTATGCAAGAAAGGAACTACTAAAAATCAGGTTAAAAAAAAATATATTAGTATGATTCAATAAAACAGGTGATACTGTTTAGAGAAAACTGGTAATACAATTTAGCGAGTTTCATTATGAACAAGTCTCGCAAGATACTTACCCCATATCCCAAAAAAACTCAGCATGTCAGTTATAGAGATCCATTCTTTCTCAAATCTTGATTAATCCATCACTCCTCATGCAATTAATCAAATAAAAATCAAACCAAAAACAAAATACTCACTACCCAATGATTTTCAATTTGAAAAAGTTGGACCAAAAAGATATCATCATATGATCAAAGTGCAAGCATGGAAAGAGCAACCAAACTTTCCTCGCCTTGCGATCCGGATTGTGCATGCCTCGCATGGGCCACCCTTTGGCACACCAACCGGAGAGCCCTCTGCCACCGCGGTCCGGCGGCGCCGCCGCCGTCAAACGCGATTTGGCTCATCTGAAAGAAAAGAGTCTCAAAGCGTCACTCATGTCCGTACACGTCTCCCTAAGTGGCCGGAAACTGAAGGCGAACTTGAGAATGAAGGGCCACAGCAACGCTGTCACTAGCGGAGTTAGGCCGTGGTGGGCGCCGCCGCCACCTCCGATGAGGCTCAGCTTCGCCACCGCCACCATGGCCAAACCGATTTCCGATCTCGGGGGGTTTTGATATTTCCTCTCTTAGTTGCTACGTAAATGACATCTTTCAAACTAGTAATTATTTATATTTAGATCTTTACATTTTTAAATATATATATATATATGGGTATATATTGTGTATTTGTGTAATATTAGCACATTTAAGAAAGAGTTAGAAAATTTGTGGGTCCTTCATGGGTCAATTCGGATGTTTTTTAAAAAATATGCAAAAGAAAAGAAAAATACTCGCGCAGATCTGTATAACTATGGGACCAATTATGTATTATTATATGAACAAGTATGTGATACACATATTGATGTGTGCAATATTGTATATATACAATTGTTATGATATATATATTATTTACTCCCTCCGTTCCAATACAAATTGAACTAGTGTAGTTTTAAAATGTATTGTGATTATCAAATGGATTTGCTCAAGTGGTCAGAGCATCACTACCTATAACTGAGAGATCCTGAGTTCGAGACATGCTTCCCCCTTTTGATATGGGATTTAAATGGGAATTTTTCAGTCCTCAAAATTGGATTTCGATATGAGAAAAAATGTATCATGTGGTAGAAGGAACTCAAGGTTGGATTTGGATAGCGAGACGAAAAAAATGTATTACTTCCGTTCCAGATCAATTTTCACAGTTGACTTTTACACGCGTTTTTTTTCGAACGAGTTTTGTATTAGTAATTGAAATGATAAAGTGACTTTTAAGGAGAGGCATGATAGACGAGTGGCTCATCTATCATGTGGCACGGAGGGAGTACCATGTGGTACGTAGAAGGAATTTATTGTAATAGACTATTTATCTGTGTGTCAAAAAAAATATACAAGGGATGTGATTGGAGAGAGAATAAATTGAAGTCTATGGATAAATAAAAGTATAAAGAGCGAAAATCGATGTAAATAAAACAAAATAAAGAAATATAATTATTTGATGTAATGTGTAACAAAGTTTCAAAAATAGTATGGGAAGCTTGTGCCCAAAATGAAAAAAAAAAATGAGAAGGCTGTATTAGGAGAGTATAATATATATATTTTTTAAAATTATATTATTATTATTATTATTATTATTGCTGCACAAACTAATAATTGATTTCGAGCTAAAAAGTTATTTGTCTGTTCTCATTATTTGAAGTTATTGTTTTTCTTTCCCTTGATGGGAGATTTTATAACTCGCAAGTTATATTTCCACTTTCTACGAATATTAATGAAAACTACTTATTTTGTTTAATTAAATACCATGTGTCATATGTTTCGGTCTTTAAAAAAAATTGATATTCAAAGTTATTCTTGTTTTACTATATGGGAGTAGTATATAGTCAACCTTGTAAAGTGACACTTGAACATGCGACCATCTTCTAATTAAAGTTACTTTTTTCTTATTTTTATTAATTCTCTTCAATTAACAATCTGAGACCATCTTTAATCATGTGACATGCATGTTGATTATAGTATTTAATTAGTACAATTGTTATAATTAATTAATCATTCCTAGTACTTTTAGACAGTTATTAGTAATATCTCATTTTAAAAGCACGCTTAAAAAAAATGAATTCGTGTAAAGATCTCAAAATTGTTTAATTGTATTGTATATATCTAAACCAGTGATGTTTGTTAGGTATTGTTTGTTACGGATGTGCACTGAAAATGAATAAAAACGGAATTACGGTAAAAGTTGGGCACACTTAGTATTGTTAAACGGGTCGGCCCTAACCCATTAGGATCAGCCCTACAGGGTTATGGGCCAAACAGTCTCGGGCCTTAAGCGGTTCATTTTAAATGGGCCTCTAATAGTTGAGACCTAACCCTAACCCTAGCGGGTTGCGGGCTAAACGGGCCACCTAACGGGCTCCGAAAAAAATTAAAAAAAAAATGTTCAAACATTAACATTACATAATGACAAAAATTTCGATCCAGACTGCCCCATCATCTTTAATAACAAATGTTCAAAATATAAAATTAGTTCCCATCATCTTTAATAACATAATTGAGCAAAGTTCCCATGAAATTAGTTAATAATATAAAATTTGTATCATCACATTTATAAATTAATACCATAATATTAATTTATAATTATAATGATATCAGTTTCATATTATGAACCAATTTCATAATAGAATTTATAAAAATAATATATTATTATTTTATATTGGATTAAAATTTTACTTATTTATTCAATTCAATAGAAATTCAAAACTGTTAAAAAATATTGAATTGGAGATGATTAATTATTAATTGACTAAATCAAATAGAAATATTTAATTTGTAATTGATTGGCCATAATTGAAAAAAAAACTTTAAAAAAAATTAATTAAAAAATTATAAAATAAAAAATAAATAAAAAAATTGAGTATATATAAATATAAACGGGCTAAACGGGTTGGCCCGGTTAACCCGCCAGCTAATCGGTCCCGGCCAAAAATCGGATTTTAAATCGGGCCTCCCATTGCTTCCCCTAACCCCCGCATATATAATAAGGTTTAAATGGGTTACCCCGTTTAGTCCGGCCCGGATTAACAATGCTAGGCACACTATCCAAAAATAGTAAGCGGTCAAAATCTATCTCACCCACAAAATTATTATAAAATCTTTTCTACCATCTTTTTAAAGTGTGTTCCCGTTATACCCTTATAAGGAAGATAAAATCTTCCAAAAGTGTCCCAAAAAATACCTCTTCCCATTTTCATATACGATTACCCCGTCAATTTGTACCTTTCACTTACGTATGCCACAACATTGTTAATTTCGATTTGAAATTGTTAAATCTCGAATTCAGAAATAAATTGTTGTCGATCACAATTTTTTTTTTAAAAAAAAATTGTGGGGTTGTGATAACCGGAATTGGTAAGAGGTTGTTGGAATGGCTCTAACTATGATTGCATGCTCGTTAGATTATGGAATCTGATTTACTGCAATATTTAGGAGATTTATGGTGTGTTTGCAAATTCTAGTAGAGGGATAAAAGCGCTTATTTTTTTAAATTGTCTTCTCACAACTTTAACTTTTAAGAAGTGTTTTTAAGTTGCGAGTAGAGCTTACAAATGCCCCTTAATTTTCCTCTAGAGATTATTGGAAGACAAAATTGTTGTCTTCTAGACAACCCTCCGACTCATTGTATAATGTACTATTATAGTCAGTCTCTCTGAATAATATATGAAATTTTATCTTCTGCTGGTGGACTTAACTAACACACAATTAGTGAACCACATAAATTTTGTATTATTTATTTATGGTACTTTACCAATGAAAATGTAAAGGAAACTGAAATAATGCAATATTCTTTTGCTTTAAGTAAAAATGTAAAGTAAGAGTTGAATGAATTGTGTGACTACTCTGAGATTCATCCACTTTTATAGGCTTCAATCTATCTAGAGTTCCATCTTCTTTGCTTGAGGGTCGATAGTGAACTAGGTATTCCTTGAATGTATCTTCTAAGATTGTTGTTATTAACCACCTAAAAAACTAGGAACTATATTTTTAACAAATCCAATTTTCATTGATTAGATTGCTAATATCTATGACTTTGTTCTAGGGTCTATCTTTCGGTTGTCAGCCTAGTATTTTTAGTATTTTTAATTGAGTTTATTGCATGAAACCCTCTTTAGATTTGAAAATGTTGCGAAAAAATATCCTCATGTTAAGATATTGCAGGAAACCCTTGTGGTTTATTAAATCAAGTAAATTCTCATATTTTTTTAATAAAAAATGAGTTTATCCATTCCATTATATTTCCCATATATTTTTTTTTCAAATATTAAAAAATACTATGAAGAACATGACATGAAATACAAAATATAAATAAAATCGACAACTCTTTTTTTTTAAATAAATGGATAATTTTCTTAATTTAATAAATCATGAGAGAATTTCGATAATATTTCTAAACCACAATAAATTCATGGAATTAACCTATTTTTTAACAATTACATGAGCATGTGTCCTTTTATAAGACATGTCATCTATTCAAATAAGCCAATACTTTTTGGACACATAAATAAGACTTTTTTCCGGCAAATTGCAAACTAAATCACCACCTTTCATAGAATTCCAAAGATAATATTGAACTTTGAATTATTGTAAATAAATCATCAACTTCAAATATTATTACAAATTAAATTTCAAGACAATCTTATTGTGCCCGTTTGTAACGTGGTTTACCGACATAGCACCCTTTTAAATTGCAAACTAGTGTATCGAAAGCACCCCATTGTGTCATGTAGGCAAGCCACGTCACATTTGAGCACAAATTTCAACTCTTTGTAAATTTAATTAAGTAATTAATATTTAAAGTTGGTTATTATTTACAATAATTTAAAATTTTTAAATTAGATTGCAATTTAATGAAAGAATGGGATTTAATTTGCAATTCAGTTTTTTTTTTTTTTTTAAAGGGAGCAAGGCTCTTTCAAATGGCCGTTTTTTCACATTCCGGCTTTTAGTTGTCTATCCTTTCACCCGCACATTTGTACGATAGTTTATTATTTCAAGCAATCATATGGAATTATTGAGTGTCAAATTCTTATTCTCCATAGCTGGGCTCCACTTTAACTTCTTGATTCTATATGTTTATTTAATTTAATTTAATACTAAAAAAATTTATTGCATATCAGATCTTTTAAACCAATGTTTTTTAACTTAACCCAGGTGATCGAATCCCAAACGACCACCATCGGCCACGGTTCAACCGTGATTCAACCGTTTTCTATGTTTAGTTAAAAAAATAAAATAAGTATACACCTACAAAAATTTAAATATATATTTTATAACTTTTCATATCATATTTTATAAATTTTGTCTCACCTCATACATTTATCCCACATCGAAAGTGTTAGAGAAAAAATGTGAGAGGAATATAGATTTAAAATTTTAAATATTTAATATAAATTAATAATTTAATTTTTTTTAAAAAAGAAAAAAACCGGTTTTTTTAGGTTGAACAAGAATCCTGTTTTGACTGTTTTTTGACCGGTTCAACCCGGTTCAACCTGAAATCCGGTTATATAGGTGCTTTTTAACCGGGTTACCGGCCGGTTCCCGGTTCAACCGGTTGAACCGGCCTGTTCAACCCGGTTTTGAAAACATTGCTTTAAACAATACCATATCATGTTTTGGAATTGTGATTAATAATAAGTGGAACAAAATCTAAAATGGTCACAAGTTCACAACTTATCTTAATGTGTTCTAATTCAACATATACATATACAAGACAAAATCTCGTATTACGCGCGCAATTTCAAAATAATTTTTATAGTATTAGTTATTTTTATTATTTTTACATGATGATTTGAGTATTAGTTATTTTTATTATTTTTACATGATGATTTGTGTACAATATACTTATTTTACGTATTAAAATTATAATCATGAATCTGCTCCCACAAATGAGATACGTGCAATAAAATCTTTGTACTCGTAATGGGAGTAACGACATTTAATTACTTCTCCAATATCACGAGAAATATTAACAAAGCCATCTGTCTCAATGAAGTGATCATGTGTAAATTAATTATTAATTAATGAGAAATTAATAATAGTTGGATCACATGAAAATTGTAGCCATCCGTTTTTACCAGAAATAAGTATAATAAAATATGTATAGACTGATGTATATGAGTAGATGTTTGGACATAAAATGTGGATTTCTTTTGGAATTATAATGAAATCATAGTAATCTGACAAAATTGGTGGCCCTAACTTATTGGTGCCGGAAATTTCCATGCACTTTCATTCAATGGGACTTCTCTGTGTTCAATAATACTATTGATAACAGGTAAGCCCTTTTGTTTGGGTTTCCTTTTCGTTTTTTATTTTTTAAGAAACGCACTTTTTATTTTTATTAAGAATTTCTAACCCCTGACGAATTGGAATTTTAGAAATATGAAATTTATTATATTAAAATATACAATTTATTTACACTAAATCATGCAACTATTAATATGGAAAAATAATTACACGATTTTTAGTATAAACAAGTTGCATCTTTCAGTATATATAAAAAATTGCATATTTTTAAAATGCATTATAAGTGCACGGTGCACCTGTATGCACATGAGACTCACTCTGACGAATTAAATTTATTTGTTATTAAAAATAAAAGTTATATATAGGTATGTGAATAAAATGCATTTATTTTGAATTTATTGTGTAAGTCGCGACTCGTCAAATATTACATCAACTTATACAATAATTTTTCTAATATTTTTTTTAACATGACAAAAGAAACCACATGCATACCAAATTTCTAAAAATGTTCAAGTATTGTTACACAATATTGTGTGGTCACATCCAATATCAATATATATATATATATATATATATATATATATATCTTAGCATAAACGCAAACATGCACAAGTTGCTACCCCGCCACGTTCAATATTCCCTTAATTATTTGATATCAAAATATACTGAAATATACGGAATTTTTTAAATTTTGTTATATTTTGTATTTCATAATTTCATTATATTAATATATTAAGTGGCATTCCTTTAAAAATATATATATTGACATTAGCAATCTGTTAAAGCGCAAGAAACATATATATCTTGGTCTTGCATGATTCTAGATCCGTCTTACTTCACTTTGACTCTGCCATTTTATTGTGGATCCTCATTTTCACTAATCATTTTTTTAATGAATCACTTTTATACCCGAGGGCACGGTGCGCACTTGGTGCACAGAAAACCCACTCATCTGTTATATTTTTAATTGCACCTAAACAATGGTTCATAAACGAGACGGTAAAGCACGTGTTAAAACTTTTTTTTCGACTTCGAACTCATAACTTCACCAAGATAAGTAGAGAGTAAAAAGCACATGTTAAAACTTAATTCCATAAATATTATTTCATATATATATAATAGGATATTACATTACAACCCTAGTGGAAATGGCTAAATTCATTGTGATGTTGTTTGTTCAAATCTCGTCAGACAGTGCCTGTACTTGGCCAAGTGAAATGGCTGAATTTCTTTGTGATGTTGGTTTGTTCAAATCTCATTGGCAGCTGGTCTTGCTTATCTTTTTTTTAATTTTATTTTTCTTTTGGTGTTTTGCTCTTCCATTTACACGTTGGAGTAGGGGTCTAAATGAGTTAAGTCCAATAGAGTAGTGTCAATCTGGAACTCGATTTGATTTAGGAATTTGAATCTCGATATGAACTCGTTCCAACTCAATTATTTTGAACTTGAGATCGACTCAATGGAAAATTTTAAATGCTCGACTTTGATTTTGATTCGACTTGACTCGATAACTTACATAATATTAATTGAATATTTTTATTTTATTTATTATTATAATATTTTTATTAATAATTAATATAATAGGAGTAAAATTGTAAGATTGTGTGTGCTCAATAAATTTTGTTTGGGCTCGCAAGCAAGACTTATATTATTGAGAACGAACTCAAAATTCTACTTGAATGTTGGACTGAAAGTCCATGTCCTAAAGGGTGCGTTTAATTTGGGATTTAAGTGTCTTGGGAAGCAAGTCGAGGTTTTAAAAGTCAGGGATTTAGAATCATTTATGAATAGTAATTGTATGTGTTTGTTTAGGGATTTAAGTAGGGTGAGATTTAACTTTATGTCAAATCAATGTTGATATTGTATTATTATATTATATTGAGAAGAGTAATAAAGTGTATAAAGTGTGATGTATTGGGAAGAGTAATAATAGATTTTATAGGTATTTGTAGGTGTTGATTGAATGTGGAATTTAAAAACTAGATTCTAAATCTCAAACTTCAGATGAACGGGGAGCAAAAGTCCTAAGGCCATCCGCAGTGTGTGTCCCAAAAACAAACGCACCCAAATGTACTTTGCCCTTGTAGAATCTCTATAAAATACTCCCTCCGTCTTATAGTTTTTGTACATTTCATTTTTTTTTTTTCGTGTTTTTAACGAAAATGAGTTGTTTATAGTATATGAAATGAGAAAGTTACTTTTTTAAAAATATACGATATAGATGAGAGGTATGATACCTCCACCTTAAAAATCTTTTTATTATTTAAAATATTAATAAATAACTCGCTCGTTAAAATAGGAGTCAAATAGTGAATGCACAAACAAGTGTGAGACGGAGGGAGTAATATTATTTGAATTATTTGAATTTATCATATAATAGGCTCGTTTTAATTGGTAAAATTTTACTATAATTTATTATTTCAAAAGTTTCTTTTTTATTCAACTGAGTATAATTTCAATTGCATAAAAGATCTCTCTTCGTCCAGCACTCGATTGATCTGGTCACTTATTATTTGCATGTTATTTAATTAAGAGTTGTTTATTAATATTTAAGAGGATGAAATAGTTTTTTTATTGAGGATATTAAAAACCTTTTTACTTATTTAATAAAGTAGATGAGAGAATAAAATGATTTTTAGTGTGTATAAAATAATGGCATGAGATGCAATTTTTAAAATGTTTAGAAGATATAGTTATAAAAAGCAATATTGTTTTATTGAAATTATGGAAGGAGAAAACAAGCACTGGACGATGGAAATGAAAAATCGAGTATAAAATAGAGGGAGTATTATATTTTACTGGATATGTATCATATTCCTTGAACTAGCTAACATAAAATATAAAGAGTAATACTCCTATGAACCAAGTCTATACATAAATTATATTACAGTTATGCACAAAAATTATCACTAGTATGAAGAAAAAAATATCACTGTTTTTTTAAAAAGCTTTATTTTTAAACAGTGATAATTTTTTTACATAACAGTAATATTTTTTTTTGTGTAATAGTGATATATTAAAAAAAAAAATTCACACGCAATTTTTTGTCAAAAATAAAAATCATTAGAGTGATATGTAGGAGCTGTTATCAGAGTGGCATCTATGACAACTGAATGCGTGTACAAATTCCCGCAACATCAACTCGCCACTGCTTGGAGAATTGATCGCCCGTATCCCTAGTCGAGAAAAATCGGGTACTATAAGTCTGTATATGGCAATATATACATCTTCTTCTTTAAACATGAGTAGGTAAGGACAATCGATTGCTTCCTTCTATTCTCATTATCAATGTATTAAATTTACTAAGCAACATCAATAGAAGTAATACCTATTACCCACTTCCATTACCCCTAACCAAACGGGCCCTAAATAGAGTGAACCATAAATCACTCAATTTTGTCTTGCCTTCACCAATTACAGAATTTGGTTGTAAATTAAAGTTTTTTCATGTATAAAAATTTTCATACTAGACTTTGTCTTTAAACATAGCACTGAACATCGGTGATCTCATAATTGGATCGGCGGTTCGACCGATTGAACCGAGACCTGTCCCAAAATCAATCCAATCACTCCCTAAAAATCGTTTTACAGGTTGAACCGGTCAAAATCGGTTCGACAGATTCTTTTTTTATTTATATATTAAACTTTAACACGTAACCCGTGTGATTCAAAATAATTTTTATATTATTGATTTTAAATTAAAATATCTATTAGTTTGATTACAAATATAATTTTTATATTTTACTATTGTATTTTTTTTTTTATCGGACAAAGTTAGTTGTTAGTAGTTAGTACACCTAGCACCCAAATATTCCACAAATTCACCAAGTCACCTTATAACTCTCATACTCCAATTCGTTCCCAATGGAATTTAATCTGGATCTCCCACTCAATTGAGGAGCCCAGTGGCCAGGTGGGCCCATTAAAATTAGGAGGAGGTCTCCTATGCAAATGGTCACTACTACACATTTATGTTTGCACAGCTGCACTTGGACAGACCTTTTTTCAAACAGTTCTCCAAACTATAGCTTGGAGAGCGGTTTTAATTAAAAAAAAAATAGACAGCGGTTCAAAACCGCTGTCCAAGTACAACACTTGGAAAGCGGTTGAGAACCGCTGTGCAAATAGTTTTAGACAGCGGTTTCGAACCGTTGTCCAAGAGTTTGGATAATTATAGTGCACGGCTTGCCCTAACCCTATCCAACTATTAAGTTCGGGTCAAATATATAGTTATCTTTTCACCTTAATTTTCCCCTCGTCACACCTCTCTCTTAGAACTATTCCCTCCACCACCGACCTGTTGGGGTTATACGTGAAAATATGTTTTTACGTTGTATAACCTATGTATTAAACATTTATTTACTGAAATAAATTATTTATCATTGTTGCTTTAAATATGATTGAATGTTATATGTATTTATTGCAAACCATTCATATAATAGCACATGTTACATTGTAGTTAACGTGGTGATATCAGATCACAGAAGATCACGTTAACAGTTCCTTGTAAACTAGTGTGTGTTTCACAACTTAGATAGACCCGAACAGTCTATTTGTATTAGTTGATGTGTAAGGCTCAGATTAGCTTGTCTTAACCAAGAGATTACACTAGTGCATTCGATGCGCTGAAGCGGACCTGCAGAGAGGGTAAACTCATTCTCACTGACTTATGGGATGAAGAGTTAGACCTCAGTGGTTGTTGATTTCTTAATCTCTGTTACTTAATAAGGACCGTGTGCGATTAGTAATTATTGCTTTGACTTATAAATGGGAAGAAAATCATTGAGACTTCGATACCCTATATCTTGGGCAATAATATTAATTGTACGACAGTTGCTAAGATTAATACAGAGAATCGTGTGCTTGCAAAGTCTTGCGTGATTGGTCCCCTTGGTGGGCTCGGAACATTTATCATACCAAATCTTGCAAGTGGAATTAATTTTTCGGTATGGATAATAAAGTTGAGCTGTTCTTACTCCAAGGATCAAGATATTAATTAATATAAAGTTTTTCAGTGGCATAATTAATTAATGGACTAAATAATCTTAAACACGAGAAATAATAACCGGGAGCCATATTACCGTAATATGGGTTAAGATTGGATAGTGCAATATTAATTATATAGTGGTATTAATTAATATTAATGGGCTGAATTATATTGTGGCTCAATATTGGACTTTAGAAGTCCATTGGAAGGTCCATCTTAATTCTCCTAAAGGCCCCTCAAGTAGCCCAATTATAGTCCAATAAATAAAAGGTGCTTAAAATAAAATAAATGATTGTTGCCTAATATTTCTTGATTTTTTCAAAATTTTAAAGAAAAAGAGGGAGAAGAAATTTTCTTGAAAAGATTTTATGAAAATGATATAAGTATTCTTGGAATACAAGATTATCTCATAAATTCAAGAAATCTCCCACTTGGTTTCTTTAATGAGGATTTTTCGAAAATTTTGAATAAGAAATGGAAGAAAGATTTTCTTGATTTTCTTGGAAAGATTTTATGGAGAAAGATATGCATTCTTGGAATACAAGAATATCTCATAAATTCAATAAAGATCAAATCTTGTAAATTTTCTTGTTTTTTCAATAATTAAGGGTAAATAAGGGTGTGAGATTTTTGTGGAAAAATATACATGGAAAGAAGAATATATGGGATATATTCAAGATTTCTTGGAGATCAAGAAAATATCTTTCCTAACCCTAATTAACCCTAATTTCGACCAACACCCCTCTTATAAATAGGGGATGAATTTTTCATCCTCAGTGCAGTTCCAAGTGTTGGAAATATTAAAAATCCACAAAGGTGATGCAACAATTTTATTTTCCTTTGTTTTATAAATTGTTCATCGGAGAACCTCCCACCGGGTTATTGAGCGAGGACTTGTGAATACTTGAGAAGGACTTTTGGTTGGTAGCCAGTTACTTGATCATGTCCATCTCAGATTGTCTCTCCAACGGGTACGTTTACGTAAACTCCTAGAAATTCTGCATGCTTGGATCTTTTACGTGTATTTTATTTGCATGTCGTTGTTGGTGTAATTATTATTTGAATTCACTTAGGTAAATTCATGCTAGTAATAATTGTTAATTTAAATTTGTGTTTATGAGATTATCCCGATAGATCCTGACAATTGTTATCCTAACACGACCACCACCACGCCCACCGCCGTCTTGAAAAGCACTGCCGTCGACGCCACCAGAATCGCCAGCGGCATTTTCTTCTAACAAACACCACCGCCTTTTGTTTGTGTTACTTTATTGTGTTTGTTTATACTCGAAGCAATCAATGGCTATATGTAAAAATTATATATATAAATATATACAGAATATGTGTGTCAGATTATAATTGAGTTGAATGTATATGTGTGCGCCGCGCAGGGGAGAAGCCAGGATTTTGGGCAAGGGGGGGCCACTTGATACAGACATCTAACACTAATATATCTTCGATAAAAAATTTTATATATTTTATATTTGCACCAAAATTATTAATGTTCATGATCATTTCTCAAAATATGTAAATATATTCTTTTATTAAAACTTATAAGATTTCTCTTGCATATCATAAAAATCAATAATTGAGTCTTTACATAACTTTTTGAAATTTGCTTCTCAATATAATACATAATTAATTGATATTCAGTAAAAAAAATTCATATTTCATTTGTATTATCTTTTTCAATTAATTAATGGATTTGAGTCAGATTTTGAATCTTTGAATTTTTTAAGAAAAAATATATCAATTTTTTATGCCTTGTTCATTATAGAAATTATTTATATTTTATTTAGGGTTTAAAAGAAAAAAAAAAGCATATATTTATAAAAATGAACCAACTACATTAAATTGGGCCGATTTATACTAATAAATGGGTTGACAAATTTTTTGGGCTAGTGAAACATTAGGTTGACTCGGTAATACAACTAGCCAATGTCCACTTCTTACCGTATTCATTTCTAACTATGAAATTCCATTCAACAGCATATATATATATATATATATATATATATAGTAGAAAAGTGAAAAAATATGTGGGGTGGGGGGGGCATGGCCCCCCAAGAGTTGAACGTGGCTTCGCCACGTATGCGCGTGAATTTTGAGAGAAAATTCTCTCTGATCTTTGTTTGTCATCTACCGAGATTAGTCGTGCAAATTTGTTCTTATTTTTCTCTTTATTATGACTTCGTCGAAATTGTTTACCATCCATTGTTGTTAAAATATAAAACGTGTTTACTTGGTATGTGAACCTATACAGCCTGGCATGCTACCCTTGAAGCTTCATTTATGATCTTGATGTCTTATTAATGTCTTAAATCACCCTGAAAAGGTTTCACCACCATCTGAATCGTAGGTATTATTTCAGAATCGACGTAGATGATGATGACATCGACAAGCTTCTATTTATATGTAGTTGCATATTTTGGTTATAGAAAGTTGCATGTTTCAGTGATAGTATTGTTGCACATTTCTATCACAGATAGTGCATGTTTAAGTTATACTCCCTCCGTCCTATTTTTTATTATCCGGTTACTGTAGACACGGAGATTGAGAAAAAGTAGGAGATAATAATATTAAATGGTGTAAAGTGGGTAAAGTGAGTTTGGTGGAGGGAAATAATAGTATTAAATGGTGTAAAGTGTGTTTGGTGGAGATAAATAATAGTATTAAATAGTATTGAAAGTTGTTTTATTTCCTTTTTAGGAAATGGCCAAACAGAATTTGGACGACTATTTACGGAAAGTGGACAATAAAAATTAGGACATTGACAATAAGTAGTTGCACGCTTTGGTTATGGGTAGTTGTACGATTCAGTGATAGTAAATTGCATGTGTTTTTATAGGTAGTAGAATCTTTATGTTAAAAGTAGTTACACATTTTGGCTATAAAAATTTGCACGTTTCGGTGACAGTATGTTCCACATTTCAGTTACATATAGTTGCACGTTTAAGTTATAAGTAGTTACACGTTTTGGTTATAGGTAGTTGTACGATTCCAATATAAGTAGTTGCATATTTTTGTTATAGGTAGTAACACGTTTATGTTAAAAGTAGTTATACATTTTTGTTATAGATAGTAACACATTTATATTATAACTTATAAGTAGTTACACGTTTTGGTTACACCCTTTAAGTTATAAGTAGTTAATATTTTCGAAAGAAAATAGAATAGGTAGTTAATTTTTTTGAAAGAAAATAGAATAAAGGAAACATAAAATAGAATAAGTAATTAATTTTTTTTGAAAGAAAATAGAATATAGAAAACATCAAATAAAATAAAGAAGAATCCTAGGGACCTTTGCCGAGTTTTTTGCACTTTTGGTTTCATAGGACACACCAAGTTTTCAAACGAGTCCCAAGTCTGGCAGAACTAGTCCCAAACATTCAGAATTGGTCCCGCCGTGACGAAAACCGTTAACTTCACATGCAGACTTGGTCCCAAACGTTATGCAACACATTTAATACACAATTAACCCTTAATCACCATTCAACAACTTGCAGTTTTGGTCTCATATGTTATCCAACATAATTAATACAAATTTAACACTAACCAATTTTTAACCACTTGCAGATTTGCTCTCATATGATCAAAAAAAATTACTTTATTCCTTGCAAAATTTCAAGCGCCAAATACTCAAAAACTAACAAAATTTGGCGTCAACTACTTGCAAAACTAGTCCCACCAGAATGGAATTGGGCCAAAAATTATGGGAAAACTTGATTTTTCCCACCAATTTTTGGCTACAAACCCTAATTCAACTCCCATATATAAACAACAACAACAACACATTCAACCACATTCAACACAACACATTCAACACCCAAAAACATCTAAACACCATCTTCTGCATCTTCCTATCGAAACCGACACAATCTAATATGTTATTGTCGAAAAGCTTGTCGTACGTACATTTCTCAAAAGCCTAGAAGTAAAGGAAAGTTATTTCATAACTGTCCTGACTCTCTAAGTGAAGGTAGTGGCTGTGATTTCTTTATATGGGCTGATGATAGTAACTCAAAGGAGGTTGTTGACAAGCATGATGGCCAAGGTGAAGACTCTAACCCTAAGATGATTGAGGAGATGAAGAATATGGTCCAAGAAATCAAGAATCTTACTGCTGCAATCAAGGAATTATTGAAACTGAATAAACTTTTTTTTATTGTACTACTTGTCATTCTTGAATCTAGGACCTATTTTGGTTAGTTAGTTCCCGCATCTTAATGTAAGTCCTATTTTGGTACTCTTTTGTAATGTCCTAAAACTATCTAATGTAATGTCCTAGTAATGTTCCAATGCTATAAAATATAATGTCCTATTTGTCTATAATGCTTGCTAACCTATAATGCTATATATATGCAAGGAAACCAATCATGCACACCAATACATACAAAGTAAACCAACAACAACTTCAATCTGACTTTGTGCCACTTCAGCTTTATCCTTCAGCTCAACATCAACTTCAATCAGATTCTTCTCCACAACCCCACTTTCAATCTGATCCTTCTCCACAACCCCACTCACAATCTGATTTGAATCCATCACTTCAGCCAGATTCTTCTCCACAACATCACTTTCATTCTTATTTGTAGCAATCATATCAATCTGAATTTCACCCTCATTCATCACTTCCACATGAATTTCACTAAACTACTTTAAATCCTTCTCAACAGCTAATAACATTCCTGGTTTTTTTGGTAATTGCACATAATCAGTTTTCAATTTGAGTAGCACCTCATCAGTGTAAAACTCTACCTCCTCCAATACCTCATCCTCAATATATTCACCACCAATTGTAAATTTATGATTTATCAGCCTCCAACCACAATGTGACTTCCTTCTTCTTATTTCCATTGAAACACTTTAGTATATCAGAATGACCATCAACTAAATGGATTGAATCATCAATCCACCTCCCATAATACACCTTCTTACCTAGATAGCCTAATTGTTCACACAGTTTATCTAGATAGTCCATGTTGAATCGTGCACGTTCCACAAAATCAAATATACTCACAGTGCCTCCAGTGTACTCAAACCTTTCTTCATCAATCTTCTTTCCACCATGGTACACTTTGAGTGTGTAAAAACCCAATAGAAAGGGCTTTTGAGTTGAAAGAATGATGGAACTCAAATTTGTTACCCCTATAATCATCAAATGCAAAACAAAATCGCACACCCAAAACCCTAGCAGGCTACTAAACACTGAAATCGAACAACCCACCACAAATAAACACTGAAATCGAACAATCCATCACAAATAAACACTGAAATCGAACAACCCACTACAAATAAACACTGAAATCGTTTAACCCATCACAAATAAACACTGAAAATCGAACAACCAACACAAATCGTATAACCCATCACAAATAAAATTTAAAACAATTGGAAATAGATACATACCATAATCCACTCCATATTTAATAAGGTTCTTCCTACGCAACATTGTGCGCTTGTAATGTGACGGATATCTTCGCGTTTGCCCAACAAATGCTTCACATCGACGGGTTGATAGTGATTTTCTTGATTTAGGGTTTTTTTCCTATCTTTTTTCGCGCGTTTTTTTAGTTTCTGAGTGAGTGTGTTTTTTACATTGTGTGTGTGTAAACTTAAATCGTGTGTTTTATGTTTAAGGGTAAGATTAATTAGTTAAGAGAGTTTAAGAGTTAGGATAAATTAATTAAATGTTAAACACTACTCATTAGGCTTCTAACGGATCCCGTCTCCAGCCGTGAGAAATTGGGACCGAGTTTGCAATTTTATAAATTTTGGGACCAAATTTGCAACTTTTCAAATGTTTGGGACTAATTTGACAAACTTGGGACTCGTTTGAAAACATGGTGTGTCCTATGAGACTAAAAGTGTAAAAAACTCGACCTTTGCCTAACAAAAAGAGGGAATTATACCGCTGGACCACATGCTAAAGTTGTAATTTATTCGACATAATAAGTTGGTAAATAAATAGGCTGGCCCGTTTTTTAAAATGGGTCAGCACGGTGCACTTGAATATATAAAAAGATCCCCTTATATTTATTTGTGACATGTGAGTGTGCAGTCTTTTTTTTTTCCATTCATTAAATGGGTTTGTGAATTCCCAAGAAGATTACTTAAATGAATTTTGGGGGAAGGGCCGATTTTCTTTTTTTGGTTTTGGGAAGGATTGTGTAACCGCTATTTTTAATGTTCATCCCTTAGAAGTTTTTTATAATTTAATTTTATATTTATTTTTAGATAGAGGAAGAGAAATGGCCTTTTCTAGAAAGGCCCAACCATTTTTGTCCTCTTATGATGAAAAAAATATTTTTACCTTTTAGGGATGTGTAATTACCTTTTGCCCCTTAATTTTCATTTCATCAATTGACAAAGTCAACACTTATTAATCTTCCAAGCCTACACTAAACCATTGTCCAAACCTACTCTAACCCATTTTCCAAACCTACTCTAATCCTAAAACCTAATTAACCAAACCTCATTTCACTATATCGCTTATTTCTTTTCCAAAACCTTATCTACCCGTTGCACATTTATCCTATGGCGCACATCGACGGCGATGGTGACCGGCGACGGCGATGGTGACGTCACGTGTAGACACTGCGACGGCGACGGCACAGCTTGTGATTTCCGGCGACGGCACAGCTTGTGATTTCCGGCGACGGCACCAGGATGAAGAGACTGACGACGTCGATGGAAGAGATCGGCGGACAACGCTCGACCAGGGCCTACAGATGAGGCCAGCCGAAACCCTGTGTATAAGAATAAGTAATTTATTTTTTGTTCCTATTTCCAATTCGCTTTTGATTCTATTTTGATAAAAATAGATTTATTGTGGGTAATTGAAGAGTAATAAACCCTGTCGTCGCCGTTGCCCAGATCTTTTTCTCTGAATCAAGCTTTTAGAGTGATTGAAGATGGTGTTCTAGGTCTTTGGGTACGGTTCTTTGGTTGGTGCACTGTGCACAAGAGCTCTAGTGAGATTGTGGAGGGAATTAAGAATAGTGAGTTCGTCAGAAATTTGAGTCAAGCCTGGTATGCAATTCTTGTTTCCTTTTCTGGCCCAATTTATAGCATATGTAGCATAACTTTCAGTTACTATGGTTGATGAATTCGTTGTCTATTTGGTTAAAAGAACACCAATTCAACAAAACAATATATCATATAATGGAATTGGATTATATGAATAATAGTTAGTGTTGAGTTTTGTGTTTGTTTTTCCTCCATAATTACAATATGATTTTGTTAGTATGTGAAAAATATAAGTTATATAGTTATACTGTGGTAGATTTTATCATTTGAAGTAAATTTGAGCCAGGAAAATAATGTTCTACTCCCTTGAAGTCATGTAAGAAATTTCTCACTTGTTCCCTATCATTGTTGGCTGGGTATGATTTGTGGCAGTCTTAGTCATTTTGAACTGCTATCACGGACTCCTCATAGAACAGCATGATGCTTGAATGTCAGATTTGTTTTGGGACATGAATTCTGCCTAGGAACATATTCTGTCATGCTAAGATAGAGTTCTCTTGATCCCCTGTATTTCTTGCACATAACCTGTTTGTGTTTTTGCCAGACTGAGGTTTTTCACATGTTTTAAGCAGATATGCCCAAAGAGGCATCTTTCGACATTGGTGTTGGATTTGGTCTTATTTTCCTTGTTAGAAGTGAGCTCAACAAGATGGTTGAGTTGCGGAAAAGAGTTGAATTGTTGATTCAGAATTTCCCTACAGAAATTGATAATCAAGAAACAGAACAGCTAGATAAGCCCTCAAGGCCCATATCTTCTATATTACCAAAAAACTCATGTCCAAGAAATCCTGTATGATGATGAACATGATTTCGGTCGATGTGTATCTCCTAATGATGTTAAAAGATCTCAAAGTAGTTTTGGCAGTAACCGATTTAGACGAGACAGAAGTTTGAGAATGGATCAACTTGAGGCTGAACTTGAAGCTGAATTTGATTGTCTGCAACTCCAGATGGATGATGGAGGATTCATTTTAAACTACTCGCCACAGCCATACGTGGAGGTATACATTTTTATGGACTAATTGGAAGTTACTTCTCTGTGATGTATGTGAGTTAAATTTATTTCCAGTTTGCTTCAAGTTTTGATTAATCAATGGAAGTAGAACTCATAACTATGATGAAATGAGTAGAATAGAGAACAAATAGTCCTAAAGCCATCATGAAGTCAGATTCTTTCTAATTCGTATCATTCCTTTTGGCGTTACTTTGGTAGAATTTTATAAAGTAAGTATAATGTGATAGCTCCTTTCTAACTTATATCATCCCTTGAGCAGAATCACACTATGTCATTGAGCATTTTCTTCGAAACAGGTAAGCTGGTGAGCACTTTGTGATATTATTAAAATTCTAGTTTAGTTGTTCCCATAATAATTTTTTCTAATGATGATTGTTTTATCTACTAGCAAACTCAATGTGTCTGTTTCTTATTTCTTTTGGTTGCGTAGTAGTATTAGTTATTGGTGTTTGTTTGTTATGGGATTGTGGGCATTCCAGATTTTGTTGGTGATGTTGATTCGTTGAATACCAATTAAATGAGGTTTGTAGTTATGCTACTCAATCTTATTACTATTGATAGTTACATCTAATTCAAGCAATTGTGCAACAGTACTACAAAAAAAAAAAAAAAAAGAAATAGGCAACATTGATGTGGAACAGTTGATTGTTGTTTCAAAACCATCATGCGTGAGTTCTTCTAGATCTCTGCAAGAATGTTAGAAAAGGTGGATAAGTAATCTCAATAGATATAAAGAACTTAAAAGCACAAGACTAATAAAATTCTTTTTGAATAAATTCCATTGGGAGGCTGATACTCTTTTCTTTCTTAGTGTCAGTTATCCCATTGTATTTTATTTTCTTGCAGCTTCATATATATTTTTAATATTTTGATGACTTTTTGGGGGAAAAAATTAAAAGCAAATATTTAACTCAATATTCATATTCATCAGATATCGATAATTCATGGTAAATCGTACAAATTTTCTCTAAAAAACACTGTACATGTATTTCGTTTCGAAACAATTTCATCAATCTTAATATGTATGCTCATGACAACCTTTATCCTGAGGTATCCTAGTAACTCAAGAATTAATCTTAAGCTATTTTAGTATTCACAAAAGCACTCTCATTTTTTTTATTCATTAAATTCAACTCTCGTAATGGCAAATATAGAACCACTCTATTTATAATATGAAATAATTTAGTGAATGAGAAATATAAATTATAATTACACATTGGCAACAACATGTGCACTTCAGTTGTAATAGTCTATAAAACGCTTGAAATGTCGATTGACTCGACTAGAAACGGATACCAACTCTTTATAGAAATATGCCAACTCCATGCCGACTCTCCTAAGAATTTCACTAGATTCAACATTGCAGTGTTACACTTAGCACTGCCTCTGAAGCACCAATGCATGTTTTGCTAGCTGCACATCAAGCTTTTAGTTATCTCCATCACTCTAAATCAATAATGTCTCAGTTATACAACAAGTGCTAAGCCTTATGCATATGCAAATTGGTTTAATCTATCAAGGAAATTAAATTGAAACCTCAAATTGGAAGAATATATATATTGCAACATTGGCCATCTAATTACCTAATATACATGTGACAATATGCACGTGTAAATGAAGCATGAATATTAATTCAGTCGAATGTAATTTTGTCAATTGTGTGTGCTAATTAATACCTGAATGACAACACCGTCGGCTTCTCCATGAAATGTATGTATATGCTCTAGGGAAAACCAGTCTTCTCAAGACCTTCAAAGGTTGTCTCAGAGGCGTAAGGGAGAAAAGTACCCTCTGCAAAACTAAGATTCTTAAGCGGCTGTGTACTCTGATAAAGAACCAAACCTTTTTTGGTCCTTTAACTTTAACCACAAACTTGATCTCTTTCATTCAGATTGTTTCACTTTACTCCCAACTTTAACCACCACAACAGCCACATTACATCCTGGAACAACCAACACAACTGAAAGGTGAATCGACGTCCTTGACTATACCAATTCCTCTATTGTAATCAGCAGGATTTTAGCAGTAGCAACCACTTTAATCAAGACTTGATCATACTTCATTTCAAGCACTGGAACATCAAAATCGAGCTTCAAAACCTCTTGGTAGCACTGCAACTAAATTGGATAATCGGAAAATTAATAATAATATATGCCAAATCATTTTTTGGATTTAAGATTGAAGGCTAGCATAATATGCTTTTGTTCATGTTCTGATTTTAACAATATGCTCACTCCTTACCTTCTTTGTTTTCCTCACAATTGTACTAAAATAGGCATAATGTGTAGCTCTTCTCATGTTTCTATAGATATTATAAGACCAGCAACCAACATGCGCAAGCATGGTGATTCATTCAGTTCTTATAATCATCTCTTCACAAAGAACTCATGTATAATATCACAAAGTTCCTGTAACATCATAGTCAGTTAAGACTTGTATTCTTGTAACATTCTTCATTAGTCAAAAAGTAACTACTGTTTGCTTGAAATAACAGAAACTACTACCGCCAAAGAGCATTTAAATTGTTCTCCACCAAACCTGTCATCAGCTTCTACTCCATTTCTAAAAATTATAACAAAGTTCAAAATTTTGTTCATCTAACAAATTCAATAATCGTAAGGGACTGTGAAAAATAATCAAGCCAGTTTCTTTTAGCAGTAAAAGCCTGAAGGTGTTACTAGTGGTTTAGGTGGTGGCTAGGAGTCTTGATCACTTAGCTGTGAAATTTGCCAAGGCTTTTGGATTCAAAGTTTAACAGTTTTAAGTTTTTAGCATTTGCATCTCTAAGAAGGAAGAGAAATTAAATCTTTCAGGAGCAAACAGTTTTGTCATCTCTTCTGATGAAAACGAGATGAGGGCACAATTACTTTTCTTAACGGAGAATGGTGTTGCTAATAGTTGAACTCATAGCAAATTCATACCAAAATTTTCATCATTGAACTCAATTAAAAAATTAAAACAAATAATAAATCGTTTTCTCAAAATCAAAATCAAAATCAAAATCAAAATCAAACGCAAATTGAAAATTCATACAAAAATTAAATTACTTGTTCTTGCACATTGTTCAGGCTGGCCTTGGCGCGCGGTGCTCGTGAGGTCGTTATTCACCCGATGCGGCCGGCTCGTCGGCCATTCGCTTACACTACTTTCGCACATTTGTCTGTCGCAAAAAAATCCAACCGGAGTCGCAAAAACATCAACCGGCTGCGGATCTACAAAGATCGACCCCGATCCACCACAACAATTGTCGATTCGCCTGAAAAATCAGTAATAAACCAACATCACTCCGCCGCGAGGCAAGAAAAAATCGTCGTGGTCGTGGTCATCAAGACCACCACCGCCACCAAACCAGATCCGCATTGGGGGGTCGCCGGATTTTTTTGGGTGGGAGAACATGATTTTTGTTGGTTTTGGGGAGATAGAGAATGTGGAAACATTGGGTTTTCTAGGTGGGGTACTTATTTTTTATAATTGAGTGGAGGCGGTGGAGTGTGGGTTTTGTGGGTGTGGCAGAATTTTTTAATATTTTTTTAGAATTAGTCCATTAATTTTGTTTGAATGAAAGGTATTACTTGAGTTAATGGTAAAGTATTACTTGTTTTATTGAAAAATAGTACTTATTTAAATGAAATGTATTACTTGAGTTTAATGAAAAATATTATTTGTTTAAATGAAATGTGTTACTTGTTTAAATGAAAGGTATTACATGTTTCATTGAAAAGGAGTACTTGTTTCAATGAAGGTGTTACTTGAGTTCAATGAAAAGTATTACTTATTTAAATGAAAGGTGTTACTTGAGTTCAATGAAAAGTATTACTTATTTAAATGAAAAGTGTTACTTGTTCAAATGAAATGTATTACTTGATTTCAATGAAAAATATTACTTGTTTAAATGAAAGGTGTTACTTGTTTAAATGAAAGGTATTACTTGAGTTCTATGAAAAGTATTACTTGTTTAAATGAAAGGTGTTATTTGTTTAAATGAAAGGTATTACGTGTTTCATTAAAAATGAGTGCTTGTTTCATTGAAAAGTAGTACTTGTTTAAATGAAAGGTATTGTTTGAGTTCAATGAAAAGTATTACTTGTTTAAATGAAAGGTGATACTTGTTTAAATGAAAGGTATCACTTGAATTCAATGAAAAGTATTACTTGTTTCATTAATAATGAGTCCTTGTTTCAATGAAGGTGTTACTTGTTTAAATGAAAAGTATTACTTGTTTAAATGAAAATGTAGTACTTGAGTTCAATTAAAAGTATTACTTGTTTAAATGAAAGTATAGTACTCGAGTTCAATGAAAAGTATTACTTGTTTAAACGAAAATGTAGTACTTATTTAAATGAAAAGTATTACTTGTTTAAATGAAAGGTGTTACTTGTTTAAATGAAAGGTATTACTTGTTTCATTGAAAAGTAGTACTTGTTTAAATGAAAGGTATTACTTGAGTTCAATGAAAAATATTACTTGTTTAAATGAAAGGTGTTACTTGTTTAAATGAAAGGTATTATTTGAGTTCAATGAAAAGTATTACTTGTTTAAATGAAAGGTGTTATTTGTTTAAATGAAAGGTATTACTTGTTTCATTAAAAATGAGTACTTGTTTCATTGAAAAGTAGTACTTGTTTCAATGAAGGTGTTACTTGTTTAAATGAAAAGTATTACCTGTTTAAATGAAAATGTAGTACTTGAGTTCAATTAAAAGTATTACTTGTTTAAATGAAAGTATAGTACTCGAGTTCAATGAAAAGTATTACTTGTTTAAACGAAAATGTAGTACTTATTTAGATGAAAAAGTATTACTTGTTTAAATGAAAGGTGTTACTTGTTTAAATGAAAGGTATTACTTTTTTCATTGAAAAGTAGTACTTGTTTAAATGAAAGGTATTACTTGAGTTCAATGAAAAATATTACTTGTTTAAATGAAAGGTGTTACTTGTTTAAATGAAAGGTATTACTTGGGTTCAATGAAAAGTATTACTTGTTTAAATGAAAGGTGTTATTTGTTTAAATGAAAGGTATTACTTGTTTCATTAAAAATGAGTACTTGTTTCTTTGAAAAGTAGTATTTGTTTAAATGAAAGATATTACTTGAGTTCAATGAAAATCATTACTTGTATAAATGAAAGGTATTACTTGAGTTCAATGAAAAGTATTACTTATATAAATGAAAGATGTTACTTGTTTAAATGAAAGGTATTAGTTGTTTCATTAAAAATGAGTACTTGTTTCATTGAAAAGTAGTACTTGCTTAAATGAAAGGTATTACTTGAGTTCAATGAAAAGTATTACTTGTTTAAATGAAAGGTGTTACTTGTTTAAATTAAAGGTATTACTTGTTTCATTAAAGGTATTACTTGTTTCATAAAAAATGAGTCCTTGTTTCAATGAATCTGTAAGACTATTCAATAGTGTCATAATTTGTTGAGATGTTTATTAGGTATGAATAAAGCTTCAAGTTGGCTCATACACTTGTTTTTTTTTTTATTTACAAATACATTTGAAATATCGACTATTTCGACTAGAAACAAATGTCAACTCTTTATAAAAACATGTCAACTCCATGCCGACAACAGTACCAACTCTCCCAGCACAGTTCGTCATGACTTTAAAAAATATTCTAACCGTTTGCTAATAAATAATTTTCTATGACAATAATGTCTATTTAAAAGGCAACAAAATTAATAAATTACTCATAAATTGATAAATGATGGTTATGACTTAAATCAATCATACACTCCATCTGAATGAGAATAAAAAACGGGCTCATGCTTTTTTAAATTAAAAAGACGGACTCATGCTTTTTTAAATGGCCAAATTACAAGATTGTCCTTGTCAAATTTTCAAATTTTGAATTTTGTCCTTTTAATTATTCTCAGAATATCAGCTAGTATTCTCACACATAAAAAAGGAAGAACACTTACCCCTAAATTATGGTGCTTTAATAGTAAAGATTTATCATTGAGAACCACATAAAAGCGTGTTACGTTACATATTAAGATCCAAATACGCCAATATTTTGTTGCACATCATACAACCAAAAAATAAAAAAATCAAGCATCCAGTGGCTGCTAAGATCCATTCAATGGCAAGAAAATAAATACTCCATCCGAAAGAAGAGAGCCCTGCGCATTCACTATTATATTCTTTGTTGGTTGATCGATAGTAACCGTGGAATACATCTCTCTTATATTTAAATAACGAAAGCGGAATATCTACGGATTCACAACAGGATCCGGGTTGGAGTGCGTATTTGTCCAGTCCCTTGACTTTGAATAAGTAGGCAGTCACTATAATGGTAAAGACCTTCCTCCCAAAATCAAGCAAAACAATATAACTCCCTACATATTAATATCAAATCACACAGTGAGTAGGGTGGGTAGAGAGAATGGATATAACCTTATGTTCAAGATTACAATAGTTACCTCTACAAGTTGACCCTTCCAGTAATGTATGCTCAATGACATAGTATGATTCTGCACATATAAATCAAACCCACATTCTCCCTTAAGAATTAACGGCAAATTAAGTTACATCATTTTCTGAGCAGGAGGTGGACTATAGTACTGAACAGGCCAAGTATTTAAACATGAAGCACCAATGCATGTTTTGCTAGCTGTATATCAAATTTTTTTTTATATCCATCACTTTAAATCAATAATGTCTCAGTTATACAACAAGTGCTAAGCCTTATTATGCAGATTCAAACTATTTACCTAATATACATGTCAGAATATGCACGTGTAAATGAACCATGAATATTAATTCAATCGAATGTAATTTTGTCAATTGTGCGTGCTAATTAATACCTGAATAACAACATAAATAAAACTTCTCCATGAAATGTATGTATGTTCTCTTGGAAAAGTCAGTCCTCTTAAAACCTTCAAAGGTTTTCTCAGAGGCGTAAGGGAGATAAGCACCCTCTGCAAAATTATGATTGTTAAGTAGTTGTGTACTCTGATAAAGAACCAAATCGTGCAAATCAGATTGAATGCTATTATGAGCACAAATTGGAAAAGAAACTACTTACACTATCACCAGTTACTAAGGGCTATTCAGATTCAGCTTCCTGCATTCAGGAAATCAAACGCTCATTAATTATATCCATAACGTCAAAAGGGATGATATAAATTAGAAAGAAGCTATCACATTATACTTACTTTATAAAATTCTACCAAAGTAAGGCCAAAAGGGATGATATGAATTAGAAAGAATCTGACTTCATGAAGGCTTTAGGACTATTTGTTCTCTATTCTACTCATTTCATCACAATTATGAGTTCTACTTCCATTGATTAATCAAAACTTGAAGCAAACTGTAGGGAGTTAAAGACAACCAATGATCCAAATTATTAAGCTAAAAGAAGCAAAGTCTCATAACAAACATTAGAGGCAGAAGGAGGAGAAATGGCAGACGCGTAATGGCAAATGACATGACTTCAACAAAGAACCTCTTTGATCATTATTTATGAAAACTCTGATTCACATAGCCTTACACCAGCTATTTGCAATGCATACATGTATAGTTTGTAAAACAGTATTCAAAACATCAAAAATTCAGTTCCAAACCCCCAAATATAACTAAACTTACTTATAACCTCATACTCCAATAATTTACTCAGATTTCTTCGCTTGATTTTTGTTCCCATACACCAATCCAGTTTCCTGGAAACAAAATCCAAACTCACACGAATTCCAGTTCCTTCAAAGTCAAAACTTCATAACAAAAGACAAAATTCATAACAGAAATACCTGAGGATCCGGAATGGGTTTTCTCTTTTCAATATATCGATAAGGATCCGGCTTCGCCGCTGCCAACGCCGCCTTTTCCTGTGAGCAAAACCAAAAATTAGATAACAAAATTCAAATTACACACCAAAGAAGTAAATGATTTACAAAAAAATGAAATTGATTTCACCTCTTGCTCTCTCCTAAGCTGCTGGGAAGGGCGAACCCCGTAGAAAATAAGCTAGGGTTCCGGCGACTGACCACGAAGCTAAACTGCTGCCGCCTCTCAAACCGCCCATCGCAAATTACCCACAACAGGGTTTATTACTCTTCACTTACCCGCAACAAATCTGGTCCGCCGATCTCTTCCATCGCTGTCGTCGGTCTCTTCATCCTGGTGCCGTCGCCATAAATCATAAGTTGTGCCGTCGCCGTCGCAGTGTCTACACGTGACGTCACCATCGCCGTCGCCGGTCACCATCGCCGTCGCCGGTCACCATCGCCGTCGCTGTGCGCCATAGGATAAATGTGCAACAGGTAGATAAGGTTTGGGGAAAGAAATAAGCGATACAGGAATGTGAAATGAGGTTTGGTTAATTGGGTTTTAGGATTAGTGTACGCTTGGAAAATGGATTAGAGTAGGTTTGGACAATGGGTTAGGGTAGGTTTGGAAGATTAGTAAGTTTTGACTTTGTCAATAAATGAAATGAAAATTAAGGGGTAAAAGGTAATTACATACCCTAAAAGAACAAAAATGTTTTTTTCATAAAAAAAAGAGCAAAAATGTTTGGTCACCTCAAATTTTGGGCAAAAGTGGGTATTTCCACTTATTTTTATTAGTGGGTTGATTATCCGTAGGTAAACGTAGCATTCACCAAATATAACATCTCCAAGCTACTACACTACATATCAGAGTTACCTAGATGCGTGATACGTGTATTTTTAAAAAGTAATTAATGGTATCTATAAATTACATTTATATATAAGTATTAAAATCCATAAGGACATATGCTGAAACAAAGAAAAAAAATAGAATAGATGACTTGTTTCACCACTAGTACTAATCAAGATCTGTGGCGCACCAAGTTAACTCTCCTGCTTCTCTTTTTGTATCCAACAATATAAAAGCACAATTCATCAAACCATAGGGGCCTTCCATACTGAAGAATGAAATAACCCATAATAACCCCTATTATTAAACCACATCCATATCGCAAAAGAACAACTTGCCACGTAAGTCCATCAAGAAAATCATAATTTTGATCATCTTCATCTTCATCTTCATCTTCATCTAGTTGATTCAGATCTTGTTCGCATTTTTTCGTCAATGGAAATCCGCACAATCCTGAGTTCCCAATATACGAATCACTGTCAAACGTAGATAACTGGCCAGTACTAGCCTGAGGTATCTGCCCCACAAGATTATTCATCGAAAGATTTAGCTTAGCAAGAAACGTCAGATTTGTCAACTGCCTCGGAATTTCACCATCCAATTTGTTTGAAGACAGGTCAAGTGACTCAAGCGCGTTCATATTTCCAAGTGACGTAGGCATGTTCACCGTGAGACGGTTATGAGACAAATTCAAGTACCTCAGAGAATTAAGCACTCCCACGGTATTCGGAATACTCCCCGAGAATCCGTTTGAAGACATGTCAATAGTGGTAAAGGATATCCAAAGCTTACCTATTGACTGTTCCCTACCTTTCAAAATAAAACTCAACGAGTCTTGGTAAGTTAGAAAATATTGTGCTAACGTTTCATTTTCCTTCACATCTATCATGCCTTTGAAATTCTTCAAATATCTTTCAGGCAAAGAGCCATTGAACTCATTCCCAGATATATCAAAAACTTGCAGTCGAGGAAAAGGTGTCACGTTGCTCGTTTTTGAGGCGAACGATAAGGTCCCACGAAACTTGTTTGACCTCAACACGAGGACTTTAAGCTCAGGAAGAGCTTCCGTCCAAAATGGAAACGTGTCTTGTATTTCATTGTTTCCTATATCAATGATCTCTAGTCCTCCACAATTGACAACAAACTCCGGTAACTTTCCATCCAATTTATTGCCATTCAAGTTAAAAGTATTAAGACTACAACCCTTGGAAAATGTGGTTGGAATGTGGCCTCTCAAGTGGTTTGTGTTTAAATCAAAGACTTTCAAAGATTTGCTGAAGTTTCCTAAACAAAGTGGAATCTCTCCTTCCAAGCTGTTATTAGAGAAATGGAGAAATACAAGGGAACTCAAGTTACATATGGAAGATGGAATCTGTCCGGATAATTTGTTGGAGTAGAGTAGTAGGGTTGCCAACCTAGAAAAATTCCCAATGGTGTGGGGTATTATACCTGAAAGTTGATTTTCTCCAAGATTTAGGTGAAACAATCTTTGGGATCTCTCAACTTCTAGTGGAATAGGGCCCTCAAACCTGTTACTCGAAAGATCGATATAAGTCTTGTTAACTGTGAACAAATTCCTCGGAATGCTACCTGAAGATGTGGTGCAAATGGAAATTTTAGTACTCAGTTAATCAACTCATGACCGCACTACAACATAAGTTACATTATATAACGCCCTAAAATATATTACTTAATAACTATAATGTGTAACTATAGCTAATAAGTTTAGATAAAAAGTTTTTTTGTCCCATAAATTTTCTGTAATCTGTTTTTGGTCTCAAAAAATTTTATTATCCAATTTTGGTTTAATAACTATTGTGTTTGTCCAGTTTTGGTTCCATTTTCGCCGGAAAAGCAAAAACGACGTCGTTTTCGTTCAAAAATTGGGGATCTTCGATCACGCGTGTGTCCAAATTATCGTTTGTCCAATTTTAGTCCCATAACTATTGCGTTTGTCCAATTTTGGTCTCATAACCATTGCGTTTGTCCAATTTTGGTCTCATGTTTGTTTCTTTTATGGGATCAAAATTGGACAAACGCAATAGTTATGGAACCAAAATTGGACAAATGATAATTTGGACAAACAATCGGAGAGCCCCAATTTTTAAACAAAAACAACGTCGTTTTCGTATTTTCGACGAAAATGAGACCAAAATTGGACAAATGCAATAGTTATGAGAACAAAATTGGATAGTTAAATTTTTCGGGATAAAAAACGGATTACAGGTAAGTTATGGGATAAAAAAACTTTTTTTCTCCTAATAAGTAACACTTTTAAGGGTGTTACAACAAAGGAGCCACATTGGGTAAGGGGGGGGGGACTGGGCCCCTCTGGACTCTTACGAAATTCTATATACACACACACACACACAAGTTCTCTTCTATTCTTAATAAGTAGTGTTATCAAAATAATTTGTGTCTCCTTGTTAATGTCATTCTATCAATCATAGATTAGGTTTCGATTTTTTATGGTCACACTTCTGTTCTTTTTTTCTTTTAGATTAGGTTTTGATTTTTGTTGGTCACAATTTTGTTCCATTTTTCTTTTTCTTTCTTTTAGTACAAAGTATAATTGGGGCTTGGTTTGAAGGTCCTTCCTTCAATTATAAACCAGGTCGCGATCACTTTTGATCACGCTTATTGTTGGATCACGATTATTTATAATTTAATTTTAGACGCATTTTATGAATAATATTTATTAAATTCACATCCTTTTATTTGATAATTCAATTTATATAGAGAGCTTTTCTTAGACAATGAGAACGATAATATTTTAAATATTATAATATAATTATATTAATTAAATGTAATAAAATTAATTTTTTATCTTACATATATAGTTTTTAAATATATCATTTTAATTAGGTCTTCTGTACATCAGGTGCACCGTGAAATCCATAGTGTAGTTTAGAAACATACAATTTGTTACACTGAGACGTGCAACTTGTTTTACAAACGCAGGTTGCATGTTTTAGTGTAACGAGTTGTATGTTTTTAAGATACGCTGTTGGGAAATGAATTTAATAAAGAGGATTTTGATTAGATCCCAAAACCCCTGAGTATGACATGTTCAGGATAATCTTGATAGATGAATCAGGATTCGGTTTTAGAGTGTTCGTGATATTATCTCGACCGCTGTATAGCCTACAGATATAGAACAAGTTAGTTTCAAGACTCAAGAAGAAATCGAGATAATCAAGACTCAAGAGGGATACTGAGAACCTGAAGACTCAGAGAAACTGAAGGCTCAGAGAAAACTGAAGGTTCAGAGAACCTAAAGACTCGAGAAAACCGGCAAGGCACAAGGCAATTATCAAGACTCAAGAATATACCAATGCTCAAGATATCCCAATGTTCCGAGGCACCGGCCGGAAGAATATAAGCTGGAATCCGGTGACGTGGACCAACGAGAGAAGACAACCACTGGAAAAAGCCGCAGAATCTTACAAAAGAAGAGTATGGATTTGAATGTAACTCTCTCCAACGGTAACATTCAAATCCACACTATAAATACAAGTTCTTCCTTCATTATCGATGAAGGAAGTGCGTAAAAAGATAGAACAATGCTACAGAGCCAAAGAAGCGTTATAGCGAAAGCATTCCCACCCTAGAACACACAAGTCTATAGATATACAAATATATTCAAAAAGTGTTCTAGAACCCAATCTAAGCAACCCACGATGTATCATAAGCTTAGAGAGATTTTCCCAACCTTAGCATTGAGGTTAAACCATTGTAAAGGAAAAATCTCACCATAGTTGGAGACAACACCAAAACCCAAACCCAGTGGTGAAGTGAGGTAGTTGTTAGGCAAACCCGAGTGAGGGTGATAAGTCCCGTTGGAGTGTGAACTCGTTAAACATCTCAGAGCGATCCCGGAGGGTGATAAGTCCCGAGGCGAACCCGAGAGAGGGTTATAAGTCCGATTCGAGTGTGAGCTCAGTAAATATCTATTAGCAATCCCGTGGAGGGTGATAAGTCCCGTTTGAAGGAATTTCCCTAGAGAGGAGAGTGGATGTAGGACCGGTTGTCCAACCACTATATATTCTTTGTGTTGTTCTTCGCTTTATGTTTATACTTGTCATAATGATTCGTTTATAAGCAAAGCACACACACGAGCTCAAAAGTTTAAAAAAAATGGAGCACTCTGCCCTCATCCCCCTTTTTATATATTTTTGAAGTTAAAACGTCTTTTGCTTCATACGCAAAAAATAGGTTTTCCAAGGGACCAACAAGTGGTATCGGGCGGTGCTCAAAAGATTAATTTTTCAATGTTTTTACTTTGAGCGAGATCTTTCTTTTTAAAACCTATCTCTCGATCCGATATCAACAAAAGCGTACCACCGAAAGCGAAAGTTTTACACAACAATGGAATAATAGAACTTTTCATTGATAAAGACCAAAGGTCGGGGTTACATTACAAGTTACAAATGCAAGAAAACACGGAGGTCAATACATAACTCTAAACCCTAAACCCTTAAGCCATATCCCTAAACCTTCATCCAAACCCAAACCCGATCTACAGGGGTGATTAAGAGGAGGAAAGAGATTTTAAATCGATGCTCTCATTTTCCCCACTTAACAAGGTGAGGGAGGCTTGAAAAAGGTAATCCTATGCATAAGAATCGATGGACTCTCCAAGGGAGTGAGAGCGGCATTAATAGGATTTTTAAGCCGGGAGCCCCCAGGAGGAGTAAAAGGCGCTCCAATTTGTTAAAGGTGAGTTTGATATAGGAAGATCGGTGGTTATCCGATCAAAATCGTATATCAAACTCACGTTCATTTTCGACTAAGTCTGTTGATGGTAGTCACGTCATAACGATAGACACACAAGGGTGCATACGGTTAGGAGAAGTGTCTTCTCGGTTACAACAAGAAGCCCGCCCGTGGTGGTAGAAAGCTTTGCAACAATCGCGTGTGAAATCGTTGGCGATGATGAAAACAACAAAAAGGATGAACAGAGTTGATTTGAGAAGATGAAATCATGGAAAAAGGGGTAAAAGTGTTTAAAGTCTCACCGAAACAAGGGTTCACCAGGATACATGATTCTCTGAAGAAGATATGTATGGTGAATGAGTTATGTTGTGTAAAAACATTGGTCCAATTTATAGAGGCCAAGCAAGGGGTGCGAGATGCAAATTTGAGTTCTCAAAGCCTATTTTAGAAAAATTTGCATCACAAGGACAAATGTAGAAATCACGCGACCGATAATTGGATAAAGTTACGGGCGGATTGACATATCGAAAGTGTATCGGGACGATATCTACGATGTCAAATCGCACTAACTTAGGGAAGAGAGTCTACTACTCTGACTAAGTTCCGCAAAAGAACATTTTCCAAGAATTGTCTTAACTGAGAAGAATCGATTAGGTCAACAAAAATCTGATTACATACAAAGTCGATCAAATGAAGAAAATCACCGAGCTTGAAAAACTTCACCAAATCGGATATATCGGTCTATATCGGTTGAAAGGAACTTCAACTTGAGGGGAACTCACGGAATCAAAAGTAAATGATTGAGATCGGGGCGAGGTCAGCAGACAAGACCGATCAAGATCGATGAGTTAGATGAGTTCCTGAGTGAAATCGATGAAATGTGCGTTAATCGAAATGAAGAAAAGCTAAAGCCAAAGAAATCGGAAAAGGTTGCAAATCGGAAGATGAAATAAAAGAGATCGATCAAGATCGACGCGTGATCGAGATCGATATGATAAACCTGATATGCTAACCTGATATAATGACCTGATGCTATTCTGATATGTTGATCTAAAGAAGTGTTGATCTAATCAGTCGAACTGATCAGATCAAGCAAAAAAAAAATCAGATAGCATGAGTGAAAATGAATACTGAAGGCTCAGTAAATAAAGTGGACTGAGACTCAGTATAGGTCAAGTGACCTCGAGGGTCGATGTAAAAAAGAGACCGAGGGTCGGGATGTCTTAAATCGTAAGAAATCCCGAACTCGGTCGGCATAGTATCGAAGATGCCCGATCGACAAGGTCCGTAGAAGAAGAGGAATGAAGTCGAAAGCGTAAGATGGAAGATCAAGACCAAGATCAAGACTTGTAATTCTTTATGTTTGTGTCTTTATTTCTTTGATAAGTTCATTGTGTCAGAATCGATAACATACAATCAATGAAACTTTTATCTTTATGCTCAAAGATAATACCTCATTATCTTTTTTTACATGTCTTTTATTTAGATATGCATGATTGAATGTCTCTGATCTGATTATATGCTCATATATAAGGGAAACTATATGATCTTATAAGAAATTACTTAAGTATTTAGTAATGATCTATTTAGAAAAAGATTCATTACTAAAGAAATTTGTTGAATGTTTTTAAATTGATTGGAGATTTACCTTTCTTGTAATAGAAAAAAAAAACCTGAAACACAGTATAGGTTATATGTTTGTAACAAGATAGGTTTTTGGCATCATCAAAAAGAAATTGTTGGGAAATGAATTTAATAAAGAGGATTTTGATTAGATCCCAAAACCCCGAGTATGACATGTTCGGGATAATCTTGATAGATGAATCGAGATTCGGTTTTAGAGTGTTCGGGATATTATATGCACCGTGTATAGTATAGCGATAGATATAGAACAAAGTTAGTTTTCAAGACTCAAGAAGAAATCGAGATACCAAGACTCAAGAGATATCGAGAACCCAAGACTTCGAAACCGGGGCTCGAGAAAATCGGTTCGTTCGAGAGAACTCAAGACTCGAGAAATATCAAGGCACAAGATTCATCAAGACTCAAGAATATACCAATGCTCGATTATATCCCGAATGTTCCGAGGCACCGGGTTTGAGGAATATAAATACTGGAATCGGTGGCGTGGACCAACGAGAGGAAGACAACCACTGAAAAGCTGCGAACTTACAAAGAAGAGTATGGATTTGAATGTAACTCTCTCCAATCGGTAACATTCAAATCCACACTATAAATACAAGTTCTTCCTTCATTATCGATAGTGGAAGTGCGAAAAAGATAAAGAACAATGCTACTGAGCCAAAAAAGCGTTATAAATTAAAGCATTCCCCACCCTAGAACACAAGTCTATAGATATACAAATATATTCAAAAAGTGTTCTAGAACCCAATCTAAGCAACCCACGATGTATCATAAGCTTAGAGATTTTCCCAACTTTAGCATTGAGGCTAAACCATTGTAAGGGAAAATCTCACCATAGTTGGAGACAACACCAAAACCCCAAACCCAGTGGTGAAGTGAGGTAGTTGTTAAACCAAACCCGAAACCCGAGTGAGGGTGATAAGTCCCGTTGGAGTGTGAACTCGTTAAACATCTGAAGCGATCCCGTGGAGGGTGATAAGTCCCGGGCGAACCCGAGAGAGGGTTATAAGTCCGATTCGAGTGTGAGCTCGGTAAATATCTATTAGCAATCCCGTGGAGGTGATAAGTCCCGTTTGAAGGAATTTCCTAGAGAGGGAGAGTGGATGTAGGGACCTGGTTGTCCGAACCACTATATATTTCTTTGTGTTGTTTACTTGCTTTATGTTTATACTTGTCATACGCGTTCGTTTATAAGCAAAGCACACACACGAGCTCAAAAGTTTAAAAAAAATTGAGCACTCTTTTCCTCATCCCTCTTTTTTATATGCACCGAAATTAAAACGTCTTGCTTCCGCACGCGCAAAATAGGTTTTCCCACCGGGACCAACATACGCTATGGAGTGCATCATGCACCTGGTGCAAAGGAGACCCATTCTATTTTTTTTATATTTTTCTATTAAATTGGGCCCCCGAACTCAAATTTCTAGCTCCGCCAACTTATAATTGCTAATGTTGTCTAAAGTCTAAAGTAACATTTTTCATAATTTATATATAACTTTTAAAAAGTGTTACATGCATCCTGTAACATCTTATGGTAACACTTTTAAAATCACTACTACACATTTGAGCTTGCACAGCTGCACTTGGACAACCCTTTTTTCAAACAACTCTCCAAGCTATAGATTGGAGAGCGGTTTTAATAAAAAAAAAAGAATAGACTATTGTCCAAGTTTAACACTTAGACAAATGTTGACAAATCACAGTATGCGAGGGATTAGAACAAATGGTTTCGAACCGTTTGTCCAAGGTAATAGTTTGACAGCGGTTCCAAACCGTTGTCCAAGTGTTCGGAAAATTTTAATTCAAAGGCCAAATCGCGAACCGGACTTCAATTTTTCCCCAAATTAAATCAAAATTAGCGTCTCGCCTTCTCTACCCTAATCGAACTCAAAATCGCTCGTCCTCCTTCCATTCCGCCGCTTGTCTTCTTCCCATTACCTCTTATATTTCCCCAAATCGCGAACCATGCCCTAGCCCTCCTCCTCCTCTTCCCCCAAATCGAACCCGAAAGCCCTAGCAAATGCGTCTTCCCCGCCGTCGTCTTTCTCCTTCTCCCGCTGCGTCATCAGGTAAGAGCCCTAATTTATATCAAACCAAACCACTAGCATAGTATTAACGTAGAAGTTGATAGCATAACTTGGTGTTTGATAGTATTAACGTAGAAGTTGAGGTTGAGGTTGGTGTTTGATACAAACCACTATCATAGTATATATTAACGTAGAAGTTGATAGCATAACTTGGTGTTTGATAGCATAACTTTCCGATTCATTTGAGAATTGAGGTTGGACTAAATTGGTGATAAATTAACGTAGAAGTTTGATTAATTGGCAGTGTACTTGTAATTAATTCGAAATAATATGCTTGATAAATGAACAATTGATGCACTCAAGGTGTTTGATAATATGCTTGTGTGAGGATTTAAGCATAAATTAGGATTAATACATTAGGATATATTTTGGTTATATTAATTTGATGATTTGGTGAATGGATAGTAGCGTGTTGCTTTAGATGATTAATGATGGTACATTAGGTTATATACATTGTTTTGAGATGCAACAAATCCTTAGATACATATGCAATATACAAACCTTAGGTACCACCACATTCTATATGCAAGTTTTATACATTAGGATTGTAATACTTTTAGGTTTAATACATTAGGATACATGCATTATCTTGAGAAACACTTCATATTGTCTTTTCTATAGGCATCTCTAGTTCTATATGGATCGAAAGTGGGTTCGAGCAGATCGATTATCAGATGAGTATAGTAATGGGGTGAAAGAATTTTGTAATCATGCAATTAGACACTGCACCGACCCTCGGTACATTCCATGTCCGTGTTGGAAATGTATGAATGGAAAAACCGTTAGTGGTCGAGAAAGTCTGTTTGAGATGATTAGAGATGATGATGAATATGGCAATCCGGATCTTGTTAACATTTATGGTCATGAACGAGAAAGGTCAACCAAAAAACGAAAAAGAAAAACAAGTGCTAAAAAGAAATGTAAGACTTTATTGAATGTTGTTTCTTCTGCTATATTAAATGTTGTTTCTTTTGATTTATTAAATAAAGTGAATTGTTAATCAACAGGTTCCGAGGCAACGAGATAATGAACATTGTGGACATTTTGTGTGTTGCTCTATTGAAGACATAATCCGCGCTTCTCTAACGAACATTCCTCTCAATGTAAGTCAATTTATCGATTTATTTAAATTATTATTAATTGAATAAAAATTCATACTATATTGATTGATTCGTTGTTTGCAGTTTGTTATGAACATGGGCTCAATTCTTACTCTAAGAAAAGACTGGAGAAATGGAAAAATGATTGGACGCGCGGGGTACCTTTACAATTAATTCTTATATTCATACGATATTAACTGAACGTTGTTTGAAATTTTGGTAGCATGTAATTTCTTTTATATATTTGTGATGATATATATTTCATGTTTTTGGTGTATTGGACGTATATATGTTTATGATTGTATGTTTATTTATTTCATGATGTGTATGTTTATTAATTTATTTGATGTTTTGGTATATATATGTGGTATAAGTTTTGGTTTATGATTTTATTATAGGATTTTTGGTTTATGGTTTATGGTATTGGACGTATATATAAGTTTTGGTTTATAGTTTTATTATAGGAATTTTAAAATATAAATTAATAATTAAGAAAAAATATATTGAATGAATGTTTTTCAACCCATTGCCTATGTAAAATAATAAACGAATTTAAAAAAAAATATATTGACTTAGACAATGTTATTTATCAGCCAAGCTTAAACTTACTAAAAGCGGTTAGAAACCGTTGTCCAAGTGCTTCTCTTGGACAACGATTTTTTATCAGCTGTCCAAGCTTGGACAGCTGATGCTTGGAGAGCGGTTTTAACCGCTCTCCAAGGTCATTTTTCACAGTTGTCCAAGCCCAAATGTGTATTAGTGAATGTTACTAAATGAACTTTAGGTAACACTGTTTACAAGAAAATAAATTATGAAAAAAAGTGAAAAAGTTACTAAATGAACTTTAGATAACACTTTTTATATGAAAATAATAAATTATGAAAAAAAGTAGTTCCTTGGTATTGAAGCTTGGACCTCATGATGATAGGCTACAGCTTACCAACTATGCTAATCAACAATGTTATACAAATTTTGGACGATAATCGTACTTAAAATGGTATTTCGCTTTTTTCTAATTCTTTTTCCAAAAGTAGCATTGTCTAACATTATTTCCTTATTACTCCCTCCGTCCTAATTTTGATTATTCATTTACTGTAGACATGAAGATTAAGAAAAAGTAGGAGATAATAGTATTAAATGGTGTAAAGTGGGTTTGGTGGAGGGAAATAATAGAATTAAATGGTGTAAAGTGAGTTTGGTGGAGAGAAATAATAGTATTAAATAGTATTGAATGTTGTTTTATTGTCTTATTTAGAAATTGATAAACAAAATTAGGACGACTATTTTTGAAAAACGGATAATCAAAATCAGGACGGAGGGAGTAATTCTCAATGTACCAAACAATTTACGGCCTACTAGTATAATTTTATTTTATATTATAATTTTAAATAGAAAAATATAAATTTAAGTATATAACAAATATAAATATTTTATTATGAAATAAATTTAAGTATATGAACATAAAAGGTTTAAGTTTATTATAAAACATATTTATAAAAAAATTATATATTATTTACTAAGATAATAAACAATATAATAAGTTATCATATACAAAGAAAGATATACAAATGTAATGCACATAATACATATCGAAAATGTTTATTATATATTGTATATTATAAATAAAGTGTATTTATATGTGTAAACACAAATTTCGTATTTAATAAATGAATAAACAAGAAAAAGGAATTACAAAGATAATTTTTTGAGTTGAATATAATTTCGGGTACAATCTCTAATTTGATCATCTGATTCTCTCTTCGATCTTGACTTTGACGTTCTTCCAAGATTTTCGAAGTCGGATCCGCAGCCGAATCTTATCCATTGCTTGAATTTCGGGACTTTGTAAAATTAATCCAAGGTGTTTAGCACTTTGATCTTGGATTAAAGGGTCCGAGACTTTGTGATGTTTATCCAAGAGGCACCTTGATCTTGGATTAAGGGGACTTTCGAGGGACTTGTGGTAAGAACGCGTATCTAAGAGGTTTAACATCGTAATCTTAGACCGAAGATCGTTCTTAACTTATTTTCGAGGGACTTTTGTGAAGAATGCGGATCCAAGAGGCTTAGCACTGTGATCTTGGATCGAAGACCGCTCTTGATTGATTTCCAAGAGGCTTTTGAGAAGAACACGGATCCAAGAGGCGTAGCACCATGATCCTGGATCGAAGACAGTTCTTGATTGATTTTTGAGGGACTACCGAGGGACTTCCTTGAAGGACGCCTTGAAAAATACTTTGAATCACAAAACTCAGTCGCTAAGACTTACGAATTTTTGTGTATTCAATGAGAGGAATGAGACCCCTATTTATAGGTGTAGAATGTTGTCTTTGCCCTAGATTAGACGGGATTGATTTGAAGGGTCGGCAAGATTTGGAGTTATCTAGAAAGATTTGATGGGCTCCACAGTTTTGGACTGTGTTTGATTTAATTTATTGAACTTTAGTGGCCCAATTTAATTTATTGCACTTTTGAGGCCAACTATTTATTACAATCTCTAATATGATCCTCTGATTCTCTCTTCGATCTTAACTTTGACTTTCTTCCAAGATTTTCAGAGTCGGATCCGCAGCCGAATCTTATCTGTGGCTTGAATTTCGGGACTTTGTAAAATTAATCCAAGGTGTTTAGCACTTTGATCTTGGATTAAAGGGTCCGAGACTTTGTGATGTTTATCCAAGAGGCACCTTGATCTTGGATTAAGGGGACTCTCGAGGGACTTGTGGTAAGAACACGAATCTAAGAGGTTTAAAGATCGTAATCTTAGACCAAAAAAGTGTTCTTAACTTATTTTCGAGGGACTTTTGAGAAGAACGCTGATCGAAGAGGCTTAGCACCGTGATCTTGGATCGAAGACCTCTCTTGATTGATTTCCAAGGGACTTTTGAGAAGAATGCAGATCCAAGAAGCTTAGCACCGTGATCTTGGATCGAAAACCGTTCTTGATTGATTTCCAAGGGACTTTTGAGAAGAATGCGGATCCAAGAAGCTTAGCACCATGATCCTGGATCGAAGACCGTTCTTGATTGATTTCCGAGGGACTATCGAGGGACTTCCTTGAAGAACACCTTGAAGAATTACTTTGAATCACAAAACTCGGTCGCTAGAACTTACAAATTTATGTGTTTGTCAAATGAGAGGAATGGAGCCCCTATTTATATGTGTAGAATGTGGCCTTTGCCCTAGATTAGACGGGCTTGATTTGACGGGCCGACAAGATTTGGAGTTATCTAGAAAGATTTGATGGGCTCCACAGTTTTGGACTGAGCTTGATTTAATTTATTAAACTTTAGTGGTCCAATTTAATTTATTGCACTTTTGAGACCATTCTGATCAATCGCAAAAGTCTGAAAATTTGAACTAAAAATACGCCCGTATTATAGTTCAAATTTGAACTAAAGTGCAGAAATTTTCTGCACTTTGTACCTGGTTGTAATGTTTTGAGTGACTTTATAGTGTAATGTTCTTCTCCCTTTATTTATTGGACTTTAGAGGCCCAATTTCATTTATTGGACTTTAGGGGCCCAATTTAATTTATCGGACTTTAGAGGCACAATTCCATTTATTGGACTTTAGGGGCCCAATTTAATTTATTGAACTTTAGAGGCCCCATTCGATTTATTGGACTGTAGAGACTCAATTTAATTTATCGGACTTTAGAGACCCAATTTAATTTATTGGACTTTAGAGGCCCAACTTGATTTATCGGACTTTAGAGGTTCAATTTAATTTATTGGACTTTAGAGGCTTAACTTGATTTATCGAATTTTAGAGGAATTACATCATCAATTATTTATTTATTTATTTTAGGGATCAATTATATATTCCCAATAAATAATAAATTCTATTGATTTTTAGCATGTAATTTTCACGTGTCGCAATTTAATTTGTAATTAAATTTATTTGCTTACAATATATTTATATATTTAATTAAATAGTTAATACAAAGTGTTACTAAAATATGTTACATATTTAGAAATGTTACCTAAAAGTGTTACTTATGTTAAAGTATCACTTAAAAAGTATTATCTTTATTAAAGTATTGCTAAAAAGTGTTACATAGGTAAGAATGTTATTTGAGAAGTATAACGTAGTGTTACTTAAGAAGTGTTACCTATTTAAAAGTGTTACATATTAATAAAGTGTTACATAATCATAACTTTCACCCTTCTTGCAAAAGGTCCCATACAAAAGTCTATATTTTTTCTTTTTCATATAAGAGTTGATTAACTTTATTATTTCATTCCGACAAAATTTAAAAATTGCTCGAGTTTAGTCGCAAAATTGTCGACAATTTGAAAATTGAATGAAATTACGCATGTGATGGTCACATGACGGTTTAATTTGGGGATTTTCTACCGAACTAATAACTCTACCCCTATAGAAAATTGAAATTTGTCTTTTACTGATTTCCAAATCGAAATAACACCACCATTTCCATACTCACGAAAACTTATATGCAATATTGTATGGAGTTTAAGATCTGTGTATTTGCGACCCACATACCTATTTACCCACTGTAAATAAATGCCCACAAAGTTGCATTCGCGATTCAATGATTTTCCAACCAAATTCCGTCTGATTTATGATGATTTAAGGGATAAGTCACATATCAACCACTGCATTATAGTTCGCTCACAATTCAGTGATTTTCCGGCCAAATTTTGGTCGATTATAATGAGACTGATATCAAAATCTTCATCTAATTGTGCCCGTCAATTTGGTACCCTATATTGCAAATTTTGCACTTCACGCCCCTGTGTTTCAGTGGACTGTGCTAAAAATTCATTTGGTTTTGGCTACCATAGTGTAAATGTTTTTTTGTTGTTCATATTGTATTACACTTTGTCCATGCAGTAACAATTTTTTTTTCTATGTAGTAACATTTTCTTTTTGTGTTTCTAGGTTTTTATATTTTAGAAGCTTTGTGTTTGTTGAAGATGTTGTGGCTTAACAGTTCTCAATGTGTGTTTTGTTCTATAAAATTCCTGTTAACCATACTTTTTTTTACCCAATAATTATTTTTTGTTTTTTTCTGGCGTATTTTTGTGTTGGTCATATAGTATCACAATTTTTTTTCATGTAATAACACATTTTTTTCCATATATTAACACATTTTTATGGTGTTTATGTTATGCAAAAAAAATTATTTAGGAATTTTGTGTCGTTGAATCGTATTAACTTGACGGACAAGAAACAAATATGACACTCAAAAGAAGAAATGCTAGCTCAAATTTAGTTTGAGTAGGTCTAGTGTGAAAATTTTCATGTATGAAAATTTATAAAATTGTCCTAAATCAACCATTTACATTCTAAACACTAAATAATTAACCCTAAATTATGACATATTCGGGTCGGGTGAACCATGAACCACTTGGGCCGAGTGAACCATGAACCACTCAATTTTGTCTTACCTTCACCAATTACAGAATTTGATTATAAATTAAAGTTTTTTCATGTATGAAAATTTTCATAGTAGACTTTGTCATTTAGTTTTTCCTCTATTATTAGAGGGCTCCGATGGTGGAACACATAAGCATAAAGGAAGAGTGAGAGAGATGATGTTGGTTAAACATGTGGTAACACATTAATTATTAGGTCTATTAATATCACATAGTAATATATTTTTTAAGTCTATAAGTATAACATTTTTATTCATAAAGAATCACATTATATCTATAGCAGTATTACATTTTTATTCAAATAGTAACACATTATTAAACCTATCATACTGTGGCCGATCTAGGATTTAAAATTTGAGGTACATTTTTTTTAAGAGTAGGTCTCATGTACACCCGGGTGCGCCGTGTTGCACGTTTCTAAAATGCATTATGAGTACACGATGCATCCGAGTGCATATAAGACCTAGCCTTTTTTTAAAGGGATTTTGGGGGTACATTTAAATACTTTTTCCTAATTATACATAATACAAGTTTATTTTTTTAACATAAAGTATACAAGGGAGTAAATTTTACTTTGGGGGAGCAATGTACCCCGTCACTGCTATCGGTATTACATTTGGTATTCATGTAGTAACATATTTTTCAGTGTAAGTCTTACAAAGAGATACGTTTAAAGTACACACAATATTGTATAGGTGTCCAAGGAAAATTAAAGTAGAAAAAATTAAGAATAATAAAATGCAAAAATTTTATACTCAACAAAATTTGAAATATAGGGATAAGTATAACATGAGGTATTATTGAAGTTATACCTGCATGTGAAAAGAAAGAAAATCGATGTAATAGATGGGAAGAGAGAGAGTTGGTGTGAATAGCATTGAATTGTCTAAAAATAGTGTTACGGGGAATTAATTTCGCATCTCTCTATAAGTTTGGATTTTTAAATGAGATAAAAAAAAATATGGTATCAGATTCTCCAGACTTACGCTCACGTTAAAGTTAGATTCTGTGAAAAGCAACTCTCTACTCATATTAAATTATTAACTAAATGGGTTTTCTCCCACTTATAGAGTAAGAGAATCCAACCTCTGAGGCAAATTTGAAAATTGTCGGGAATGGGTGTTTTCGTTGGTATTTTTCAGCGGATTGATGATGAAAGTTGACCAAATTCCGAACGACCCGTCCCACCATTTTTACGCTCGGATTATTCGATCGACATTTACCCATGACCACGTGACTTTTGACGGTTTAATAAACTTTTGAAAATGAGATCACTTATTCCATAATTTGTGTTCCATTTTGTATTCCATAATATAGATGGATGACACGTGGAATAATAAAAAATATTCAACGAACCACCATACCCTGGGTCCATACGTTAAAGACCCAGAAGGGTGAAACATCAATGAAATCTGAAAAAAGTAAAAAACAGGGAGAATCGAATCGAAACTTTTGTGAAAAAAGACGTGAAATGGGTCGTCAATAAGCTAATATTTGCCGATGAATTTTATGTAGGTAAATTAAATAAGCTAAACAAGGAACTTAGTTTTATAGGTGTAATTGCAACCAGATACATTTTTATGAAGTGTACTTACAACCAGGTACATTTTGGTTGTATATATGTGGGTAAAATTGCACTGAAAATGCAATTATACCCATATATGTACAATCAAAATGTACCTGATTACAAATTAAAAAAAAAATGTACCTATGTACAATTTCCCCAATTTTATACTTTACTAATATAATTTTTTTCTTCTAATATAAGAACAAAGAACCCTCCCATTGTCACTAGAACTCAGTTGACTTTCCAAGACAGTGAGTGCTTTTACTATTTGAGTTATCCCAATTTGTCATTTTTAATTAGATAAAAATTAGTATAGACCTGATTCGTGCTATGAATTCGATTATTTAAGTATCACTGTTACATACAAAAACTCTCACTGTTATGTATAGAAACTATCACTGTTATGCACAAAAAAAATCACTGTTTAGAAAATGCTTTATATTTTTAAACAGTAAAATTTTTGTGCATAACAATGATAGTTTTTACACATAACAGTGATAGAGTTTATGTATGAACATGATTCACATGAGTGTTTCTCTTTTAATTATATATTGGCATTTTATAGTTCAACCTAAAAAACTATATCACTTAAACCAAACCACTTCATCATTGATTTATATATTATCTATATATAATAAAAAAAATGCGTAAAACTTTACTCATAAAAAAAATACATACCGCTTAAAGCGTTGTAGTCGAGGAATAACTCGCGAATTGTTGTCATATTCCCAATTTGGTCTGACAATACTCCATTTAATGTGTTTTTGCTCAGGATAAGTCTTTCCAGGGAAGACATATTAACAATAGTCCAAGGTAAAGTTCCAGTCAACGTATTGTCACCAAGGTTCAGATAATCTAAGTTTTTCAGATTACCAATTTCTTCTGGAATTTCACCTGTGATATCGTAAGATTGTGAAAACTTAAATATTTACTCATCATAGATAAATTCACAATATGATACTAAACTCACAGCCGAGAGCAATTATATATCGATGGTTATGGTTTAGCATAAATCAAGAAAGCCTAAAATCCAAGAGCTCATTGTTATCCATAATAAGCATTCATAAATTTGCACAGCAAAAAACGCAGGTTTTAACGACGGTTTTAGTAACAATTGACCTAACCGTCGTAAATAGCGACGGTTTTTCGACGATTCAGGTTTTATGGTCAAAGTCGCTGAGTTTAGCAACGATTGGTTAGATGTCGTAAATAGCAATGATTTTGCAACTATTTTTACGGACTAGGTCAAACCGGGTCATTTTTCGACGGTAAGAACCGTCGCTAAATTGCAACCCGGACCACGAAGCATATCGTCGCTTGGGTCACCGCCCAAACCGTCCTTTAGCGATGGTTTTTTGAAATTTCGGCAGTTATAAACAGTAATAGCCACAGTTTGCAAAAATCGTCGCTAAATTAAATTCGATTATATATGTCTCCGCCGTAGCATTTGCAACGGATTTTTCGCAAAAAATCTTGCTCCTCATCGTCGTCCCTTCGTAAAACGAAGAAGTAGAGTATTCTGTGCACGCCAAAGCCTTCATCTCTTCACGTTCTTCGATTACTATATTTTTTAATTTTTTACCGTTTATTTTTCGTTTTGTGTATATATATGTGTATATTATTATCGATTTATATAATTTGCATGTGCGTACGTACATATATACATATAATTTGATTCATTTGTTTTGATAGATTGATGATATGTTTAGGTTTAAGAATTTTTTAGGTGTATTATGTTTTAAAAAATTGATATTTTATTGAGATTCTGTCGAAATTTATTTAATTAATTCAATTAATAAATTATCTAGTGAAATATGTTTAGGAATTCTTTTAGATATATTATGATTACGTAATATGTGTTAGAATTGTTAGATTGTTGGTTGACTAGGAGATGAGTTTGAAATAATTCAGTCGAGACTATGTCAAAATTTATTTAATTAATTAATTGATTTACTTTAGTATGTTTAGTTTTTTTATATATATTATGATTTAATAATATATGTTAGAATTGTTAGATTGTTGGTTGACTAAGAGATTTGAATTAATACAGTGGAGATTATGCCGAAATTTCATAAAATTATTTTTTATATAGTTGTATAGTAATTTAATTAATTAACAAATATAATATTTAATGCAGATGAGTGGTCAAGACGGTGATGACGTCCCAGCTCGTCCTATCCCGAGCACTAAGAGAAAGAAGATACTCAAACCTACTATTCAGATGCCCCCTCTCTCACCGCCTCAAGACAGTCGTCTGCTAAGGTCTGTGGACCTTCGGAGGCCCGCAGATCACCCTCGCTGGATCGCGTCCCCACAACGTCACAATCTCTAGTAGGGTCGACTTCGGGCACGGCCCATGCATCTTGTCATCCGGTTGGCATGGGCACCTCTTCACGTTTGCTTATCGATCTTTTTGGCGGGCAGTAAGTAACTTTTTTTTTGTTTAATTATAGAATTAATTTAATTTAAGTTTTTTTATTTTTATTTTTCAGGATTATACCCGGTCACAGGGCTATCGCTTTAGCCACTAACTCCATCTTGCATAGGGGATTTGCTATCAACGTCCACAGTTGGAGATACGTGCCACCTGACCGTCGCCAAATCTACTTCGACGAGTTTAGGGTATAATATTTATTTAATTACTTTATTTTAATATATATATATATATATACATTGATTAAATTTTGTGATATTAATAAAATGCAGAAACAGGCGAAATGGTGGGACGATCTCCCAACCCCAGAACTCTACAAGCCATTTTGTACGCTTGCTCACGAACGGTACAAAGACCTACTACACATGTGGCATATTGGGTGGAGGGATGAAGGGTTGGACACAACGAAAAATATGGAGGCGGAGGTATGGGGCTCCATTGTAGCGGTTTGGAGTGATCCCAAAAACATCAAGATGTGCGAGAAGAATCGCCAGAACTGCATGAGTCAGCCAGGAGGGATTGGAGGCATAGTAACGTATCAAACTGGATCTCGATCTATTTTGGAGCACCGCCTCGCCAGAGTAAGTAATTTATAAGTTTATTAATTAATGTTATCTAATTAATTATATAATAAGTTAATGATAATAATATTTATGTATTTGTTAATAGGAACAACAGATTGGGGTTCTTCTTGACCACCTTGAGACGTTGGCACTCATCCATCCGTATAATGAGACTGCAAAGACCTCCACCTACAGTCGCACGACCCATATACACGTAAGAATATAATTAATATATATTAGTGGTTTATTTCTAAAATTAATAATATTATTATTTTTATTTAATTTATCTTAATAATTTTTAAATTTTGTAGAATAAAGAACGAGGAAGGGTTGCAGCTGCCCGCCAGTCTCAGTCTAGTGAACTGTCAGATGGGAATTCATTAATCAGATTTATGTGGAGGAGGCCGGCAGCAGCAGGGGATGGGTAGGTACTCCAGTGTCGTGATCGCGGAGACACAAGTCTGCTCCTTCCAGCCATCTGTTATTTCAGCTCCGCCACCGAATGAGACGCCTGAGCAGATAGAGGCTAGGCTTCGAACCAAACTTGAAAAACAAAATGAACGGAAGTGGCGACGTCTGGTCTCCCATCTCCGTCTCCCCGATAATTCTTTTCATTGACGATTATCCGTTGCATTAGACACTGTTTTTTTTTTAAAAATAATATAACATCATTTAATTATAATTTATAAAGTAAAAAAAAGTTATAATTATAACTTTAAAGATTATTAAATAATAATACTCCCTGCGTCCCGGGATAACGTGCACCCCTATCCAGGCACAGAAACTAAGAAAACTTGTTTTATTGGTATTATTTAAATCAATTATAATGATATTGTGAGGGTGTAAGTTTTGAGTATTTTGTCATTTTAGGAAATGTGCACGTTATTGCGGGACGGACCAAAAAGGAAATTGTGCACGTTATTGCGGGACGGAGGGAGTATTAGATAAGTGAATAAATTAATTAAGAGACATAAAAACAAAAAAAAAATTGGACAAGTATCCTTTAAAAGTACAATTTTAAAAAATATGACATAATTTAATTATAATTTATAGAGTAAAAAATATTATAATTATAACGTCAAAAGTTTATTAAATAATTCAATTAGATAAGTGGAACAAACTAATTAAAAGATTTTGTTTTAAAAAAAAATGAATTTTTAGTAAATATACAATTAATTTCATGAAGTAAAAGAAAGAAAGCAAGTGGTTTGAAAGCCTTAGGCGCCGAAAAATTGTCTTATTATATTGCAAGATTTGGTGCTTGGTTATATGTGAGGTGCTTATGGTTCGTGTCTGCTTAGGCTCCCCAGGGCGCGGGTTCGAACCACCCTAGGCCATTTTTTTTTTCTAAAATCGGTGTTTTACAACGGTATTTTCGACGGTTAAGGTCGTCAGTAATTGCGATGGCAAAACCGTCGAAAATTTCGACAATCTATACCGTCGCAAATTCCGACGGTTGATGATGTCATAGTCGTCGCAAATTTAGTGACGGTTTTCCGACAGTTTTACCGACGATATAGATCTGAGCCAATTTGAGACAGTTAATCAAACTGTCGCAAAACTTCGACAGTTTTTAATCGTCGCAGTTGTGCGACGGTTTGTCAAAAAATTATCGCTAAATTTAACAACGTTCAATTTAACCACGGTTTTTCAAGCATCGCTAAACAGCGTAGCAACGGTTTTTTTCGTCGCAAAAACCGTCAGTAAAACCCGTGTTTTTTTGTAGTGTTGGCTACCCAATTTAATTTGCAGTGAGCTTGTTCCTGGAGTTTTGTACTTAATTTTATGCATTGCTTGAGCATATGCCTTGCCTACTGCACCTGGAGATAAATTCTTATTCCAAATTCAACGAATTAAAAAAAAAAATCGAAACATATGCATGCATGATGTCAAAATAAATGGCCGAAAGTAAATGACACAAATGCAAATCTTAAAAAATGGCAGCATGAAAATGTTAGTGAAGATGCACGGTGGCTGAAAATGTAAGAAAGTGTAAGAAAACGAAGAATCGAGGCGTGGCCCATGTTACACACAATTTTCTTTTCGTAAAATAAATTATGCCCGCACACAAGTTCTGGTAAAATTTGCACCGCCCTATGCACATGTGTGGACGGATAATCTCACAATAATTTACAAGCTACAAGTAAGTATCTTATTATATATCCACTTCCACATTTAAATTTTTTCAATGTGGGGCAAAAAAGAATTCTTCCTTTTCTCTATTTATTGATTACTACAATATTAATTTCCTGATTCGCCAAAATTAAAAAATGGGCAACATCTTTCAACAGAAAATTAAATGAATGAGTTCAATATGAGTTTCTTATACTAACAAAACTTATTAAGACTTAATTAGAATTGGTCTCCTATGAACTAGACCTATATATGCTATGAATTTGAATTATTTGATTCATTTCATTGATTTTCAACACATTTTTTTAAATTACTAAACTTGACCTGCATTATACCTTGGGTACGATCAAATGTCATGCGTTAAAAAAAAAAGTTGATAGCATGAATAAAGTTTATACAAATTTTTATCAATTAATTAAAGAGGATAAAAAGGCGGGATTGTACGTACCAGTTAAATCGTTTGTACCGAGGCTTAATTCGCGAAGGCTCGTCATGTTGCCAATTTCTCTTGACAACTCTCGACTAAATTGGTTGACGTTTAACTAGAGATGTTCTAATTGTGGGCAGCGCCATATGTTTGATGGTATTGTTCCATTTAGGTTGTTGCCTGTTAGAATAAGCCTTTGAAGGTTATGGGTGCAGTGTTCAATAGTCAGTCTTCCTGATAAGTTGTTGTCACTCAGGTAAATGTCTATTAAGGATGATATATTGAAAATGGATGGAGGTATGGTGCTTCTCAACTTATTAGCTCCCATCCAAAGGTTTTCTAAACTCTTCAAACCTCCAAACTCTTCTGGATATTACCTGTCATATTGTGAATTTATCAAAATTCGCTACAAGAAAATTAATCTTTGCATTCTTCTACAAAATTTTTTATTTTTTTTTAAATATGTTTACAATTTTCAACGAAATAGTATGATTTGCCTACAAATTTTTTTAATATTAAAGACTATTTCTAAACTACAAATATAATTATTTACAGAAATATAAAAAAGAAAATATCTCTAAAGTACAAGAGAATTTGTGCGGTGATTATAAAGTGCAAAATAAGACATTTTTACCCCTAAAATCAATTTCTATTACAATTTTGCCACATGTCAGCCCATATAAGTGGACCCCACACTAATTAACCCTAAAAACGCCACACATTTCTCTCTCTCACAAACAAATCGATTTCTCTCTCTCTACCTCTCTCTCCGCACCCTCCCTTTCTCTCTCCAAAATCGCAACCTAGGGTTTTCGTTTTGAGGCCGCGGGGCCACGGTGTTGTAAGGCCGCGTAGGGGTGTTGTGTGGTGGCTATGGGGGCGGCGACGTAGGGGTTTAATCGCGTGGGTTTTCGTGTGGTGGGAGCCGGGGGGGATGGCGGCGGACGGTGTGGATGGTGGCGAATGGGGGTGACGGGAGGATGGTTTAACGGCGACGGCGTGGCGGATCTGCTGAATTTGGTGGAGAAGACGGCGGCGCATACGAAGGTATTCATGTCTTCTTTTATTAATTTTATCAATTTGAATTCTTATTTACTATATCTATTTAAATTCTTATTAATTTGAATTCTTATTCATGTCTATTTTTCATTTATTTTGTGTTTATTTTTTCTGTATTGTTTTAGATCTGAAAAATTAAGTGGCATATCTTGTGTATGTTGTGGGTTTGCGCGACGGTGGTGGTAACGGCGGCGGTGTGGTCGACGGCGACAGAGTGATATTTTCACTTGATATTTTGGTAATTTCTATTTTATTATTGCAGATATGTGTATGGACATGGGTTTTCACTTGTGTCTCTCTGTTATGAACTCAAACTAGAAGCAGAGTGACTCTCTGTTTCCTCTGATTTGGTGAAGATTTTGGTCGAAGCCGCCGGTGAAGTTAGATGCGAAAGCCACCTACAATTTTTTTTTTTTTTTGGAAGATGTAATTTTAAAGTGTAATTTACTGTTGCTTTGGGGGGATTCGGTTTGAAATGATAACAGCATTTGGGGAATGCATTTTTGAAATTGATAAAATGTTTTACATTAATTGGGGGAATGCTCACATTTGATATTATTTGATGTGAAAATTTTGGAGCATCTATATTTTCTTAGCTCAGCAGTTTGACCCCGAGTTCTCAAAATTATGTTTTGCTGTTGCAGATTCTTTACTTGTGTCGAAAAAAATTAATTCATTTATGGGCTGAAATTTATTATAGCACTTCTGGGGCCAAAAAGATAATGCACTTGCACTTTTGGGCTAAAAAAAAATTAATGCACTCCTGGACAGAAAAAATTAATACATTTATGGGCTGAAGATTTTATTAATGCACTTCTGGGCCAAATATATTAATGCACTTGCACTTTTGGGCTAAAAAAAATTAATGCACTTTTGGGCCAAAAAAATTTAATACATTTATGGGCAGAAAATTTTATTAATGCACTTCTGGGTCAAAAATATTGATGCACTTGCACTTCTGGGTAAAAAAAAAAATATAATGCACCTGTTGGCCTAAAAAAATTAATGCACTCCTGAGTTGAAAAATTTAATGCACTTGCTGACCCAAAACACAAATTTGAAAAAGAAAAAAAAATGCACTCCAAACAAATTTTAATTAAAATTAATTAACCTCTGGACCTAAAAAAAATTAATGCACTCCTGGGTTGAAAATTTTAATGCCTAATTTGAAAAAGAAAAAAAATGCACTCCAAACAAATATTAATTAAAATTAATTAAGTGCATTACTTGGACCTTGTGGAAATCATGAAATGCTATCATCTTTCGTAATGAGACAATTAAAGTGGATAAAATTGTGGATGAAATTAAGAGACGATTATGGAGTTGGATCAATGAAAGAAAGAAATTGAGACATAAAATTTCTTTTGGAGATTGGAGCATCATGCGGAAAACAATCCTTAGTTAACATGTATTCAGCCTAGGAGTCATCTTACTGAACTTGTTTCTGTTACCATCTATGTGGGCAATTCTTGCTAACTCATTATAATTTGGTACTCCTCATGCCCTTTTATTAATGAAATATCTTTTTTCTAATAAAAAAAATTAAAATTAATTAAGTCAAATTTGTGATGCACCACAACAAATTTGGGACCGTTATGAGTGGGGATTGAGAAATGATGAGAGAGATATGGGACAAATGATTTTAATTGGGAAAGGTAAGGTGGGGACCGCAATTTCAATTTGTTGGGAAATGGCGTGGGAGTGTCAGGTAAATAGGAAAGGGAAATACATACAAATTCTGGAAAATAAAGAAGCCAGCCTGAGTTCTTTTTTTTTTCAGAAGGGTATTAATGTCATTTTCTTGTACCTATTAGTCTCTATAAAAGTTTTTGTATCTAAGAGTTCTAAGGTGTTTGAGAATGTACCTTAGAGCCTTGGCCCCAAATGTAAATTGTCTAGAAAATTACTTGTGTAGGTTTACTTACGGAAATTACAAATGTATAGGTAAATTGCTCGTAGTCAATTTGTTTGTCTAGGAATTTATGGTGTATTTTTTTTTTCAAAGATTATTCTAAAATTGGTAGTAAATCGTAGACAATCATTATTTTTTTAAAGACTTATTTTTATCAAAAATTATTTTGTAGGATATTCTTTATTTTTGGTAGTGATTAACCATTTTAATGATATGGGCGACACATATTTCAAAAAAAAAAAAAATCACCTTGCATGCAATAAGTGCATTATGCACTTACGCTCCATTTGAATACGGGAATTTAAAATGAATGAATTTGAAAAATTATAAAAATAAAAATACATAAATTTTAAATTATGAATTATCAAGAGATGAGAGACAAAGGAAGAGGGTAAAGAGGGAAGAGGGAGGGAAGAGATAGAGAGAGGGGATTTCAAATGACTATGTTTTGATAAGGATTCTGTTTTAATTTTAAGTTTAAAATTTTAATTATATATGCCTGAAATTCCAGCTGTTAAAAAAAAAATACATGGGACAGTTCAGTTACAGTATTCGCCAAAAAACCCCAAATAAAAATAGCAAAACGGCGTTGTTCCGGCCGATTTGGAATTAAAATTGGACATTGTCAAAGTTTTTTGGACTAAATTGACGACAAAAAAAACTTATGAGACTAAATATATTTGAGACCAAAGCTATAAGATCATTTGTAATTCAAACTCAATTATTTTTGTAGGAAGTGTTTTATAGTTTTCGTAGGATATTCTTTATTTTCTTGTAGTTATTTTAATGACACGGGCGACACATATTTCAAAACAAAGTAATCACCTTATATCCAAATGCAATAAATGTATCATGCACTTATATTTTTTAAATGTTATCAATTATTTTTATTAAATAATGTTAATTATGTAACAACCACATTATGCATTTGGTGCATAGAATGTTTTTTTTCCTCAAAACTAATATTTCTGGGTCAAAATTGATCCTTTCGTGAGTCTAAAACATAAAAATCACTTTTCAATTAAAAATATTAAAGTTTACTAACACAGGAGTTTTTTTTTTTTCCAGAAGCACGGATCAAAGCTCATACAATTTTGAGCAACACTTGTGACAATTAATTTTGTTTAATATAAAAAATAATATCATATAATATTATTTACTAAAAATAATTAATATTAATATTCAGTAAAAATAATTGATATTATTGAATATAAATACCCAATATTGTTAAAAAAGTCACATTGTGCATAAAATTTGTTAGATTTTTCCATAACTTTATCGAACTTATGTAAAACACAACTATTTGTACGTTAAAGTCCAAACAACACAACAAAAAAGCCGTCTTTTAGCGATGGACACAGAACGAACGCCAGAATTGCGACAGTTCTGATCAAACGGTCAAAATCTTCAAATTTAGCGACGATTTTGATAATTGTTGCTAACTGTGGCAGTTTTTTCGATGGTACCGACCAACCGGGTCGAACCGGGTTCGATTTACGAAGGTTTGAACTGTCGCTAAACTAATGGATCGATTTTGCGATGGTTCAAAACCATCGCTAAATCGCACGAAGTACGAACCGCCTCGTCTGTTGGGCCACCATCGTTTTTGCGACAGTTCTAACCGTCGCAAATCCGAATTGAGAATTGCGACAATTGAAACCATCGCTAATAACGATGGTTTTTCAAACCGTCGCTAAATCTCAATTCTATACACCCATCGCAGCAAAATCTATGATTTTTTTTGCAAAAATAGTCAGATGTCGTCGTCTTTATCCGTCGTACGAGTCGCCGAAAAACGAACGAGTGGAGCATTCTATGCACGTCTTTTTTGTAGTGCAATTTGTGGCCGCTAGGTTTCGAACCAACAAACTTCGTATGTCACTTCGACTAGGATTTTCTTTTGTTTATTTTGTAACATAAATTATTTTATCACATTTTTTTTTAATATTTCATTTATCTAATCTAATAAAATTTGAACTTTTAAAATTATTTGTTATAAATTAACTCATAGTTAATTAATATATATCAGTATTTCATAACTGAATCGGTGACCAAACCGGTTTGGGCATCAGTTGCCGGTCCAATCGGTTGGACCGGTTAAACCGACGGTGCAACCGTTAAAATAATTTATGCATATTTCTTTTATGTTTTGTATGTTATATTAAAAAATAAATATTTATTCATAAAAAAAAAAATTATACCAATTTATAACTTATAAGTTTTATATTAAAATAAATACAATATAGTTTGGAGACCAGAGATGATGGCATTGCAGATTAATTCCACATTGTGTGTGACAACGGTAAATAGATTAAATGAAGTTGATGGCTTGTGAAGGAATTTATTAGAGAGAAAATGATATTGAGATAAAAACAATAACATTAAATAGAGAGATTTAGAAAAAAAAAATAATGAAAAAAATCAAGAAAAGTGATTTCATAAATAATAAAACCGAATTAACCATTTTTTAAGGAGTAATTGGACTGATGACATGAGTGGTTCACGGTTCGACCAATTGAATCGATTTTTAAAAATACTGATATATATATACATATTTAATTTGTAAAAAAAATCAATGGGAAAAATCTTTCCCCGTTGACGGAAACTGGGATCATACTCCTAACGGGGCGATCTCCGATTCGTTCCCCCATGGGTATTTTATAAATATTATATATCACTTAAATATTTTATGTATTTACAATCAATTAAATTTAACTTAGACGTGTTACCTAATTTAATTTTTGTATATTAATGTGTTTTATATTATATGTGTAATTTTTATAAAATGTACTCCCTCCGTCCCAAACTCCATGACATTTTGATTGTTCATAATCATTTAGTGTAATAGTGATAAAGTGGTGGGGTAAGAAGAGTTGTTTATTAGTATTTTATATGATAAAGTGATGAGTAATTGAGGGTAACAATTTTGTTCTTAATATTTTATGTGATAAAGTGATAAAATAACTTTATTATAAAGATTAGGGCAAAAAAAGTGAATACTTTACCATAAAGATTGTGACGGAGGGAATAGTAAAAGACACAAGAAAATAAATAAAAAATATTAAAGAAAAGCAGATGGGGTCCGGGGAATCCCCACGGAAACAGGGATGAGGGAGTAATTTTCCCTATTTGGTTCGCAGGGATAGGGATAGGGATAGGGATAGGGATATGAATTCTCCAATTTAGCGGGATGGGGATTGACGCTCCGGCCCCGCCTTGTCGACATCCCAACTCGAGCTCGGCTCATGAAATTTAATGAATGAGCTCAAATGAATATTTTTTTAGCCGAAATCTGAATAGTTCGCATACGGCCGAACTCGTTTATTTCCCTAACTAACCCAAAAGGCTGCTAAAATAAAAATATAAACAAATATATTGAGAATAATGATATGGAATTCAATGGTTGATTTAAGAGTTAAAATTTATTTTGGTTCCATAGCTTTTGTTTATTTTTCATAAAAGGTCTCAAAAAAATTAAGGGAGCGCTTGGTCGGGGTAATGATGGTGAGTAATAGAAATGAATGATGAGTCATTCCCATTAATATTGTTTGGTAATTTTGTAACCAAACAGTTATAGTAACCATGCAATCCCCAATTCGATAGTGGTTGACTTTTTAATGATATTTATTGTCATTTTCATTCCAATACTCAAATCTAAGTTTTTTAATTCAATCTCAGAACTTCTTAATTTGTTCGATATTTTGACCAAAACTTGCTGGAATTCGATGTATGACGTTTGTTTTGGAGCACATTTGTTTGATCTTTTGTTGAAAAGGTAATAGTTATGAGACCAATTTACAGATTACGTGCCAAAAATGTTCCTCAGAACGACATCGTACTTCGAATTTCGGCAATTTTAAAACTAAAATTAGGCCATTAAAGACCAATTATGAGACGAATTGAAGAACTTAACCTTTTTAGAAAGTTTTACCATAAAGACAAAATTATGGGATCAAAATGAATTTTGACTCATAAATTTTATAGGGCACCTACAGGTATTTGACAAAGTCTAGTATGAAGATTTTTTATCATGAAATTTTTTAATTTACTGATCAAATTCTCAGAATTGGTGAAGGTAAAGACAAAATTGAGTAATTAATGGTTTGTTTTCCAGCCAAGTGGTTAATGGTTCCATTGCGTCCGAATAAATTAGTAATTTAGGGTTAATTATTTAATGTTTAGGATGTAGATGGTTGATTTAGGATAATTTTATAGATTTTTAAATACACGATAATTTTCACACTGCACTCTTTCAAGTATTTTAATTGATGTGGCAATCCACATCAACAAACTTAATAATAAAAAATAAAATAAAATAGAATAGAAAAAAATTGAGAAAAAAGAAAAAAAAGGCCGATGGTATATTTTCTTGGTTGAATTCCAAATCTTTCTTATTCCTCACCAATCCCCTTAAAAATATCAATCTTCCTCTCATGTAAAAGGCCATATATTCTTTGAAAAATTACTCTAAAATAGATTTTTTTTTTTTAAATTATTATTTTAAGGTACAATTTTTTTCTCTATTTTCTAGATACAATTAGACTTACATATCGTAGTCTAATTTATATGTACACTCGATTACATAATGTGTAAATTCAGCTACGTAGATGCAAGTCAAAACTATTTTAACTTAAAATAATGAGTCTGATAGGTACGTATTTATGAAAGTTGGGGTAGCATTGACGGATTGAGTCGTTAGTAACAAGTTGTAAGTTGAAGAAGAGGCAATGATCCTCACTAAACCCTCCAACGCCAAACAAATGTCAGCCGCCGGAATCAGACAGCCTGCACCCACACATCCTCCATCATCCAAATGGACACCACTTAGACATATCCTCAGATCCACCTCGACACTCCGCCTGTAACCTATCCTCGACTCCGACTGATTTGACTCGAACTGACTCCAAACGGGTCCCCGACCCTGATCGTCCTGCATCTAAACCCTTGACGGACTGACCTAATCTGATCTGTCCTTGACCCCACCCGACCCAGACCTGATTCCGGACTGTCTCGATCAGACCCCTGACTTACTCCTCGATCCTGACCAGACCGACTGACCCAGACCCGACCCAGATCCACCCGATTCGACCGACCCAGATCCCAATCCATTCCAGATCGACCGCCTGCATCGACCACCTTCAAGATCTGCATCTCAATTCGACCCAAACTCCGACTAGGACTTGAACCTAAATCAGACCTTTGATCCTACTTGACTCAGAAGTCGAACTCCTACCTTTAGTCAGCAAGATGTACGAAAGTTCGCAGATCGTGGACAATTTTAAATTTATGAATAAAGTTCATTATTCAATTTCTTGCCCGAGATTGAAAATTAGTTTTTTTTGCTAAACAACTTAAAATGAGAGATAAACAAACATTTAGAAACTACTAGGTACCGACACAAATCATTCATATATTTTTTTACCAAAACCAAGGTCATGTTGTGAACTCATTTAATTTGAGGATATTTGGACCACTCTATAAGGTATAAGATCATTAATGTTTTACTATTAAAAAAAATGTATTAAAAATGAGTTTAATGAACAGTCAATTCAAGCTCATAAAGATATATCTATCTATTATAATTAACTCTTTATTTCTTAATAGATTTGATCAAAGACAAAAGCTCGCGCGAATTCTTGAGGTCATATAAAAATCTTTTTAAATGACAATATTATTTAATACTATCATTACGTTGACGATTATCATTGTTTTAAAAAATAAATATTATTATATTTACAATAATAAAAAGTTAACTTAACCTAATAACATGTATCTATTTGACCAAGTAATTAGGTCTGCCAAATGTAGAAATGCAAATAACTCCAATAGCCTTTGTACATACTCCCCTTCATCCTATAATAACTCAGACACTTTTTTATTCATCACGCCCAAAATAATACGCGACATTTTAAATAGAAAGCCTTTCATGAAGCCTATTCTCGTCAACATTCATACTTTTATATAATCATTATTTTAGGTTTAAGGATACACACAAATCACACCTAAACCCCCTTCTTACATTATACATAAAGGATTACAAAATTACTTCAAAAATGTTATTCATTACTCAACTTTTTAATTTTAGCCCATTAAAGAGTGCAAGTTAAATTGATGTGAGAAAGAGGATACTATTATCGTCATGCATTCACTGTTGATATTGCAAGACCAGTTAAAGAAATTTATCTTACTCACCAAACATGCCTCTATAAGAAGTATATTGAAGTGATGGAAAAGTACGGCGGCCTACTTTCAACGTTGAGATATTAGGTACATTTGTTTCATGATTTGCAGACGTGTTTTTGCCATCAAATTTCATGATTTCAGCCTCATTTAATAAGAAAAATATTGTGCTGCTTTTACTTTGAGATTTTATATGTATTTTACTTTATATCACCAACGTTAATAAATTATCACGCGATATTATTATATCACATTATAGCTTAAAAAGAATGATGTAATTATATTGAATTTTATAAAAATGTATAGAAGTCAGATTTTTATACGTGATTTTCGTTTAATTTTAAATTCAAACCATAAATTAACGCTGCTTTTCAAATTTAAATTATTTCAAATAGCCCAAATAAACATAACGTATAGGCCCATTTGATGACGACCAAATCCATAGATTATTAATAACAAATCACTACTCTCCAAATTGATTTACAAATATTAAAGACGAGTAGCCCAATAATATATATCAAGGGGAGAGGGAGTACAAGAGAGTATTTATATTTCACAAATGACAGCCATTTATGATTCAAATCCCTTCATTTTAAAATTGACTTCAAACCCAAGACTAGAATCCATCGAAAGTGATACTTGTGTGAAATTCAGAATTTCAAATCTATCCATCCAAATGAAGTCTTAAGGATACAAATCAGAATAAGAACGTATAACGTAATTTAGTAGACGTTAGTAGTCAAATCACCATATATTAGTAGTCATTTTGTCGATCCCACCTCATCAACTTTGGCTTAATTGAGAAAACAATTTGTAGTCTAATAACCGTTTATAGGAGGTAAAAATCTTATTGATGCGATGTTAAGACTACTAGATTTATCTACATAAATGTAGTCCGATTAGTCAAACTGATTTTTCACCTTCAACAGCCAATTACCGAACTAAATGTAAAAATTTTGAAAGTTATTATAAAAACTATTTGTTTTTTTTTTGGGCAAAACACAAAGAGAACATTGCAGTAACATATTAACACCCATATAAGCCAGTTTGTAAGTAGGAATTTGAAACAAAATGTATCAAACCCTCTGAGTATAACAAATCACCATTTCCAAGATGGACATCAGGATTCAGGGAAGTTGAGGATTCAATGGAGCTGTTTTATTTGCTGAAATATACTCCCATCTCATCCCCCCAAAGGAGTACAAATAAAGATTTGTTCGCTCGTATTTAAACAACAGAAGCTTTCAAAAGAAACCATATAAGTCTCAAAAACTGAAACGCAGCAGAAGGTGTTTTATTAAATCCGAAAATTACAATTGCAATAACTGCAACAAATTAACAGAATTAAGTGATTTATGGAAAGATGAGAGAAGTAAGAGGATTACCTAGCTAAGAGTTTGCATCAAGCTGCCATTATACATCTTATCGTTAGCAGTTGTCGGGCATCTGGGTCTCCTAAGCAGACCTTTTGTTGTTCCCCTACACCTGTCCCTCAAACAGACCGGGTACACTAATTTCCAATGCATCTGCACGGGTGATTGAAGAGCAAATTGTACTTTTAAAATAACCTAATACTTTCAAGTTCGAAGTTCAAGTTTGTTTTGTCCTATGACTTTTGGTTTTTACTAGTTGGTCCCAAAGGTTAAGGTTTTCAATTTAATCTCATTTATTGTTTAATTGGTCTGATGTTGGTCCCAAATCGGGGAACTTGGGGCCACAATGAAACCAATAAGGCAAAAGTTACGGACAAAAATGAATTTTTAACCTCCAACTCAATTTTGAGAGAGCCAAAAATGGGGAAAAAACACTTTCATTGGGCAAATGAAATTAAGGAAGCAAATGCATCACAAGTAAGTAAAGGAATTAAAATATTAATGTCAAATTTATCATGAAAGCTAAAGAGAAAAACGACAAGATCCTTTTTTTTCTTAAAGCCTATTCAGCTAGAAGCCCAAAGTTGACTGATAATATTTACATCTCCTTGAATATAAAGAAACTTACTGCCGGGCATTATCATAATGGATGTCTATACATGAGATGATACAAGCAAAAACTAGTCTATGGAAGTTAATTATCTCGTAAATAGTTTGGATATTCAGTAAACACGTAGACATCTTTTTAAATGTTTTTCTGTTCAGAGCTTTCCATTTTCCTTCTGCACCACTAATAATGTTATCACCCAAATAAACAACAAATTAACTTCTTATGGGAAAAAAACAAACTCACCACAAGTGATGTATGATTAAACATTGTTATTTCAGATTTAAATGTTTGTTGAAACGGGTTCCTGAAAGTTACATCATCAGGGGTAGATAATCATCCAACAAATGAATTCCAAATATAATTTATCATTATACATATAAATTAATTAGATCTAGTTTCTGTGCATTTTTTTACCAAGTCTCAGAATTCTGTACAAATTTCTTTTTCAATTTATAAACAATGGCCACTAGAAATTGGGAGAGAAAATAATCTCACTTACAGATAATAGCACCACTGCTTCCAATATTACGCATAACCTGCTTTTTCCCTTCAAAGCATCATTGCTTTACGGTCAGAGCCCCAAATCCCTGGAGCCACTTTATCAATTGCCATAGTCGAACATAAGCAAGTAAGACACTTACGCCGAGGTTACAGTATGATGCCTGTTAAAAATTAAAGGAAAAAAAAACAAAAATCACTTGAAAACGAGAGAGATTTTTTTCATTACAGCCAAGAAATCATTCACAATGAATCATGGACTAAAAGTTACATTAACCAAGAAAATAAGAAACAAAACATGGAAAACTATTATATATGTACTAGTGATAAGAACTACTTATTAATATATACATTGATTGCATGTTGCCACATTAGTGTCATTGATTGGCAATTGAAATGATAATCCGTAACTCAAACATGGAAATTAGCTGATCAAGCCATTGTAAGAACATGAGAATTCTTGTGTCCCGAAAAGATAACAGGTTTGGATCATAAATATCCAGAATATGAATGAGTTGGTCTTTATGTAAAACAGGTTTGCAGTGCAACTAGTTTGTAACTATCATTTTATGATATAACAACCTAATACTTAGAATGAAAACAAATTGACTACTGAAAATAACATTTTTATTGAAACAACTAATACAGTTTAAAAGTACAATATGAAATGCAAAACTAATTACACTGTGAAACTTTTTGCACAAGACTTTGGTTCATCTTGAATATATCATTACCATTATTAACCATACAATCAATATCTCTCATATTTAAGGTCCTTTTTAGTAAAAACAACAAAATGTGTATATCCTGAAATCTAGAAGTTATAATACTTGAGGGGAACTATCCTTCCAAAGTTCAATAGAAAAGAGTTATTTGCTCCTCAAACAGAGAGATGGAGATCAAACTTCTTTCGCTCCTCAAGAAATCATGATTGGCAAAATCTAATTGTTTATTTTAATATCATGGTATATACCTAATTAGAGATAACTAGGAACGGGAAAACCCTATGAGTTATGACTAACCCAAAAACTATAACAAGTATCAGAAATAGTAAAGATCAAAAAAAACAATGATCCGAGTTAATGAATCCAAATTTTATCATAGTCAAAATATAGACATCAAATTAATAACAATAAAAAATTTCCAAGTATTTTGCACCACAGACACTCCATCATTTAACCAAACAGTCAACCTAACTACTCCTACACAAGGAAACCAAGGTGAGTTTTTGCCATATAAAAAATGTCATTTTTCACTTAGCAAATCTTCGTAAATATAGGTGGCACCATCACTAGATACAAGACATTAGAATAGGCCCACATTATTGAGTCAAGATTAGAACAAGAAAGCTTATCATCAAGAAGCTCATGATAATTATATATATATATATATATATATATATATATATATATATATATATATATAAGGTGTAGATCAAATAAGAGGTGATCATGTGTCACTTAAACTCAATCAAGAATTATTATAGACATATAGAAGTATAGAACCCTCCAAGCTACTATCGGAGTTATTACAAAGATTGGAGAGCTCAAAGAAAGAAATCTACCAAGCCCAAATTGTGATGCAAAAAAAACAGAGAAGATTAAAAAAACAAAGAACATCTATTAGAAGAAAAATACTTGAGTGCACCAATTGCACTGCAGCAAATGAAGAGAAGTCAGCCCACGCAGTGAGGATGAGTGTTAAGGAAATTAATATAAAAAGAATTAATTTCACACCACTCAACAAGTTCTGGACTTTTTAGACGAGATTAAATTTTTCAGTAGACGTAGCTTAGGGTCCCCACATCCCTGGGTTTGATTCTCACCGAGAGCAACTCCACTATATAAATTGTCCACTGACAGCCTCCAAACGGAGTAAGAGAGCTAGTCTCTAGTGAGGGGAGTTAGGGAAATTAATATAAAAATAATTAATTTCACACCTCCTACAAGTTTTGACTTTTAGATGAAATGAAAATTTTCAGCAACTCAATTGCATTTAAAAATGGTTTTAAAGTTGGTTTCTAATATATATTAGTTGTTTTCAACAAAAGATTAGTTTTTTCTACTGGGAATAAAGATAGTTGTTTTACTAAAAAGTATTGCTAGTTTTCACTGAGCAGTATTAGTTGTTTCTTTGAACAATAAAGTTGGCGCACCATGCCCCAATAGTTAGCCCTAAGAGACTAGCAAGACTAACAAGCAGTAACAGGTATTAATTGGGAAGTCGTAAAAACATTACAAATATTTTCTGTCTTGATGAGTTCCACGAGTTATCGGAACTAGCACCAGAGGCCGCATCATTCTCCAAACTGGATCTAATTTGCAATCCAACCGGCTTGAAATTAGTAGCTACAAAAATGAGCCAACAACAAACCTTACTTTCATAAACTAAACTGCAATCCTTACTTTCCCCAACATTCACATCAACAGAACCAAATATTGGCACTTAATCATTAGATAAAGAAGACATATATCCGAAATTAGAGCACATCATTTGAAATTATGAACCAAGCAAAAAATAGAGAAAAAAGCTATGGGCTTTAATTCTTGCTATCCAAATACACCTATTACTTCAATAAATTGAAACATAATCCACACAATTTTAGCATAACGGAAATTGTTCACTTTTTACAGGCAAAGAAGCTGAAATAAATGTCAGGTGTTAACCAAAATAGAGCAGAAACGTACAGCGAATAGAGGAGATTTGGTTGCAGAGAAAACTTGGGGAGAGCTGAGATGATAGCCATCTCTTCAGGTGGGCAGAGATTTTGAAAGAGATGAGTTTGTTCAAAATGGGGAGAGATAATCGAAATTGCTGTCATTTTTGTGGGGAACAAAGATTGGTGTGAAAGTATTTGCTTAGGGGTGAAAGTTAAATATTAAATATACTTGTTTAATTAATTTCAGACGAAAAAATATCGAACCGATTAAAAATGTCCCAAGATAAATTAAAATATTTTCAGATCGCAATATTTTGCCACCAAGAATCTGTGATAAAAATTTCTAAGCTTTCGACATATCGACATATCTAGTACTTAATATAGCTCAGATATCTAAATATTTTCTATATTCGACATTTCTGCATATTATGTGGTATATACTGCATTATTACTATAAATAAAATATATATATATATATATATTGTTATATATTATTATTCATAAATGATTTTTGTAATAACAATCGCCGTGATGACCAGATGTTTACTGTATAAACGGTAATTAAATTGGTATGATTCGCCATATATCTAAATTTTGGTGTCAGATATGGCATAATCGTAAATTGGACATTTGCATAATGACATAAGATTTTAGAAGATATCTAATATCTTGTGATGCTTTAATTTCTAAGACCTAAATTTTTGGTTCACATGCTAGTAAAATTTTTCAACACGTGAATTTCAAAGACGAGAAGTGGACGGTGACAGATGTCATCCCTTGTGCAGTTAAACAAACATTCACAGTTGATTTTTAGTGAGAACAAAAGATAGGTGCTAAAACAACTCGTTATTTCATAATTCATATTCTACTTAATAATAACATAATCCACGGCCCTTAGAATATGAGGAGGCCGAGGGTGTTTTTGAAAAATTTATATCCTCCCATTCCGCCTTCCCTTCTCTTAATTGAACATGCACGGTTCACATGAGTTTTTTTAAGAAAAATAAATATATTTTATTAAGATTAAAAACGAATAAAAGAATATTTTTTATGAGAATTCTAATGATCATTTTGCTTTTATGCTTAGAAAGGTAATTAACCTCCCAATTCTCGAATTTAGTCAGTATAAATGCAACCGTATGTTAACACTGAATTTATCAATGCTCATCTTTGGGAGCGTGGTTTTTTACCTCATTGTCATCGTTCTATCAAGCCACATTAATGCTTTTTAAGAACTCGCCAACAAAAAACGTTCACCCAAAAATATAATGAGTAACCTTAGTCCCACTGCTCTCTTTCTCTGTTCCACCATCTGCTTCTTCAAGGTAACTCTTCTCACACCCGGTTTGAGAAACACCAGGCGTGGGCGCCGGTCCGCGGACCAATCGAGCTGCCGACGCCAGGGCTTTGATCAGTTCGTCGATCTTTAATGTTTGTTTAGTTTTGTGTTTTAGGATTTAACTTTCTTCTTCACCTTTTCTGCTGTGTGTGAATTCTGCGGTTTTCCCCTGTTGCTGCTTCTGAATATGATGTTTGCCTTGTTGTCTTCCGCTTTTGGGTTTAGTTTGGTTTTCTATTGCCGCGTTGTCGTGAACTCGTTATTCTTTACGACCTGCTGCTCCTGAAATAAAGTGCCTTGTCCTCCTTGTGCTTGTAATATTCGCCAGCAAGTATATCCCTCCTCGTTCTCTTACGATTGGTTCGAAAGCAGATTCCGTTTTATTAAATGAATCGTCTGCAGATCCTGACCAGATTACTACCTGGGCCTCCAGTATCAACGTTTTATTTTCCGAAAAAAATAAAATGAATTGAAAAATTCTGGTACCAACATAAATAAAAAAGTACTGAATTAATGTTCCCCACTGAAACAGTAAAAGAATAAATCTTGGCACATTTGACCATTTCCTCTCCAAAATTGTTGATAAGTTAAATTTACAGTTTAACTTTCAAACTAAAATTATTAAAAAATAGAAGATGTTTAAACAATTTAGGTTCCAAAATCCTTTCCAAAAAAATTAAAACATATCCATCCCAAAACTAGACAATTACCTACTGATGTGATCAAAATACATTTTCCAAATCTGTTGGGCAAAAAATTACAGTCTTTTCAATTTTTTCAAATTTTCAATAAATACCCACCCATCTGTATTCAACTTACTGAAACTATATGCTATCGTAAATGCAATAAATTAAAAATGTCTCTAAGAAATCATTGTTGTACTGAAAAAATAAATTAGTATAGGTTTTAAGGAGTTTACACCACAAAAATTTATTATTTAACGAAGGTTATAATAGCCTCATAATAATAAGGGTTTTTGAAAAGAGGGTTTTGACAATTTCAACATCATTGGCGATTTAAGAGTCAAATGTTATCAATGAGGCCATTAACGAAATATCAATTTGCAGTATTCTTCGTTAAAACTAAGGCTTTTATTGGCATCTAATAAAGTAATTCCTACAATAAAGATATTTCATTAAAAAATAAGATACATAATAATATATTCATTAAAAAGTAAAATTTTGACTAATGGGTTAGTTAGCTCAGCCAGAATTGCAGGGCAAAATTTACTTCAAGGCTTTTGTGTTCGAGTTCCAGACCATGAGGTTATATAATTCTTAATATTTAAAAAATAAAAATACGAAACAAATATGATACATACTTATTAAAATTGAAAATTTAGTGAACAAAACGCCTAGTCCAGTGGTCATATCGCCGTAGGGTGACACTGAAAAATCGCTTGTCTGGGACTCTGTACTCTCAAATTTTATATTTTCGAGATAAGAGAAAAATAATACAAAAATATATGATAAATATATATTAAAGTGAAATATTATTCAATGAGTCACGGCCTAATTTGGTAATTGCATTGTATATAAAAGTGAGAGGTCCTGTTCAAGTCCTTATGCTCGTAAGTTTCGAGTTACGGCGAGAGGGTTCGAGTTCATATTGGTCTCCTGGTAAAGATAATTACTATCTGACCATATCCCTCATTTTTGTTTGTGATTTAGAGGACAATCAATACACTTTAGTTCTTTTAGTATTGATGACGAACCTAAGATTTGGAAAATTATGAAAACAACAGCATTATTTGGGGGTCTTCAGGACCACTGTCACTACCTCTAGGCTGAAGCAAAGAAGCAAAACAAGACTTCGTAAACCAATTATTCTAAGATCAAGTCGACTTAGAGTTCCACACACACACACAAACAAAAAAGACATTTTGATCAAGAAAAATTGAAGAGCCTGGGATTTCAAGAAAGATCAACAATAAGAGACTTAAAAAAGGGTATTGAGGTCACACACAGTTGGTTGGTGGATTACGATGAGCTAATCCACATACAAATGTCAATAATCCACTTACAGAGTCAAAACAAGTTTATATGATATATAATACAATTTGAGTATGTTGCATGTTGATAGACAAGATAACAGGATAAAGTTTAATGACATATGCAATATTATCCATATAGATGAGAAGTGATTTTTATCACAAACACAAGTAAATAAAATGTTACAAGCTTTCAAATGAAATGATCCATATAGGAGAGAGTTAGTCTAAAAAGATTCATTACAAAGTGATGTTTTATTTCAATAAATGGTAACCTCTGGGAAGATTACATACTAGCCCAAGTAGGGTGAAGCCCAAACTCTGTTTCAATGAAATATCATATATTCTATAAAAAATAAAATTTCAAAAATTATTTTTTAAAAATTAAACATACTATTGTTATTTCCCTAATTCTCAAAAACAAACAAAACCCTACTTCTATGGTGAATAGGGCTAGATTATCTCGATATGGGTTTGCCCCACCCATTAAAACAGTTCATGTAATAAATGCCTGTATATTTTTAAAAGGCGCACATTTAGATTTGATTTAAATGTAGTAAAGAATCCGACTAAAATTATTTTCATATGTTGTTGTTATTGTGATATCACTATTTACTCCAGCAATTGGCTGAATTCATGATTATTGTTGGTCCCGTGCACCCAGTCTATGACGCAAAATGTAGCAGAATACGTTGTTCAATGTTTTTAAACTTTTTCATCGAGGTCACTTCGAGTCGATAATCAAGATTAGGGTTTCGGTATACGATCGCCTCGAGTCAAAGCCTGCGTAGATGCGATCTCGAAGCCGCCAGAAACTCTTATAATCCCTAACCGAGTCTCCGAGTGTCGAGATCCCGAAGTTGTTTCGATCGATAATTAATTCATCAACCCTCAAGAGTAATGCTCAGCCAGTAACCATTCTGTTTAAATACCAGCTTGTGCTAATGGTTGACTCAATATACTGCTTTAAGCCATTTAAAAACCTTCCTTTATGAAATAAAGATTAGGTCAGATTTACAAAGTTGACGATTCCAAATCAATATCATGAAAAAGTATGCTTTCTGCAATCAAGACAATGCAATGTGATAAGGCTGTGTGGGCGAAAGCACAGTTAACACAAAGCAATTTATAAGTGGGTTCTAGACTGCAAGCTCCTACGCCCACTCTCCTGACTCTTCAGAGAATTCATCATCAACTTCAGCTCGACTACCTCGTAGTTTACTTATCTGACCTACTGAAGCTCGATTACCTAATGAGTTTTCTATTTACTCAACTGACCTTGAACTTTTCTCGACTACCGTATTTTATTTACTCAATCACACACAAGCTTTCAGACCACCCTCGAGTTTTACTAATTTCCTAGAGTTTTCTCACTACCTGCCAGTAGTTTACTAACTTCATAACTCCTTCTCACCAACAAACACACTCCAACTACCTTCTCGGCGGTTTGGGGTTTCGTCAGTTTCAACTGGTGATGGTATATCCTTTACAATAAAGCTTAATGCAGTGGTTAGATATCTCATCAAGCTGATAATTTTATCAAGCTAGGCTTTCAGATATTTTAGCCTTCAATATCAAGACTTGGAATTTGAGTCAAAAGTGCTTTTAATCCTTTTAAAAGAATAAAGCCTGAGTTTTGTTATGAAGATAATTTTGAACCTTACAATGTGAGGGTCACCAAGATTTATGGGCAGACACTGCTGTCACTATTGAAAATCCATCACGGGAGAGACAACTTCATGAAGTTCCTTCACAAAGCGTGAAACGAAGACATTTAGGGTTTGAAACTCCTTAACACTTTCAGCACAAATTTTCATGTAAAATTTCTGGCCTTCACTTTTTGTAATGAATCTTTTTCAGTATATTCATGACTTTTCAGAGACCCACACCGCCAAAAGGTCAAGACACAGACAAAGATTTGCTTTCCTCGACTTTTTGTCTCAGCTTAAAGGTACACTTTCAACGGGCTTGGTTACAAACCTGAGTCGATATAACCTTAACAACACTTCAGACTTAGTTCCTTTTGTCCGTGATTTGAAATGTCTCGGGCAAATATCATTTTCAAGAATCAAGGACCTATTTTGATCCTTCAGAAGGACATATCTCAGCCTCGAACATCTCAGTCTTACACTGAGATTCAAAGATATTACCACTGCAATCATCGTCAAAGATTCTTGATCTTGGGCCAGCTCACTAGTTCTTTCGAGTCTGGCCTCGTATTCCTAAGTCTTCGTGGTCTTCAATCTTTGTAGTTTATACCCATCGATGTGTCGAGTCTCACGAGTTCAAGACAAGATCCTAAATGAGTCTCAAGAATCTATCTCAACTATATCTCACGACTATACATTCTCAAGCAGACAACATCCCCGACAATTCTAAAACTAACCTGACTCAACTATCAAGATCATTCTCAACATGTCATACTCAGTTTTAGATCTAATCAAAATCATAAACCTTATTAAAATTCATCTCCCAACAATTTTTTGATGACGCCAAAACCATCTTGTTTACAAACAAACAACTCATACCTGTGTTTCAGCTTATCCTATTACAAGATCATTCGCCTTCCACCTTTTAAATCGAAAAACTCCAACAATTTCGTAGTTTTCAACAAATTTAATTATTCAAATAATTCTTCAAGAATGAATCTCTTTAACTAGTTCATTACCAAATACTTAAACAATTTTCTCCCTTTATCAATATACAATCAGTAGGAGAATATTCATCAGTACATCAAATAAAAGACAAGGAAAAGATAAATAGATATTATCTTTTGAGCATAATGATAAATCTTCATCGATGATCATCCTGCTACATATTAATAAACGGAAGCTATCAACAAAATAAAAGACAAAATTTAAAGATTACAAAATCTTCCGAGTTTCGCTTCGCCTTTTAGTTTTTCCTTTCCGCTTCAAATATTTATTTTCAACTCCATCAGACCTGTGTCAAACATTCCTAAAAATCTTTTCTTCACCTCATTTTTTTTGATGATGTCCGACTGCTTTCCCTCGTTAATCTAATCGACCAAAGACATCGAAAAATCTTCGAGTAATGACCTTCATTCACCGCTTATTACTGGTGCCGGAGCGTGGATATGATGATGACCGTGGCTACTATCTGCACTCTCCTTCATCCGCAGTTAATCCTGTACCGTAGAGATACTTTGACAAGATAAGAAGTATCTTAATAAAGTCATTCTCGATCCGGAGTTTCCTTCCATTCCTCGAGAATACTATAACAACTGCATGCTTCGACTTCTTTCCACATATCAGTTGAGCTCTGACAGATCCATTTATCAACGCAAGCCACTTTCTTTAGTGCTTTTGATGTCTTTTTCCTCTTGCTCGCAAACTTCCCGAATCACTCATTCGCTTCGCTTCTTCACCATTTTCTTCTCATCACAGACGCTCTCGAGACCAAGAAGAAATTTCTGCAATTAGTTTCTTCTTTCGAGTGTCTTTGAGCATTTCGTGTTAAGACTTCTTCCGGAGGTTGAGACTCGGGATTCCACCGGGTCGTTTGCTTTCTTCATCATCCGTAATCGCTTTTCCGATCGCTTAGGCTTCAAGACTGCTTTCATTGAACAACGCCTGTCTTTTCCTCTTCTTCATAGCGTCAAGAAAGGTTTCAGCTGTCTAACTCTTTGCTCAGCACTTTCCTCAACATCGGGCGCATGAGTCATCGTAAACTCGAGCGTAGACAGTTTTTCACCGAGTTAACTTCAACTTCTCAAGAATTACTTTTAAAGCGCTTTTACTAGATTATACATTTCAGATCTTCTGAGCCTTCTTTCTCCAAAAGCATCGTACAAGAACTTTCAGGATCTTTCACCTTTTTTTCCTTCTCATAATCAGACTTGAAAAGAAGTTCGAGAAAGGTCAGGTCCGATGTGATATCGCTAGTTTTGCTCACACAACAAACTTCTCCCATTATCTCGATTCACATTGCCTTCCAAATTTCCTTAGATGGTTCTGGCCACGTAAAAATTCAGATAAGGGCAACCCGCCAGAGAGTGCTTGAACATCTCTCGTTATCTTGTCACAGCATCGAGCTCATTTCTCAACAACAGACTCTGACAAGACTCATTCTTTTCCCCGCCGCCAACCTCCCAGAAATCAACTCTCCTGCCGCCTACCATCACTTATCCTCAAAATTTTGACCTCCAAATTTCATTCAATTTTCATTCCATGGAGGTCATCCGGTGGTTAGAGGTTTAATTGCACCAGCTCAAGATACCAAGACCGCCCATCTTTGAGCTCTGATTGGTCAACGCCTCTTCCATCCGGCAATCTTGATCATCATCGCTCAACCTTCAAGCCATCGTGAGTGAGATCAATCGCAAATTTTCCATCAGGTTGTCTGACATTCGAAGCCACTTCTATTCAGCCCACCAACAAGGCCAACAAGAGTACTATCATCACCATGTTGACTATTCTGAAGTTGATCAAGAACAGAAGTCTCTTTTCAATCTCGAGATCAAGCCAACATCTCCTCGCTGGTCCTCATCTCCATCTTCAGATTGCTCTCCATTGCTTCGTGCACCAACTGGGCTTGTTTCCTTTCTACCAACTTCCTCTCAACCACTTTCATCAAAATCGGGCGTTTTTTCATCTCTGGCTTTGTCCTTCGAACCCTCGAGAATGGCCGAAAGGCTGCTTCATTCCACCAGGGCCTTTCCCTCTAAAAGAAAGAATATCAAGCATCTTGGGAAGAAGTCTCGATTGAGGGATATGGGGCCATTCTAATCTCGGCGAAAAATATTCGCGATCGTAGTATGAGCGAGCCAGGTACTCTGGGCCAAGTATGAACTGCGTTTCTGTTTCCTCCACTTCACTTTTCTTTCAAAATTTCGCTTTTCCATCTCGCTTCCTTCGTTCATTCAAGTTTCGCGCATGATCAAGAAGAGATCACCAGAGCTTCATCAAGAATATTTCGCCTCGAAGTCTCTGAAGACTGGTTTTGAAAGGGCTGCCCCGCTTTGCATCTCGAGCGGTTTCGGTGCCTCGAACCGGTATATCCTAGCCTGGAGTCCGAAGCCGCTTGCCGTGGATTAAGCGTACATTCGGGACGACTAGCCGCTTCTTCGTTCGAAGTTCGCATATCTGGTAGGCATCTTCCGAGGTTCGAGGCTCTTGAAAAAATTTCTCGGCAGGGCTCTTATCTGTGACCGAATGATGTCTCGAAAGCACCTCGTAGCATTCGCCTCGCCCGATCTCGTTCCCGAGATAACCCGAGCCAACACTGTAATGGTGATTTTATACGGCTCTCAGCGTCAATCTTCAGACCATTTCCATTCATCGCTGGTAAATCCACCACCTTCTCGCTGGGAGCAAGATCCTTCTGCTTAACATTCGGCCTCGCCCATTCGCTTCTCCAACACCTCTTCCTCGTTTGTCGTCTTCACACCGCAGAAGGTGATTCACCTTCTTTTTCTCTTCCTCGGCGACTCGCCTTGCAAAGAATGGGTTTACGAGACCCTGACTTGAGGAACGGGCCTAATCGGGCGTAAGATATCCTCCTTCGCACATCTCCAAAAATGTAAGCAATTTTAAGGCATGCGCGGATTCGGCCATCGAGATCGCTTCGCCAATCTTTCTCAAAACTTTGGTTCCGCTTACCACCGGCCCGGAATCAGAATTTCACCAGCTTGAAATCAGAATGGGCGAGTTTATCGCCATCAATTCAGCTTTACTGCATCGATCTCGCTTCAAACCCCGCAAGACTCACGATGATTTGCCTGCCAATATCCATCAACACACGATATTGTGGCTTCAAGTGCTCTTTACGCAGTTGTCGCCTCAAACTTGCACAGACTCAAAGAATCCTATCTAAGTACTCGCCTTCATTCATATATATCGCCGAGATCCTCTCCTCTATCACGTAGCTTCCAAAACATCATTCAGATTTTCTAACTATATACGATCCCTTTTAAAATCGACGATTTGGATGATCCGTCGGCAGGATACGCTTAACTTCAGACGCATACAAATTCTCTTTCATCTATCTTCGTTACAGACATGAATTGACACTTTTCGCGAACTCCTCGGTCTTGCTCTGGTCATAAATAGTCAGTAGTTCCACCAATGAATCATACGCAGTAGCCTCCTTTCCGGCTTTGGAGCTGGTTGTGCTTGGAGTCGGAGACAACGAACTCTGCACTACGGCTTGTTGGTTTCTTGCTAATTCCTGAAGTCATCACAGTGTTGGAGCCATTTTAGAGTTTGATTGAAGAAGTTAAACTTAGGTGGTTTGGAGAATAAGCAAAAGGGGATTTTAAACGCAGAGATTCGAAACGGGCGGTTTGATAAAATTTTCATTTGAATATCGATCAGTTTATATGTACTCTCGAGATCGGGGGAATCGCATATTAAAGCGAAAGTAATAATGGTCGAGATTAATCTCCTATTAATTCCGTATAACAGAACCGATTTCCATCTTAAAAGTAAATTACCAAAACATCCTCCTCATCAGTCATTAACGTGAAGGTGAGCATTAAACGATCGCTGACCTCTTTCGGAAATTTAAACGATCCCGCCTAAAAAAATACTTTCTCCTCGTGTTTTTATATTTATTGCGTAATGATTACCGATCTATTTGGATAATAAACGGATCGCATTTAGCCATTACTTCTTCGCACTAATTTCCTCTATCAATCTTATCGAATCGACTTTGATAAATGTCAAGATAATATCGTAGCATCGAATTGAACGCAAGATGTTATCGAAGTTTTTCCGAGACTCCGCCTCAAGATTTTATTTTATCTCGAAGCTTCGTATGATCGGAGAAAACTTACGCATCTAAAAACCTTCAATTTTTCAGATTTTATTCTATACACCGTTCTAAAGACTTAATTCAACCGAAAGTTCTTGAAATCTTGATTCCGCCTAAAGGTTTACCAAGATATCACCGCTTATCAAAGATGTAATCTTCATCCTATGTCCTTCTTCTCGACATGATCTCATTGGGCGGATGTCTGATATCCACATGCTTATTCCAGCGCCAGTAATAACGGTTTTAAGAAATAGCAATGACACTATTATTGTCATAAAAATATGGTACTCATCACAACTTTATAACCTCAATTGTTGTCTGAGCCAAAGAATCAGGCACAAAGCAGCTTCCTCGCAGCCCATATATTCAAATTTCTTCAGAGTACTTTGTCAATCGAGGTCTGCTTTTCGAAACCAAGATATCACCATTTCCTAGAAATTGACAAGTTCCCTGTCAGACTTTTCCACAATTTAACCCATAATCAAAGATTCCGAAAGAACATACTTAACCTAGGTTATCATTGATACCATAATCCTTCATTCAATCGCAAGGCCTTTAAGATATTTCAAATCTTTAAGCAAATCCATGTGATCAATTTTTAGATTAGGTCTTCTGCATATCCCATCAAAAATGTTATATCCCATTTAACTTATTGTAGATAGAGCAATGATCTAATGATTCCTCTATAATCGTGATTTACTTACCGATTTGCCTCTTTAATCGATTCATCTTGTAGTTAGTATTCATAACCCTAACTGTGATTGCAATTGCATAACTATGCCTGCAATCGATCTCCGTGTATTTTGTTCGGCCGATGAATATTCTTCCTTGATTGCTTCAAGTCCTGTAAAGAAATTCATCTTCCCATCATCGACATCTCAAAACTTGCCTTTCATCGCTAAGTTGAAAAACTTCTTTCACACAATTTGATGGTTTGAGATCCAAAATGATGTGTCACTTTATATATCCTAACTAGTAAAAATATCTTTCCATCCCTTCTATCCTCATCAGAGTTCTATCATCAGCTCTTTGATAAAACCATGGTCAAGAAGAACCGAGAAAAGAAAGTATCATACCATGCTCGGGGTGTTTAGTTTAAGACCATACAGCTTTTCAAATTTCTCGTAAACTTGGTCATTCTGCTTGAAACCGTGAGGTTGTTCCACATAAACCTCTTCTTTTAAGCACGCTGCTCGTAAATGCACTTTTCACATCCATCCGACAGACCGAACGGAAGAGCTTCAAGAAACAACTGATGGGCAGCAAAGGTTTCATCATTATCCAAGTTCTTCTCGAATAACTCGTAACCAAATTTCATTGCTTCTCACAATGTTGTTGTTTTCTATCCTTTCGTTTTAAAACCCAATTTGGTTCCAATGACATTAGCTCGCTCATCTTACTAGTTCTGATACTATCCAGACTGATTCACCATCTCAGACGGGCAAGAATCCGAAGGAGAATCTCAGAAGCTTCAATCAATCTCAGAAGTTCTTTCTCCGATAAGCACAGTATTAGTCAAGACTCTCCATGAACCTTCTACTTGACGACCTTCAGCTAGATTACCCACATTCAATGAGGATGGCTATCTGAACCATTTCCTTCTCGATGTTCCTTCAATGGTATCCTCAACATTTGAATGTTAGTTCAATAAACTGAATAGTAAACCCAAGGATCAACAAAATTATGAGAGAGCGAATCATCTTCCTCGTGAAATTTATTTGAATATTGATCAGAGACATTTGTTCTTTGCTGATAGATCTGTACCAGCTCGCCAGACCACATCATCGCATCACGCACTGAAATCAACTGGTCTGCTCAGATCGTCACTGGTTATTATTTTCCCGAGTCTCACCCATCCTCGATTTCCATCCAACTTTTGATTCGAAGTCTCGAGTTACCCAATCATGATAGTGATCACTTCTTCTTTTTCGTGTTCAAGGATGATTTATCTTCGCTTCGTGCTTAATCTGCAGGATCCTCTTAGTCACCATTCAAGATTGCCCCGCTTCTTCCAACACAAACAACATCTACAAGAATAATGAGGTGCTCTCTCCTAATAATAAGAGTCCTACGCTTGTAAACTCGAGCCTTTTGATCACCTCTGTAATATCCTAAGAATATTCCTTCATCGTACCTTTAGCTTATCAAATGTTTTCAAACCCATCTTTACCATTATTGTGTGCATGAAAGACTTGCAAATCAAACACACGGCAGCATAAACAAGAGGCTTCATTTCATTCCAAAGCTCATACAAGCTACTTAACTTTTGTCGCCGATGGATCTATTCTCAGAGTAGCATGAAGGTTGGGGATGTTTTCCAAATTTAAAGACCTTTGCGACATCACTTCAGTTTATCATTGTCCTTGCAATTTTTTCGTAGTTCGCTCTTCAAAGAACACCATTTGTCGAGTGGTCCTCGCACGATGTTTCACGAGAATTCCATTCACGCATAACAATCGTAATGCTACGACGACAATCTGGCCTTTGATGATTCGATTTAATATTAATTTTATTTTTCTCTAATAATCGAAAGCCTTTTCAAGAATCTCCGCAAATTTTTATTCTGAAGCCCTTTCATCGGTAAAGAATATTTAACGGCGATATTCACAGTAGCCATCAACTACTACCAATGTGTATCGCCATTAGGTGCCTTCACGTTATATGACTAAATATCCATATGCAAAAAGTCAAGTATTCTTCAAAGAGAAACTTTACTTTGCTTAAATGATTAATTTGTTTTCCTTTTCTCGCACATATCACAAATGTGTTCTCATCAATACCTATTATATAAACTTTCTTGGCGTTGAGTTAATCTTGCAAGTTTGTTCAGTGGTTTTAAGTTTAGGTGATTCATTCTTTTTTATGCCAGCCAATCGGTATCTGTGGAACTTTGAAGAAATCTAAACATGTATCTTAGGAGTTTAACTCCAAAGATTTTTCAGTATTGAAGAATACTTTCTCGCGATGATTAATTCACAAAACATAAGTTCTAGAGAACTCCAACATCAAACCTTTTATCGCTGCATCATTAATTGAGAGCAAGTTATGCTCAATCCAGATACATGTAAACACCATGGATATGAATCGAAATGATTTCCAGTTCCATATCTCTTCATTTCGAGTTATTCTGCATGACCAGAATGTTCAACATATAGGTCAATGAGCATCTTCTTGAATCCTCGTCATATGTCTGAGCATCCACCGCCAAGATACCATACATCAGAGTTTATCTTCACCATCAGGCGTGATCTTCATCACCAGTTGCCCTTGCTTTTCCTCCCCGAAAAACAAGATCAAATTTCTTAAAATCAATTGGCAAGAGGTCTCACGAGGTTACCTGCATTTTCGAACTAGAATCATCGACAACTCTAATCACTTTAGAGTGGCTAATTTGTCTTCCATAAATATCAACATATATACATCCACCACTGGAAGCGCTTTAGCCAGCTTTTCAGAGCATGCGGTGCTAGCTTTAGCATTTAACACATACGCTTTGAATTCTTCTTTTCGTTCAGCTTCGTTTCAGATGCTTAGGCTGAAATTGGCCTAAATTTTTGATGACTTTGTTCAGAGTAACCTTTTAGAAGAGAGGTTCAGGTTGTCTCAGATCAACTGGTCTTTCACACTTCGGCGACTTGGTCTCTTCACCGAGAATGTCTGGCCGAGTGTTCTCATCCGAGGATTCCTCCGATGGTTCAGCAGTGAGCCTTTCGTGTTTGCATTC